>OY979711.1:39543699-39632968 GCA_963855925.1 Inga laurina
TATTTATTTATAATCATAATAAATCATGTAATTATTTTGTAATAATCTATTTTAAATGACCCGTATATTTTTATACTAAAAGTCCTAAGTGTATTGTTTGTAAATCAGTGTTTGGTTTTTTGCCCTAAATGAGTTATCATAATTCAAAATTATGTTTTTAAATCAAAGAGTTATCATAATTTAAAATTATATTTTCCCCCCAAAAAACATAATAAATATTAGGGGATTCAATTTGGATCCATTAATTAATAAAAATACTTTATTGATGATTATTTTATAATTTATTTTTTTAGATTTCTTCAAAATTGATTGATTAAGTAATCATACTTTAAAATGATTTGATTATTTCTTGAATTTCATTTATTATTGATGCAAACTATTGATTTGATGATTTGATTTGGAAATAGTGATATCATCATTCCACATTATAGATGATTATTTCCTAATTTCTTTTTTTATATTTCTTCATAACTGATTGATTAAGTAATCATATTTGAAAATGATTTGATTATTTCTTAAACTTCCTTGATTATTGATGCAAAATATGGATATTGATTTGATTTAGAAATAGTGACATCATCATCTGACATTATAATTTATAGATGATTATTTTCTGATATTTTCTTATATCCTTTATTTTTATTTTTCCATATTAGATTTGATTAAGCAATTATATTAGTTCGTACCCCCATATTGATAATCTACTTAAATTATATAGAAAATTCTCTTTAATTTTTTCCCATCAAGTGCTAACTTTAACATTTTGATTGTAGTTAGTTTTTGTATTTACATTATTTTTTTTTTTTTGTTGATTTTGGTGATTCTTTCCTTTTGCATACAGGATCCATTTTGTTATTTCTCAAGTCAAGAATAGTGCCCCATGCATCCTTGTATTTGATTCAAATAAATTTTTATTAAATATTCACATAATTACATTTTAATTAACACATTGTATATATTTAGAATTATTAATCAATATGCTTCAACTAAAAAAAGAATTATTCATCAATATAATACAACTAACGGTGGCTCAGTGTATATATTCTGACCAAAGGATATTTATAAATAACAAAAAATTATAAAATCAAACTTAAATAGGCAAGTCCAAAAGGTAGATATCACGCTGTATAAGTATAGTCTAATATAACGTGAAAACAATAAACACAATTAAAAGTAAAGTAGACTCAAAACTTAGATTGTTAAAATGACACATTTGAAAACTCAAAACAACACATGCTAAAAGGATGCATTTGAAGGTAGAGTGTACATATAAGACAATCCGACATCCCAATTACCAACTAATGGAAGTGTTGTCTATCAATCAATAGAGTGTCATCTTTTTTATTTCTCTTTGAAGGAGTGGTTGAAGATCCTAACAACTAAATTATTAGAAGGTCATCTTCTTCCTTTTGAACTTTTTCTTTGGACATCATCTAAATCCTTTTCTTATTGTTAATTTTGAATATATAACCCGCTGCAAAAAAAAAATTCTCCCTCCTTAGAAAATTGCAAAGTGCCCAAACTACTTGATGAGTATTTGATGTTGCTCAATTTGACTCTAAGCCTAACAATAATTTTCTTCCAACACGATGTTTTAATTGTTTTAGGAAAGTTCCAAGCTCTTCTTTCTGCAGTTAAAGATGCATCTTAAGAAAGTCAAGTATGGAGGAATATGGAAAACAAAAATTTAAATTCAAAATTTAATATACTACAAGGAACAAAAGATCAAATAAAAGGAGAAAAAGAAAGGATTGAGGTAACTGCAGCTGCTAACTTTTTATTAAAAGGTAAAGTCTTTTTAGTCATCATCCACTTCCTAATAACCCGAGCCACGATAACACAAGTATCCTTATAGTCATCAATATTTCTTATGAGTTCATAAGGCTGACTTGTCATGATATTGGAAATGAAAAATTGAGATAACTAACAATGAAGAATAAATAACACTAAATGGAATACATTGGCGACAATAATATATATATATATATATAAGCATTACTATAATTAAGGGACAAACTATATTTCTTGGAAATTAAGCTCCTAGCTAGTAGATTTAGTTTGAAGTGTGATTATGATAACTTCTTGATTTATGGGCTAAATTATTATTATGATAACTCTTTAAATCATTAGGGTCAACTAATAATTTATGGATACAAAATATAAAATATTAATATTGATTTATAAAAGAGAGCGAAAAATAATTATGATAGTCAAAAGATGATGATAAATATAGATATTGATATTTATTAGTGTTAAAGTCAATAGAATACATTAATAGAATACATTAACCGTATTAATATAAACACAACAATTTTGTCAAAAATACAGTTGCTTACAAAAACGTTTTTAACGATATTATTATAAGTATTATAGAAGATATAGATATGTAATTTTTGAGAAGAATATCAAATATTCTAAAGCATAAAATTCAAAGCAGTTGTCTACAAAATGCTACGATATGATATCCCCACTAACTTGATCGAAGTGGAGATACCTAGAAGCTAGATTGGTATTTTTGTCTTCTTGTTACACCTAAAATTTTCCTGTGCCAGACATGGAGCAAATATTTTTAATGCTAGCATTAACTATTTATGAACTATCTAAAAAGCATTATATGTAGTTATGTCAGGCAAGCTAGACATGCCGACTTGGAGCAGATTATGTAATACCTTCTAGTTTGTATTATTTAGTGATATTTGCATATCATTCTTTTTTTGTTGTTGGAATGCAGAGGGTTAGATGAAATCGTGCAAAATAAAGCAAATTAAGTAGATCAAGTTTAGTCCCAAAAATTCTCTCTTCCTGCCTTAAAATTAACCTAACTGCTGCAACTATAAAGAGACATACTCACGGAAGCGAGAAGGGGGACGGAGGCAGCCGCTAGAATTGTTGCTGCAAGTTCTTCTATATTCACGGCCCCACATTCAATTGCCATTAATCTATTCCACTCTCCTTTTTCCATTCGCACAGACACAAAAAGCTGCCATGAAAATCCTTTTTCATGATTCATAGCTATCCAATTAATTTGTGAAATATTGGTGGGTTAATGCCGTGGGACCCGTGGCTAAAGAAAAGGATAGGAATTGAGGTTGAGCTTTTTGTGTCTGTGCGAATGGAAAAGGAGAGTGGAATAGATTAATGGCAATTGAATGTTGAGGCCGTGAATATAGAAGAACTTCCAGCAACAATTCGAGCGGTTGCCTCCGTCCCCCCTCTCGCTTCCGTGAGTATGTCTCCTTATAGTTGCAGCAGTTAGGTTAATTTTAAGGCAGGAAGAGAGTGTTTTTGGGATTAAACTTGAGCCCATTAAAATTTAAGAAGCCTAATAAAATCCATTCATTAAATTTTCTTTTGGCTTCTAAGAAAAATTCTGTATCATAGGATCTTTTAATTTGCTTTTCCTTGCTCTATAAGAATTAAATAAAATAGTGATTTATCATATATTTAAAAATATTATCCAATCACAAGATAGTAATCATAATATCAACAATTTAAGCTGAATAATCTCATAATTAATCCAGATTTATATTATTTCCTAAGATTGGCTAACAATCCAAATATTATCTAATAAATCCAAATTAACCTAACATGATTCCCAAAATAAATGAATAAGGTGGAATAAAATATATAAAATTTGGGATTTATCAATAAGTCAATCAATCCACACATATGTATTCGCTAGTCTAAAGATTGTGACAGTCCAATTGTGCATAATGAGGTCCTTGATATTCCGCTGATCAGAGGATCAATCAAGCGGCATGAAGAGCTAAGAAGTAAAGAAACACCAAAACGTATATTTAATGAAGTTATGGAGTGAAATCTTTTGATTAATAATCTATTAAAAGATCTTTATTTTAATACAGCACAAAAGTCCTTCCAAAATACTAAGGTATTTCGAGAATCCTTTTATCTAATTTCCCCAATTGCCACATATGATGCCTCCACACGTTGTTGCTCCATTTTCATTTTTTTTTAATATAAAAGAAGAATTTGGGTCTTTAACCTCTTCACACACACGAATGAGCCTGACTCACATGGCACCAACCTCTACCCTGTCACAAGTTTGAGCCTGTTTTTTGTGAGTGTGTTTGTGTGTGATATTGTGTGTACGCTCTTCATTTGAGCCCTATCTAGGAAAAACCTTTATTCACAAACTATATCATTTAAGCTAGCACTAGTTGACATTTTTTTAAATATCTTCTTTTACATATGATTCAACAATATCATATGGACTCTTCATAATTTAGAGATCTCTCCAAACTATCCCTTCTTCTCTTCTTCACTCACAGGCAAAATGTTGTAGAAATATAAAACACACATATCTTAAGAGATGGCCATTTGAATATGGTCCTTGTACTAAAAGAGATATATATTTATATACTCTCCTTTAAATTTGAGGGGGGAAATGAAGGCATGATTAAAAAAACACAAGTCACAGGCATGATTTTTGAGAATAATGAGGGAGCAAAAGATAAAACAGAACTAACAATAACATCATTTTTTTGTTAATTTAGAAACAAAATTTATTATGAAAGTAGTATTAAATTACTGAGGCAAACGTCGAACACAATACATGGATATATCATATGATCATATTTCAAGTATAAAGAAAAAGCCGAACACTATGACCACACGCTCCTCTTATTCTTTGTCCTCTTCTTTCAAAAAGGAAGACCATTCAAAAAGCGCGTGTAGAAATCCAATGACTCTCTTGGTTTATACTCTGGAACAGTGTGTCCAGCTCCCTGCATTAATATATTCAAAAGCATTGTTAAAAAAATGCCACTTTAGGGCCCGTTTGATATGCTGGAAATGGAGGGATAGAAAAGGAATTGGAATTGACATCTATACTAAATGACTGTTTGGTATGTTATGTATGGATTTCATGGGTAATCCAATTCAATCAAACAGAGTCCATAGAATCTTGCATTTTTTGTGGGATTCTAGTTTTGCCATTCTCATATTTCATATCCATCTCTATTTCTATCTTTATTTCTATTTCCATCAAAATTTATTCTAATATACCAAACAGGCTGTATAAGGCAACCATTAGCATGCACTCGCTCATAAAGAAAACTAAGGAAAGTCACACTTATCCATAGAGTATTTGAATATTATGGTTTCCCATGGCAATACAGGAAACTCCAGATCAAGTTTTTAAAAACATTATTATGTATCCAAACGAACCTTTATGGTCAGAAAAGTTAGATTCTTTTCATATCCCTGAGTGTACCTGCAATCATCAATAAAGAAAATCAAGTCATTCATGCTTTGTGACCAATAGATTTAAAATGGTTAAAAAGATTTTAGGTTGACAAGTCATGCAATGATCATGACCCTAGGTCTTATAGTTGCCACTCCAAGCAAATGGAAAATACCGTCCTTTATTCTGAACACAATCTAATGACAATATATGTAATCCTTCATCCTTATTCTATTATTCGATGTGGGATTTCTTCTCACGTTTCACTATAACTCGACCCCAATAGAAATGACAAGAAAAATACCCGGCGACTTGATCATTGGATGTCCAAGGCCTCCATTCATCGACGATTTTGTATCCTAGTGATCTTGTCCACGCTTCACTTCCCGTGTACGGAACGCACATGTCATGATCACCACTGCCAGAACCAGCATAAAACATGAAATTTTGGTTTACTTACAAAATTAACAAAGTAAAAATATATATATAGAATATCAGCATGCAAGATGTTTCTTCATGATTCATATGCATAGTCACATCTAAGATGAGTGCTATTTCTAAGGTTGGGAATTGATTACAAACAAAAGCAAATTATTTCTCTGTTCACTTTTTTTCTTAAATATTACATCATGAAGATAGAAAATTCAATGACAGTAAGAAAAATTTCAATTTTCAAAACTTACCTGTATATGAGTGCTCTATATCCTTTGGAAGTAAGGTTCTTGTGATAATTGATCATGCTTCCAGCATCATGATTGTATATAATATTGTCTGTACATAGATCCCACCTACTCACCACACTTTCCTGTTCATTAAACAAGAACACAATAATTTTCTCTAAGTGTGCAACACTCATTTCAGATATGATGTGAAACTTCAAATTATGTTTAAATGCTACATATTTTGTGTCAATATCTCTGCTTCTTAGAGAGGGGGAAAAATAAATCTCACATCTGCAGTGTGAAGAGCTTTCCTAACTGTTTTATCGTTCAACCACGCAGTTGCAACCTCGTCATTCTGAAAGAGAATTTTGGAGATCAGATGATGAATCTATGATACAAATAAGAGTAAAACACAACACAAATACAATGCTCTTCAATTACATAGTTAACAAAAGATAGCTGACTATAATATAGCTAATAAATTCAGATGCTTTCTGCTACTTTTCTGAATAATAAGCACAATCACAATGGCTGCACACCAGTTTAACAAAGAGATGAACTAAATTGGAAGATGAAATTTGAAAACAAGATCAATATTTGGTATCAGAAAATGCAACATACCGTGCATGGAACACTGTGGGAATTGCTAAGTTGAGGCCAAGTTGGTACAATTCCATCTTTAACAGGAGCTCTAAGTGGCCAAGCACGGCCAAACATCCTTTTTCTCACGGGCAACGGTCTCTCTGTCACGCCCAATTGCAAGAAACTCGACGGTAACCTGATCTTTGATGCCATGTCCTTCTCTGTATTCATGCCATGGTAGCATGGTTCTAGAATATCATATATGTTTAACCCAGACACATCCTGAGGAATCACAATAAACAACAGTGAGTATCTGATAATAGCCATATAAGAGTTTCATTTCAATCTTTTAGTTTCTAAAGTATATGCACCAAGTCAAAAATAAAAGTGAATCTCATGAAAAACACATGAATGATTAGAGATATCACCTCATCAACTTTTGCAAGCTTGTCTGCACAATCTTGACCCAATGGTTTGTAGAAATTCCCATTGCACTCAGCTCTAACCTCCTGGCATGTTCCATTTGATAATAAATATAAAACATGTTAAGAAGAGAGATATATTAACATAGTAAAACACAGAATGAATGTTATGGTAAGATGAAAAGAAAGAGAGTAGGAGAGAGACATAGCAAGAGGAACAGAAGGGATTCATTAGAGGAAAGAGAGAGACATTAGAGTAAAACTGAAATGCCCTTAGGTTTCATTAACTGTCAAAATGGTCATCCAATACATTAGCATTAGGGACTTATTTGCAGTCTAAGATCTCTCTGCCTACCCCCAACGGCTAATAACAGATAACTAACTTCATTTATTTATATAATTTCCATATCAATGAACTCGTGAAAATTGACCAGAAAGAAAGTTAAAATTGTCAATGCAACCATTAGTATCTAGTTGTCTTTAAAACATGCCATAGAAGAACACTAGAAAAATGTTACACCCTAACCATTTTGAAGGACATGATGACACATCTTTATGACAACTGGATACTCAAAAAGTCATACTGGCTTAATAGTAATCCATGTCATCTTCTCTATAAAGTATAAACTATACATCAAAATATCAATTCATGCCTGATTGATCTAGGAACTTTTTTAGAAAAAAATAACTCAATGAAATCGCCTTTCACCTCATAGAGATCATCTGAGATAAGGCCCATCCCATGAGCAAATGGAACCAGTGCATTGCCATCAAAATCTTCATCTGTAACACCATTTCCTACCATATAACCCTGCACATAAATCACCACTTCAGATTACAGCCACATAGGCTTTAAAAACGTACTATTAATCAATTAAGGATAAAAGACCTTTAAATTCAGATTGGGCTTTACACCAGCTTCAATTCCTGTAAACCATTCAGAAACTGCACCTTAGTCCTGATCCAAATTAATACATTGCAACAATTTGAACACTCCAAGGACAAACTATATTACCTTTCACTATTTCAGAAGCAAGAGTAGGCACATAAATTCCAGCATATGACTCGCCGGAAACAAAGAATGGGTTGCGCAGGAACTCAGGGAAAAGTTCAAACCACTGGATTAAACAACCTCAGAAAATTAATGGAGGATTATTGATTTAATACAATTTATATTGAAATTTTCCATAACTACCTTAAGGAGAAAAGTATGCGTATCAGAGGCAGTTTTTGTCTCCAGTTCTGTAATCAGATTCATTCTTGGAGTAAGAAAAACCCACGCCAGCAGGAGAATCCAAATATAAAACGTTGGAGACCTGTAATGCACAGAAATTAATTTATACGCAAAATTTAGTTAAAAACTGAAATTATAAATTTGCCCAAAAATATATTCTTTTCAGAATTTGAAACATTATAAATGGTTCAAACTTGATACCTTTGACCAACTGTAAGGATTGAGGTGCAATGTGGGAAGATTTCCCTTAGTCTTTGCTGCTTCAAAGTTGAAAGGGCCTGAAACACAAATTAATGTAACAGAAAAGTGATATGAAAATGTTTAAGGGGTGATGCTAAATCATTAATGGAGGATCAAATTGAGATTGTAAAGAAAAACAGATTTCTAAAATAGAAATTGAATTATTACCATGCTCATAGATGAAGCCATCAAAGCTAGAACAGCCTGGTCCACCATTAAGCCACAGAACCACAGGATCTTCAGAAGGTTTGTTTTCTGATACAACAAAATAGTAATACAGGTTCCTTCCATGACTTTCATCCTCTGTCACATACCTTCAATGTTGCATTACATGAATCACAGAATCAGGCATAAAGGCAAGTCTTTTTTAAATTAAAAGAGAATTTGAAAACAACCATTGTAGAAATGGGAATAAAAGCAAAAAGTGCTAGAGAGTCAGACTTAGTCAAGTTTTTCTCTTTAAAGAAACCCCAGATTCTAAATCATAAAATAAGCACGAAAGAATTATAAAATAAGAAAAAACCCCATAATTTTTAATGTGAGAATCTAAGTAGACACTGCAGAAATGAGAATAACAGAGGAAAAAATTTCATATAACCAAAAGCTATAGAGACAAGAGTCAAGTCTTCTTTATGAACGAAAACCACATTCAAATCATAAAATAAGCACCAAAGAAATTGTAGAGAATAAAAAATCACAATCTTTTAGGTGAGACTCTGACAAGAAGAAATTGCAGAGATGGATAAAAGCAAAAGAAGGAATTATAAGCACACATTTTCTTAAGGGGAAAACCCAACAGTAAAACATGAAAATAAGCACAAATTTTTTAAGGGGAAAAAATAATTCAATAAATGAACAGTGAATTCACAGAAATGTGAATAGAAAAAGAAGAAAGCGATATAATATGTACCCAGCATAGTGCTTGGAAGGTAGAGTGCCATTGAAGCCAGGAATCTGCGTGACAAGAGCACTTTCTGGTGCAGATTGGGTTAAAACAGAGCTCAATAGAATGTGAAATAACACAGAGCAGAACAAAAAATTAATCTTAGCCATTTTTTTTTTTTCTACAGAACTTTTTTGAAAAAATCACAGAGCTCAGAACCCTATTTATAGTGAAGAAAGTTGAACTGTGTAATGATGTGGATGTGACCCTCATTTCCTGCAATTTGCCAATTATGTGACTAGTCTTACTTACAAGGCAAGATTATCATAAAAGAAGCATGTGAATGAAGAAGAAAGAGAACCCGTTTTCACTAAAATACTTGACTGACTGCGATTTACAAGGGAAAAAGTTGCCGTTTTTGTGGAGGAGTGAAGTTTTTATTGGCCAACTTGTGTATGAGTAGCCTTAAGCCTCACTTCTCAAGCATTGTGGAGACGTGTTAGGGTAACAGTGCTGTCACAGTGAAGGGTTTGTAACAGCCAATGGTATGGGACACGTGTCAAGGAGTCATTTGTTGTCTCATGTAATGTAATTTAATAACCGATAAGCTATGAAAAAAGGATGGAATACAAATGAAATTGGAATTGTAACGTTTATGATTAATAAATAATGTAACTTTATATAAATTTTATTTACATATATAGAGACATGAATTAATGATTATATTTAAAAAAAATTTATATAAATTTACTTGTATCTATTAGGTCCAATTTTTTAATCGAATCATAGAACATGGATTTTTTTAATGACAAAAAAAATGATATGGATAAGATTTCAAAATTCTATCCTATCATTATTATTAATAATAGAAGTTATATATGACAAGTTGTGATAGGAGAATTAGGCATATAGTAGATATAATAAAAAAATGAACATAAGCTGTGTCTTTTAAAAACTAGTATTCAATCCATGTTTTATATGAAGTCCAAAAATAAGTTATACAATTAATTACTCATAAAATACTATTAGAGTTTAACACACACACAGTGGTAATAAGATTTTAAACACTGGAATCTTTTGCAGTTCATAATAAATTAATATCCTATATGTCTTTAAACCAAGAAAAACGCTAATGTCATTTAAATTTTAAACAATAAAAAGTGATAATTTATACTAAAACAACAACGGAAGGGATTTAATATTTCAAATAAGGTATTGATAGATACTTTAACTATTACTGCAAGTAGAACTTTCTATGTCCATTAGTTTGAGTTTTTTAATTACATGACTTTGTGAAGGGTAATCTATAAAAATATATAGTACTAGTATGTTTTGAATTTATGTTGGTAAAACAACCAATGTAGATTATAGCCTAATGACTTGAATGAAGTGGAAAGTCGTGAGTTTAATTCCACTTGTAATCTCCGTCCATTGATATTTATCCTCTAATTAAGAATATATATTGGATATCACTTTCTATGTCAGTAATTTACAAATATAAGTAATCGAGATGTTGGTTAATTTATTACAAAATATTATTTGGAAGTCAATATTATTCAAATAAGAGTTATTATTAGAGCTACAAAATATGAAATGATTTGTTGTGAGAAAAATGAGAATCATAATTATGAAGGTGTGATCAATATATTGTTAGAAAACAATGTGTTATATTAAGTACACTTTTTTTGCATTCATATTAAAAGAAATTTTAATTTATCGTAATTAATTATTAAACTTTGCCCAATAATACTCATTGGAAGTTAAATGTAGAACCTAGTTTATACTATAAACTAAGTTATATATTTAGGACTAGAGATATATTCTTTTTTATATATAGGAATGGAAACAAATTCAGAAACTACAAATAAAACAAGAAAAAGAAACCTACAAGGCTACAACGACAATATAACAACTACAAATAAATCAAGCAACTATAAAGTATAAATTAAACATAATCTAAAAATACTTAATTCCGCTAAATTTTTTCTACTTTTGGTCATTTTGTTCCACTAAAGTTTCATTACACAGTATAATTAATCAAATGTTGCTTTTAATTATTTATAAATTCTTCTTTTATAGATATTTTAGAGCATGATGTTTCGTTTTTTCTTTTCTTAGTCATTTCTTCTTCTGTTGGATTTGTTAGCTCATGAGAAAAGCATGTCTACTTAAGGCGAAGAAAGCTTGCTTCATAGTCCACGAAATTTCTATGTTTCCTCATGTTTCCGTTAATTAATATAAACTTAAAATTTAATATTTTTAAAATATAATAAATACATAAGAAAATACAAATGAAGCCAGCAGAAAGAATAAACCAATGAGGTTATAGCGAACATATAGACTAGATGAAAATTGCTTAAAGTTTATATGCGTCTAGAATAATACAATTCATATGTCAAAAAGATATCACGTAATAAATGAAGTTATGCAATATTAGGCTAGTTTTCTTTATTTCATTATTCAATTTTTTACTTTTTTCTTATTTTTAATGCATATTAGATTGATATATAATCAGTCCAAAAAATACAAATAGTCAATAGCGGCACGTTTGGATCAATTCTATGCACAAGGATCATATGCAGTCCTTATGCATTCTACTAATTCTTATTTAATTGGCACAGTAAAATAATTCAATATAACTACTGTTGATTACAAGTTTACAACAAATCAAGTAATTTCGATTACATAATTTTGGATGTGTAATCCGGATTCCACCTTAAATAAATCAACATACGCACTTTTATACCCTCCATGAATTAACATTTAGACCTTTATATATTCCATTATTTTGGGCATTAGTAGAGTTTAAAAAGATTGTTTCACTTTTATTTTATTCTTTTAGATAAAATATAAATTTAATTTCACGATTCCTTGATGATATACCAAACAAATGCTCTGTAATTATCATTAAGGTTCATTTCATTCTCTATAATTCCCTTGAACCAACTTAAAGCACTAAGTAGAGTGAGGAAAACTTTGGTCCCTTCTACAAGTGGTCGATGTAACATTCCAAAATTTTTAATTAATTATGTTATTTGAAGTTGATGATGGAAGATTAATGTAGGGGACTCTTTTGATGAGGTAATTAAACTTTTAAGGAATTGAAAGGGAAAAGTGTTACAACACATTTAAGGGAAAATCCCATTAAAATACAATTAAAAATGAAAAAAGACAAAATGGTACTGTGAATTGTTGAAGTCCTAGTTCAAAACCTCAGTAGGAATATGAAATTTGAAATTGTAATCAAAAAATGAAAATGCCCTGAGTTAAGTAAAAAAAAAACCGGATGCATTTTGTTGAGTCGGAAGATTGTCAGATCAGAAGATTGTCAAATATGTGATTGTCAGATCGCTGTGCCAAGAGAGGGAACGTCGGTTTCTTGGCTCAGCGAAGAAGAGGGGCTTCAATGGTGTCGCTACAAAAAAACTATGATTTAGTAGCGGTTAAAAAGGTGAATTCGTAACGGTCTTAACCGCTACCAACATCATTAGTAGTGGTTCATGAAACTGATACTAAATCCACTGTTGCAAGTGGATTTGTAGCGGTTATTTTAAAGCGCTACTCAAGCATAATGACCACTACTATATTTGTAAAGGTTAAAAACCACCGCTACAACACCGCCAAGGGAAATATTCATTTTCTTTGAACTTTGTAGTGGTTATATAACCGCTACAAATATCAAAAATTGAAATTTGGAAGGCGGGAAGTAAAAAATAAAAACTTTGCTTCATTTTGTAGTGGTTCAAGAACCGCTACTAATCTGGATTTTAAAAATGACACCAATAACTAGTAGTGATTATTGAACCGCTACTAATTTCATTGAAATTCAAATTTTACGCTAAAAAATTAGTTTCTGTTTGAAAATGGCACCGTTAATTAGTAGTGGTTAAATAACCGCTTCAAAAGTAAGCAAAATTAAAAAAAAATACAATCATTTGTTTCCCTTTTTTTGATATTAAATTAAATATTTTATTATTCTAGTAGTTTAGCTAATTTAATTAGCTTATTATTCAATAGTTTAGCTCATTTATAATTTAAAAGGAATGATTTAATTTAGTTGGAAAAGAATGAAGATTGTATTGATAATATTATTGAGGATACTTAGGTAACAAAGAACTATTATGTTGTCTACTACAACGTGATTATGATTGTGTGAGAAAAATAGGTGAAAATGAGAAAAAACTCTTAAATATCTACAAAAAAAAATAGTGAGAATAAATTTTATGCGAAGGAAAAAAGTATTTAAATAAAAAATTTAAAAACTTGTTACCATATATAGTTGATCACCTTGTTCAGCTCTTCAACTTATAGAAAAATATTTGTGAATGTGAGAAAATGAAAGAGGGGTTAGGTGGAAAGAAATGGGGGAGTGTTTGAAATGAGATGTGGTAGGGTTATTTATAGGGATCTGCGTAGCACTTGTAGTGGTTAGTATGTCGAGTTTTGTAGCGGTTTTTGTTAGTAACGGTTATTTTATGTTTTTGTAGTTGTTTTATAATCGCTACAAATATTTTATTAATTTTTTTAAAATTTTTTTAGATAATGTTTTTAAGACAAAAACATAATTTGTTTAATCATTCATCCTTGCCATCTAACACACCCTCATCTTATTTTTAGCTATTTTAGAGTATTTACGGAAAACGATACACAGTTCAGTGGGCAACACATGAATAGCATAGATATATTGATATTATGTGCACGATTACGGAAATTCCCCATAGGGGGTTCGTACTTGATAATTACATTTAACGTATCCTCACAACGCTACGTGGGTGTCTAAATCCATCCTAGTGAAACGGAGACATCTTTTCGTCTTCGTTCCACTACTGCAATCTCCTCGTACAGTTCTCTTCTTTATCTCATCATACATTCTGTCTTCTCCTGTCTAAATTGTTTGTAGGGGAGGGTGAGATTCTGGGGAATCTTAATAGGAAAATAGTACCAATATCATGCAAGATAAGTGCTTAATGCATGACATGCTTGCGTTACATAACTCATGTTCACACAATGACATATCTTCGTGCTCAATGTTTCAATCAACATACGTATGGCCATAGCATAAACAGAAATAGAGCTTCAATTATTCATATATGTTTCACAAAATCAAGCAAAGCAATAACATATATCAATACACCAGCACAAATATCAAATACATGCAGGAGAGATAAGTTCCCTATCTTAATCGCCCTTCCCTGATCTTCGAATAACGTGCCTCAATTTGCGTGCCAATCCCTCAAGCTCTCTACTCGGTCCTAGAATGTCAAATGTACAGTTTAGACACTTCAATAGTGTTTCTGGTGGTTATATTAGTCTATGGTAAAATTTTACCAAAATATCCCCGGGACCTCAGCCCGGCCTTGCCGTACCCGGCCCGATGGCACGTTTTCCTAAAATTTTGACTAGAGCTATTCTGATATATTTTCACCTAAATAATCCATTTCCAGGTTCGAAATCATTAAATTCACTATTAAATTATGAAAATACCCTTGACAGCCCCGATTTGGGGTTTTAGGGGCGTTTTCGTAATTATGCTTTTTCGGCCTTTTCCGAAAAAATGACAAACTGTAACCCCATCTATTTTTGCCCACTGAATGCAATGGAACCATTTATTTTATGAAAATCCAGCTCTAAGTATATATTTACCCCTAACAGTCCCTATATGGGGTTTTAATGCTATTTTTGTTATTTCACTTTCTAGGGCTTTTCTCACTTCACACCCAACATGAACCCTACACAATTTTCCATTCTAAACATAATGGAATCATCAAAAACACCAAATCCAATCCCAACACTATCCAACACAGATCTGGACGAAATTCTTTAATAATTGGAGAAAATGGAGTTTTAAGATTTCAATTCATAAAATGCCTTCTTATGACTCTTAATCACTTGATTAACCAATTAATCACATTATAAACATGATTAGACTAAATTTGGACAGCACCTCCCCTTAGGGTTAGGACTTTCCAAATTTACAAACTTGACAAAAATCACCAAAACCAAACACAAACCTTAACAACAACACCATACTAGTTTAAATCTAATGTTTGTGAGGTTACCTCTTGAGATCTTGAATCTTCTCTCTCTAGGCATACCCTCTCTCTTTTCTTGAGCTCCAAATGTGTCTTCAAAATCATAGATTCCATGAAGAAGAAAGGTTTATGTTAGATCTCATGTTTTGATGATAACAAAGAATGGTATGAAAAAGATTTGAGTAATAAATAAGTTTGAACAAAGTAATAACAGGGAAAAGCATTACTTGAAGTAAGCATTGGAATAATGAAGAAAGGCCAAGAGAAAAAGTTGAGAAACTTGATCAGGAGTAATTTTTCTAAGGCATTACTCGAGTATGTACTCGAGTAATGAGATAAAACTTGAAGTAACCAGAGACACCTTCCAGTAACCTACCAACGTTACTCGAGTAAGTACTCGAGTAATAGTATAAATATTTTCAAGATACTCTCGGCCTGCCAATGTTACTCGAGTAGCTACTCGAGTAACCAGGTAAATACCTTGGAGTTGCTCTCGGCCTACCAACGTTACTCGAGTAGTTATTCGAGTAACCAGGTAAAAGTTTTCAAGTTACTCTCGGGCTGCCAATAATACTCGAGTATGTACTCAAGTTACTCTGTTTCAGAAAATGTGTTGCTCTCGGCAATTTGTACCCTGCCAATGTTACTCAATTAGCTACTCGAGTAACCCACTGTTGTAAGCAAAAACCTGAAGGTAGTACTCGAATAACTTGATCTAATTTTATCTCACTTTCCTCGAGTCATTACTCTAGTATGCAAGTATTTAATAATTTACTTTAAGTGGATTACTCGAACATGTACTCGAGTATGCAGTGTTATGTTTGAAGGAAAACCTCAAGTCATTACCCGAGTAAGTTATACACAAAAGAGTAAGTGTACTTGAGTAACAAGGTAACCAAACTTGAAGTGCTCTCGGCCTTGAAATCTTGCAACATTACTGGAGTAAAGCATAGAGTAACCAAAAGTTTATTTGAAGGTTTACTCGAGTTGGTACCCGAGTAACCTATTAAGAAAAGAGTGCATTACTCGAGTAGGTACCCGAGTAAACATACATTTCCAAAGGTTTGAAATTTAGTTATTCCATGCACTACCTGAGTAATCTTATATTTGTTTGTTAACTTGCAGTTATCAAAGCTTTCCTGATGATACTCGAGTAAGTACTCGAGTAAACTTTAAAGGATACTCGAGTAGCTACTCGAGTAAGCAAACCCAGAAATTCAGAAATCATTCCAACGTTCATTGTTTTGCTTCCTATATGATTAACCTTTCATTGTATTAGTATTCTTAGCATATTTACAGATAAACAATGAAGAGATCTTTTCAAATAAGAGAAGTCAAATGTAACGTTCAAATTCTATCTACCGCTAACGAATATTTTCAAAATACTGGAAAAGTCAACAATGGCTGTGCACTCTCCAACGGACAAGAAGAAAATGTTCCAACGGTCATCACCAACATATCTATTTATATGGGAACATCCAAACAGAGAAGAACACACAACAACAAGAACACACACACAACAACAAGAACACACACGAACGTATCATCAAGTTCATTACTCTGTTTTACGTTGTAATTATATTTCTATGCTTCAGTGATTCTTATTCACTCCGTGAGAGAGATATTTCATTCAAACTCAATATTTGTTATTGAGATAACTTAAGGTTGTGGAGCCTTGTGTTGGGATTGAATTAAAACTTGTAAGGGGGAGCGAGTGTCCAGGTGAAGGAACGACCATGTGCCAATTCCTATGCCTCTCGTCCTTGACATAATAAACTTGGTGTGCCTCTGAGGCAAGAATATACAACTTATTATCTTGAGAAGTACTAGTATGAATTAGCCGTGAGAAATTGACTGATGTGATCCCTAAGTCATCAGTTGTCAGTCCCCAGGAAGTAGTGGTATTAGCCCACAAACACTTAACATCGTCATGGTGAAATGACCTTGGTAATTAAGTTCGATGACATCAAGAAGCTTTCCATAGTAAGGAACGCCTTTGAATTGCATGTTAGCGTCATTGCTGCTCGCATAGCTCCTTGTCACAAAGGTGCCATAAACACTCGAATTTTGTGTTTTTAATCCTTGATCCCGTGAAACCGTGTAAAACTTGAAACCATTGACACTGTATACTGTAAACCTTTTTGCATGATCAAGAGGGTCGATTGCGAGAGCTTTGAAATCTGGTGAGCGTGGGTAGTAGTCATGTAGTATTTTGCGCGCAAACTAGGTTGGAAATTCTTTGTGGACCTTTTTGTCAACTTCAGAGGATGTTTTTGTATGGATCCTGAGTTGACGCTTAACATGACTTCTGAATTTCCTACAATTAATCATGGGAAGGCAATAGTGAAATGAAAGTGAAAAATGTTACGAAAGATATAGAATAATATGTGAGTGTACAATTCTTATTTTATGAAAGGTTCAACTTGAGTGCAATTAATCAAGACATGTCTATATGCTTGCAACTTCTCAGTTGCCGTTAGTTTAAAGTTCTCAGTTCCTCCAACTGGTTTACCAATATGAGGGATAAATTCTCCTAATGTTGGCGCAGGTTCAGGACAATCTTCAACATGAGGTAGGCGGTTGAAAGCCATCTCATGGTCATCAAAGTAACTTAAACAAAAATACAGCACCTCATCCCCTATATTGCTTTCAGCTATAGAACTTTCTGACCACGCCTTATTCCTTATGTAAGATTTTAATTTCCCAAGAAACCTATGAAGTAAAGAAGGGAAAAATGACACTAAATACTGAAAAGGGTGACTAATAAACATAGGAACTAACAATGAAGCACATAATTAAAATGAGTACCTCCTAATCAGATACATCCATCGATATTAAATTGGGCCAACGAGCTTTGTTTTATGAACGAGGTGGACTGTAAGGTGAACCATCACGATATAAAAGGAAGGAGGAAAGATCATCTCTAAATGATAAACAGTAAGAATGATTTTGGACTGCAGCTGATTGAGCTCCTCAATGATCAAAACCTTGGAACACAACTTCCGAAAGAAAGAACAAAGTTCCACTAAAATGATGAACACATCGGGAGGAAGTATATTCTTTATAGCCAGAGGGAGTAACTGTTGCATAAGAACATGTGAGTAATGACTCTTCAGGTCAGCAACCTTTTGAGCCTGCAAGTCAATACATCGAGAAATGTTGCTTGAATACCCATAAGGAACTTTTAATTTCTTTAATGTCGTGAGGAAGACTTCCTTGTTCGTTTTTGTGAGGGTAAACTTTATCGGTTGAACTTTGTCATGCTCATATGGCCAAGCGTCCTCATGAACTCCTATGGCGCTTAAATCTTTCCTCGCTTGAAGATGATCTTTTTGTCTTATCTGGTTCGTTAAGCAGTGTATATAGCACATGATCACAAACATTATTTTCAATGTGCATGACATCAAGACTATGATGAAGTAAATTAGATTTCCAATATGGAAGAGTGAAGAAAATACTTATCTTCTTCCACTACTGAGGCACCAATGTCTTGCGCGTCTTTTGGCGAGCTTGTGCTGAATCGTCACCTTTTTCGAACTCGAATCCAACATGCTCAAGTTGCTATAAGATATCTGTACCGGATAAAGTCTAAGGTGGTCCTCTTTTTTCTGGTTTCTTATTGAAATGATTCCGTTGCAATCTAAACTTATGCCTTCTATCGAGAAACCTCCTATAGCCCATAAAGCACCACTTTCGGCTGTGGGGAAGGTACATTGCGTCAGAGTCAAAATTACAAGCTGGACACGCTGACCCAGTATGCACATTCCAACTAGATAATGTGCCAAGGCCAGGAAAGTCACTAATAATCCACATCAAGGCTGTACGCAAGTTGAATAATGTCTTCCCGTAAGCTTCGTATGTCTCAATGCTGACATTCCACAGGTCAAGAAATTTCACAATAAGCGGTTGGAGATACACATCGATGACATTACCCGTTGCCTTTTTGCCTGGAATGATCATAGATATAATGAAAAAGCTTTGTTTCATTACACCGTCTGGGATGTTCTTGATCAGCTGCTGTAGAGGAATCATCCCATCCTTATCCATACTATAGAAGAGATGGTTCCTCCTATTCCTCCAGCTATTGCCCATCTTCATCAGCGTGTACTTCTTTCGGTTTCCCGGACGGCAAACCTAAGCTGTAACACTATTGAAAAGAAATATTTAAATATGACTACTCACAAATAAGACAATTAAAAAATATTAATTAAATATAATTAATTATAGAAAATATAATATAATTAAATACTTTTAATTACCTGCACCACCTCATCCCATACCTCGTCCTTCGGTGCCTTCAGAATGTTCCTCCACGTCCTGAAGTGAAGGGGGAGCCACATCCAATTCGAGCCCAGCTCGTTCAGGAAGCGGTTGAACAGGTGACCCCTATTGTTGATGGGATGGTCCGTGGACTCATTCCACTGAACTATAACTCATAGTGTCCAGTCCAAGCTGTTCAGATTGGCCACGTCCAGCCTCCTCGTGGACACGTTCCTCTGCTTATCTGCATAATTTACCACACATTAGATAAATTGCAATTCAAATTTAACATTTTGAATTTAAATATTTAATTTATTAAATAAAAATATATATTTACCTTGGACCTGCACCTCAAACCCAGTAGATCGAGAAGACAACCGTCGTGGGTTGTTATGGTCTCGCGCTTCCTCTTTATCCAGGAAGCGCTCCATCTCTTTCATCGGAATTGGGATCGCGAAGTTCTTGTTTGTGTCATAGTTACTGACGCTGATCTCTCCTTCTCACAGATCAGGCACCTCTGGTGTGGTCATCTCCTGTGGGACCGTTTGCGGTGGCTGTGGTAGGGTCAACTCATGTGGCTGCTATGGGGAGATGGGATGAAATGGCGCGGTCGCCCTCCCTCCACGCTGCCCCCTCCTCTACTGCTGCCACCCTACAGAATCAGTTTGGGGACCTCGGGCTCCTTCCCCTTGTCGATCCCTAAAGCCAAATCAACTACAAAAATAAAAAAAAAAACTAATTTAGTCACATTTATATATAAAATTATAATAAAAGTAAAAATAAAATAAGTATTGTCCGTACCTCAAGTTATAATGAGAAATGCTACAAAGGAAACTCTCCAACAGATGTCAGAATGCTTAAATCTAAAGGAAAACTCTAAGAGAAACTTAAGAAAATAAAATGGTCAAATAGGAAAATGGAGGGGGCGACAGGCTTTTTATAGGTGTGGATTTTGTAGCGGTTATTGAAAAAACCGCTACATCAATTGTTATAAAAAAGCTAGGGCGGTAAAACTTTGTAGCGGTTATTTTATAACGGCTACAAATGTGAAGACCTTTGATGTTCTATAGCGGTTATTAAAGCCTAACCGCTACAAATGTGATGACTTTTGAAGTTATGTAGCGGTTATGGAAACCTAACTGCTACAAATAGGCGACATTTAGTATTTTGTAGCGATTCAATTCATAGTAACAGCTACAAAAAATGATACCCTATTGGCGCAGCTTGGTAGTGCCAAGTGGCGCGAACTTTGTGGCAGTTTATGTGTTGTAATTGCAACAAAATAACCGCAACAAAGTTTGGCGGGAAAATCACACCATATTTATAGCGGTTTTGTTCTCTTAACCGTTACAAATAACATTGCCAATCAGTGTTGTCACTTGGCGCGTAGGTTGCTGCTACAATATTGTAGCGGTTTATGTTAAAACCGTTACAAATGTCAATATTTGTAGCAGTTAATTGTAACCCCTACAAATTCACCGCTACAAAATGCCATTATTTTTGTAGTGTGTTTGGAGTTGGAAGGTGGTTGATGGTGGTGGGTGGTTGCTGGCCCAGTGAAGAAAAGGAAGAGAACAATGGTTTCTTTGCTAAGCTTTAGAGGCGTTTTGTCGAGTTGGAAGATTGTCAAATCAGAAGTTGTGAAACAAAAAAGTGAATCCGTTAATGTAAAATATGGTGTTGTTAATATAGAGACAAATGTTGTTATTGGCCCCCAACTTATTACTTTCACATTTTTTCCTGGGCATGTATTGGATTGTCAGATAAGAAGTTGTGAAACAAGAAAGTAAAATCATTAATGTAAAATATGTTGTTGTTATTATATAGACATGTGTTGTTATTTGCCCCCAAACTTGTTAATTTCACACTTTTCCCTTGGCATGTGTTGGATTGTTAGATCAAAAGTTGTGAGACAAACAAAAAAGTGAAGTCGTTAATGTGAAATATGATGTTGTTAATGTAAAGACAAGTGTTGTTATTGGCCCCCCAATTTGTTAATTTCACACTTTTCCCTGGGCATGTGTTGAATTTCAAATAGGAAGTTGTAAAATAAGAAAGTTAAATCATTAATGTAAAATATGGTGTTATTAATATAGAGACAGGTGTTGTTATTGGCCCCCCAACTTGTTAATTTCACAATTTTCCTTGGGCATGCGTTGGATTGTCAGAGAGGAAGTTGTGAAATAAGAAATTCAAGCCGTTAATACAAAATATGATATTGTTAAAATAGAGATAGGAAATGTTATCCCCCCCCCAAAAAAAATTATTAATGTCATGGCAAACATCAAGGCATTTTTGTCTTTTTATCCCGCCTGTATTGCCCCTTAACCTAGGGCATTTTTGTCTTTTGATCACAATTTTCAATCCCTAATTCCTACTAACACTTTGATTTGAGATTTCAAAAATTAGTAACATCATTTTGTCCTTTCCCAATTTTGTTTGCATTTTTTTGGAATTTTCCCTACATTTAATTAAATTGCTTTAGTAATCAAATTTAATTTACTTGATAGATTAATTAATTGTAGGACCAAATAAAATTATATTAGAATGGGAATTTTTTGTATTTAAAAGTACACAAATGTCTCAAACTTTTTGTACAATCTTAATTCGAAATTTCTAGACATAGGTAGTATAAATTATGAATTTTCGTTAAGAAGATTATATTATTGACTTTATTTGATATCATTAAGCTTTTCATAGAAATTATATACATTACGTATTACCCCTCCTGCTGCACATGAAAAATCAGAGTTGCTCAGTTTAGTTGGATTCCAGGTTTGTCTAGAGAGTAATAATACTATCTCTTATCCTTAGTTTAAGAACTCATCTTGGGTTGAATTCAGTCTGAAACATAAGATCTCAATCAATTCTATTGTATATATTCATCATATTTTTTCAAACTAATTTATCTGATGTATAATGTATGTATGTGTGTTATATATATAATCTAGCGTTATTCAAAAATATTCTATAGAGAGCATGCCACATATTTTAATGAATTTATTTTTTTTACTTGATATATTCAATTTAGTTAGGTAACTCTTATATTATATAGGATGGAATATTAATTTATAACAATACTTTTTTTTTGGGGTATAATACGGGGCAACAGCCCAATCCTTTATTTAATTCAGTGAAACAGCATTGGGGCAAAGCACCCAATACATCATTGTACATTATAGACTCTATGCCCCCAGGGGCTCTGTATAATCAGTAAGATCAAAACCATTGGCTTAAAATGCATCCTGTAATTCAGCATTAAAAGCTAAGCAGTTGCCTAAAGCTTTAGGGCTTGTTTGATATGAGGGGATGGAAGGGGAAGTGACCGGGGGAATTTTTTTTTTTGAGTTGGATTAAAAATAAAAGAAATAGAAGTGGTGTTAAAAGTTTTTAATTAATCTTTCTTACTCTTTTATCTCATATTCTTTTCATTAAAATTTTGTAACATCATTTATTCAATTTTTTTAAATTCAAATCATAAAATTTTTTTCTCCCCTTCACTTCCCTCAAAATCCCACTTAAACCAAACACACTCTTAGCCCCCAGACCATCTTCCCTTCTCACATCACACAGCAAACCATCAAAATTTAATTATATCCACTCACAACATGGCGGGTCCCATTTCACCTGAACCTGATGTTTTCTCAATCCCATTGAGTCAAAATTAACAATACTTATAATGTTCTATATGTTGGCTGATTGCAAGTTACATAAGAATAACACTATATGAAGAAAAAAACACACACTTCATATATTCTTTATTCCAAACTCATTAATTCCTCACTTCACAATCACACAAAATACTTCTGTATGTTGTTGATTAGAAGTTACATTAGAACAACTACACATGAAGAGAAAGACACATACTTTATATATATATATATATAAATATATCCTTGAGTCCTTTATTCAGAAATCTTGAATTCCTCCCTTCACAATACACACAACTTAATTTGCTTTCATTTTGGTTTAGTTTTTATAAAACTCAGAGACCCCCAAAACAGGAGGGAGAAGACGAGCAGCAACACGATAAGAAGAAAAGCCAGCAGCTTTGCCTAATGCTTCAAATTCTTTCTCAGTTCTTTCCTTCCCACCTGGTAGCATTAACATGACGGTGTCAAGAATTGCACAAAATTTATGGCCTTCATCACTTGAATTATTGTTTCTGTCATTATTATGTCAATAATCACTACAAAAAAACAGTCTATTTCCTATGGATCATGAAACAAAAAAAATCCGTCGTAAAATTTGTCCACTCTCCGTCGGAAGTATTCCAACAGAATTTCAGATGGAATTTTTGCGGAAAAATTCTGTCAGAAAAATTAATTTCCGATGGAATTTTTTCGTCGGAAATGTGCTTCAAGTTTTTATAATATTTTATTTGATTAATCATTAAGAAAAATCCTATTAAAACACAACTGAATTACTTATATTATAAAGTGGGTCACTAAACTAAACAAATTATAGATAAGGTTATGTAGCACAATTAGGGATTTTAAAATCTTATGAAATGTCCAAAATGCCCTTATGTAAATGGGAAGAAAATAGAATTAATTTGAACTCAAAATTTATCCCCATGTAATGTGATAAATTTTTCTTTTAACACTTCATTTTTAAACATAATTGATATTTTCACCAATTTCACAAATGACGTGGGCTATGGAGCTAATTTACAAGTTTAGTGCAATTAATTTTTCGATTGAAAGGAAACGGAGCACAAGGTTATAACCACGTAATTCAGATCTCAAAATATTGAATAGAAAAGGAAGGGAGTAGAAAAACACAAATCCCTGGAAATACTCCAAGAATCGCTAACCCATTCTATAAACAGTTGCATCCCATTCTTTTGTGACCTATCTTGGGATCTCAATGGATGATCCTTGTTCCAACCAGTTGTAAGCAACTCATCTTCGGATTTAGTGCAATTATGTTTGAAAATTGAACTAATAAACCCACAATTATGTTTGAAAACTGAACTTCCTATAGGAATTCATTGGGTTAAATGGTGATAGATTATGATGTTCAAATTAATTCTCTTTTTTTCTCATTTACATAGGAGCATTCTGGGTATTTCAGAAGATTTTAAAATCCTTGATTGTGCTACATAATCTATAATTTATTAAATCCAACAACCCATTTTTTAAGTTAGGTAATTCAACTGTTTTTTAATGAGATTTTCCTATCCCATATAAAGTTGTTTGAAATATGAAAGTTGTAAATCGAGTTCATAAATTCAACAAATTTTTAAATAAGTCATTAACCCAATTTAGAATTTTGAAATGTGGGTAAAAAAACTTTATTATCCTCTCTGAATCTCATATTTTCAAATGTGGGTAAAAAGCAAGTTAAAGAGCAATGAAACTCTTTTAAGAGGAGAGAGGAGAGGACAATAAAATTATTTTACCCATATTTTGAAATTCTAAATTGGGTAAGTAACTTAATTAGAGATTTGTTGAATTTACAAACTTAGCTTGATTTAGAATTTTCCTATTTTAAGAAGCTTTATATGAGATTTTCCCTTAATAAAATATAAATTTAAATTAAGTTTAATATGAATATAAGGTAAATATTATAGTCATAAATATTTAAACAAAAAAATATGTACTTAATAATATTGGTTAAAAGTTGACAAAAAAATATTAGTTAAATGGAAAGTGGGAGCCCTAGCTAAACGCACAAAATGGTCTCGGTTAGGGGTGGAAACAAGCCAGGCCGTCTAAAAGGGGCCTGCGGCCTGGCTTGTTAGAGGCCTAGTCAAGCCTGACCTGTTAGGCTAAAAGGCCAGGCTAAGGCTATTCTGAAAGCCTATTTATCTTAATAGGCCAGGCCAAGGCTTGTTGACAGGCCTGTTAGGCCTGTCAGGCCGAACCTGTTAAGGTTTTATTAAAAACAAATTCTGAAGTTAACCACAATTACAATTTCGCCATTCCCCTCTTCCTAAATCCCTAACCCTAATCTTCATTCCTTCATTTGCACAATTTTGAAATCACATCCAGCAAGTCAGCAACCAGCATCCGTTGGCTCTCGACTTCCATCAGTCCGCCACAGCAATCGCATCCCTCATTGGCCATCCGTCCGCCACCGCTGTCCGACAAGCCCCTCACTCTCCTCTCTTTATCTTCTCCTAGCTTGCCCGTCAAAGATCTGTCCTTTTAGTCGAAGATCGGTCTCTCCGTCGTCTCTCACTCTCAGTCCATCGTTGAACACTCTTTCTGCCGTCTCTCACTCTCAGTTTTCCTAAAAGTTTTCTGATTCAGTTCAGCGCCGTCTCTCACTCTTAGTCCACCGTCGTTTCTCACTCTCTCCATCATGGTAAGTATTGGTTATTTTATTTTGTTTATTTATTACTGAAATGTTTCTGATTCAAGCTTGAAATTTTGCTTTTTTGGAATTTAGATTGTCCTGTAATTTAGATTTTTTTGGCATTTTTGGAATTTATATTGTTCCTATAATTCTGATTATGAAATTTCTATTTTTGGCGTTTTTTATTTTTATTTGGGAATTTAGATTGTGAATATCCTTTGGAATTTATATTGTGAATATCCTCACTATATGCTCTGGATTTATGAATATAAATATGTATGTCCTGAATAGTGTACTGATTAGCCAATCTGGTGGTGAATTTTTGACAAATGATGATGGATTTATGTAACATACAGGAGGCAAAGCACATGCAGTGGAGGTTAAATTCAGGCCACCTTAACAGGCATCAGGCCAAGCCAGGCCTATAAACAGGTCAGGCCCAAGCCTAAAAATTGACCTTCAACAGGCCACAGGCCAGGCTCATGCCAGTTTGTGCCTTAACAGGCTAGGCCTATTAAGGCAAAAGCCTGACTTGACCTGTTTCCACCCTAGTCTCAGCTAATTGAAGTGGGAGGCAAAGAAATATCATCTTCAATTCGACGGGGCTTCTGAATCTCCCAAGTCTCTCACCCTCCTCGTCCACAGCAGGCGACCGGCCAATTTTTTCACCGTATCACACTCTGGTCTCTCCCTCTCATCTTATCAATTGTGGGTTACAGACTTGTGGCGGAGTGGTCGTGGCTCGCTCTCGTGGTGAACTGGTCGTGGCTCGCTCTCCTCCTCTACTTCATTCGAGTAAGGTAGTGTATCTTCGCATCTTCCCTTCAGTTTCTATGTTCATTTCAGTGAAAAGGGAAAGAGTGTTGTGTCACTTGTGAGTAAAGTGAATCATCACTTGAGTGAGCATTCTCTCACTCGAGTGAGGGTGTATTTGACATCCTAAACCTGCCTCTCAGGTTGTCACTCTTAGTTAATGAGCAAGAATGCATTCTGGCACTTGCGGGTATTCAGTTTGCACCCGAGTGAGAAGTCTTATGCTCGAGTGCTTCTCTTCCTCTGAAAATTTCCATTGCTCTTGGGTTCTCACTTCCTAGACTTCACTCCTTAGTGCTTGAGTGAGGCATTTGGCTATCACTCAAGTGAGGTATTGTGTGCTCGGGTGTCCCTGTCTCTGATTAAGCTCTTGTGCTCTTAGGTACCCACTCGCTATCCTACACTCTCAGATACCCTGGTGCAAACCGTACCATCACTCGAGTGAGGCCATCTCCACTCAAGTGAATCAGTGAAAATATCAGTGTTGTGCTTCCATAAGGGGATCCCTGGGGTAGTTCTCCTAACCCTTTATGGCTTTTATTAGAGGCATATATGAGTACTTAAGAGACAATAATGATAACCAATTTAAGTGTTGCGAAGATATTGAGTATTGGACTAAGTGGTAACGCATCATCTTTAATTATGACTTTAGGACTCGATATTTGCTAGAAGAGTAGAAAGCCTGTGCCTGCTCAAGAATGGAAAGACCAAGGTAGTAACACTTTGTCCTATATCATGTATATTGCATTGCTTGTTTGCATTAGTCATGAATACAAATACAGAAAGGGGACGTGGCGAAAGCCCGGCCTTAAATACAGATAAGGGGACGTGGCGAAAGCCTGACCTTGTATACAGTGAAGGGCACGTGACATTGTGCCTGGCCTTGAATATTGATTGCTGCATTGTGATGTATGTTCACTTGCTTTATTTAATATGCATCATATACATAAACTGTCGCTACTGGGATTCTCTAGAATCTCATTCTTTCTAAATAACATTTTTAGACAGGGCAAGTGGATCGAGGAACAAGCAATGGATATGGGCGATTAGGACTGCCGGCGGTAGTCTTAGTTAGATATTTTGGTTTTATATTGAACTAGTTATCATTTTGGATAAATGTATATATTGATTAGATCATAGCATTATAGTTTTTTGTGATCCCCGGTATGGATATTGAGATGGGCAATGATGCCTTGTATAAACCTTTGGATTAATGTTATTATCCCGGGTGAACATCGGGAATTATGGTTATACTCTGATATTGTATTTGTGACAAACTAGACAGGGCAATTATTTTTATGAATGAATGAATGGAGATCATATTGTACAAGTGTTACAAAATTTTTTTAATTATCCTGGATCTCTTATTCCATTATTAAATGTTTTTAAACGCTTAAATCTAGGCCTTGATCGTGATGAGGGTTACAATAAGTTTCAGCCAGCTCTAGAAATGGGCTTTAGAGTTAGATTTTCAATGATTTGATGGTTTAATTGAGTTCAAGAGGGAAAATTGGGGTTACAGCTGGTCACTTTTGCGGAAAAGGCCAAAAAAGCATAATTACGAAAATGCCCCTAAACCCTTAAAGTGGGGATGCCAAGGGTAAATTTGTAATTCGACATTAAATTTAATAATTTTGAATCTGAAAATGGATTCTTTAAGTAAAAATAGGTCAGAATAGCCCATGTCAAAATTCCCGAAAAAGTACAGCCGGACCGGGTACGGCGGGGCCGGGCCGGTCCCCGTGGGCATTTTAGTAATTTTTCAACATAGACTCATATAAGGCCCATAAACACTATGGAAGTGTTTGACGGTACCTTTAGCATTATAGGATCGAATATGAAGCTCGAGCTGTTGGCACGCTTTACAAGGCACACGTTTCAAGGCATAAAAGGGTTGAGGTAGGGAACTTACCTTTCCTGCATGTATTGGATATTTGTGTTGGTGTGTTGATACATATTATTGCTTTCCGTGATTATGTGTAATACTTATGAATGTTTGAAGCTTGTTTCTTTTTATGCTATGGCCATAAGTATGCTGTTTGAAACATTGAGCCTGCAAATATGTCATTGTGTGAGTATGAGTTATATAATGTAAGCATGTTATGGATTAAACATTTATCATATATGCATATTGGTATTGTTTTCCTACTGAGATTCTCTCGAATCTCACCCTCCCTTACCAACAATTTAGACAGGGCAAGGGGATCGAGGAGGGAGCAAACAACCAAGGGCGGTGATGACTCCTTTGGGATGTGGATTGGTAGTTGGTTATCAGTTGTGGGTTGGGATAACTGTATACATTTTAGAGGTATATTTGGTTATCTGGATGTGTATCTATTTGAATGAGTATTCTTTGGATAGATATTTGAAAAGGATATTGTGTAATCCTCGTATGAGAACTTGTATATGGGCGAATATGCCTTTGAAACTCATTGGTGAAAGGTATGAACCAGGGGTTGCCGGGAATTATGTTGTGCACTCTTATATTTATATGAATGTGATTTATCTTCGTGAAGTAATTGTATTCGAAATGTGAATCTGAGACCAGGTGTATTAGATTTCAAAAAGTATTCATGAAAACCCTATCTTAAGGAGGGGAATTGAAATGAGTTTTGTTTATCCGTTGGTCTCTAATTCATTTTAATCGCGTATTTTGGCTATAATTACAGTGGGGGTTACATTGCCTATACTTAAATTATCAATATCCAAACTTCAAAATCTCATATTTCTACCAAATTAGCTATTTGTCCTTTTGCTAATTTAGCAGACATTTTGGGATTTTTGTAATTCAAATAGTATTTTTATGTCATTTTCCAAAAAAAAACATATATGGAAATAAGGAACGTTCAAAAAGAAAATAGGGAAAATCCCAAAACAAGAACTTTAAAAAGGGAAAAGACAAAAATATGATATGAATTTGCATATTCCCACAGAGGTACTAGTGTCTGAACTGGAATTTACAAAATGTAAATGAAATTACACATTTGGCCCTTTGATGATAAAAGAAAAAAAGTTAGTGAGAAAAGAAGAAAGTGGCGTGAAATAGGGGTAGCGCGAGAGGGAACGAAGAGATGGCGATGTCTAACGGAAGTGAGGTATGTACTTTTTGAGTTGACAATGTTCTTCCCTTGCCTAGTCGATCCTCAAGCACAATTTTTTTCCATCCTTTGGGTGAGAAATATTGATTTTCAGAGGGGTAAATAGGTTAGAAGAACCTAAATGTTGATGATTGTTAGGGAAAAATGTTGATGATGGTTGAAGGTGGAAGAGGTTGCAATGGTACATGACGTGAATTTGAGGCTTGTGGTTGAAGAGAAAAAACTAGGGTGGCTTTTGTAGGAAATGAGTAAGATGAAGTTGAGAAACCCTAATGCAACTTAGTGAAACACTGAAGTGGGCATTTAGTTTTATTTTTCTAAATTAATGGAGCTGCTGACTTATTTGTTGTAGGGCACTTAACAAAATGGATGGTAATATTGAGTCAAGTTGTACAAAGGAGTTGTTTTGTTTTTGTCATGTAGGGAAAAATTTGAATGTAATAATGATGGTGAAGTTAAATACATTGGAGATAGTGTGAAGGTAAAAATGATAAAAGATGGGATAAGAGTAGAAGATTTAAGAGAAATCATATCAAGATGGACAGGTTATAATGGGAGCAGTTGCAACATTAAATATACAATATTGTTTGATGAAAGGACATTAATTGATCTTGACAGTGATGGTGAAATCAAAAGTCTGTTTGGGTTTAATGAAAGTAGTGCTCATTTGTTTGTATCCCACAAAGAGAATATTATTAAATCTTTGCAAATGAATGATTCAGATGTGTAAGTTCGTAAAATTTTGTTGATTTGCAAGTTAGTATTTTTTATTCAAATGTTGGTAATAACTTATAAAATGTTATAATTCTTGTATGCAAGATTAACAGATTCTTGCAATGGTCACTAGAAGTAGAGGTATCTCCCATGACATATGACAATGATCTTGAGCCTTTGTCTTTTGAAATTGGTGGTGGGTGTCTAACTTATGAGATAGAACAGACACATGGTAGTGATATGAGCTATTTGAAATGGTCTGGACTAATTTTTGGAGTCGGTCAGCATGTTGCACGTCCCGATGCATTAAGAGAAGCTTTGTACAAGTGTAGCATTACTCACAAGTTTGTACACAAATATGAGAGGAATAAAAATGATAAGATATATGTCAAGTGTAAAGTAGAGGGTTGTTCGTGGAAATTACGTGCGTCTGCAGTAGGCAAGAGTATTGTAATACTATGTGTGACCAAATTCATGATAGATCATGTTTATTCTGCTCAAGATCATTTATAAGTGACTGGCTATGGCGTAATATGTAGTTTGACATAATTAATAATAATCGAGGAGGTTAGGAACCATATCAAGAAGTGTTTAACTGAGATTGTTAAGACATTGCAAAGGGAGTATGGTGTGAAGCTAACATATAAACAAGTATATAGGGTAAAGGAGAAGCCAATGGAAGACCAGAATAATCGTACATGTTAATCCTATGGATATGCCACAGGTTGAAGGAAACAGATGATAAAACACTTATTGAATGGGTAGCAGATGGTTATAGGTTTGAACGAATAAGTCATTGCGTATAATTCATGTATACAAGGTTTCTTGGGAGGTGCAAGACATGTACTATATGTTGATAGAACTCATTTAAGTGGGCCATATAAGGGGACCCTACTTTCAGCTTCAGCCTATGATGCGGACAATAAGTTGTTGCATTTTGCAATAGCAATTGTGAAAGGGGAGACATTGGATGATTGGACTTGATTTATGCATATGATTAAAAAGATTGTTTGTTCCATCAAGTTGACAATTGTGTCAGATCATCACAAGGCCATAATAGGTGGTGTGGTAGCAATATTTGGAGGTTATCGCCATACATATTATTATGTTAAGGAGAACTTAAGTGTAGAGATATTGAAAATAAATAGGGGTAAGTAGAAGTCAAGTGCTCAGACAAAAGAGGATGGACTGATGCTTCTTGGCAAAATTGCATTTGCAAGGCATCCGGATGACTTTGGTAACGTAATGGAATAGAAGTGGGAGCACTCTCAAGAGTTATATGATTGGATTAACACTTATGGTGAGGTTGATAGGTAGGCTCTTAGCAAGTTCCCATACAAGCGATAGGATAACATAACAACCAATATTGCTGAGTCATTCAATGCATGGATAGTGAAGAAGAGAAAGTATAATGTAGACCAACTAATCTATGCACATCGTGAGAAAGTAGCAAATAAGATGAATGCCTTATATGTGTCAATGACTAAGTAAAAGAATTGAGTTGGGTCAAATATCAATGCAAAGGTCATGGAAATGTGAGTAGATGTGAGTATATGTAGTGTAAAGATTATTGGCAGGGAAGATTCTATGTATATACCAGTCATGGATAGGCCTAAGCAAGGAGCCCGCAACCCGATAAGCCCCGCCCACACCTGTAATAAATTTACCCATTTTGGACCCGCCCAAAATAGGCCCTTAACGGGCGGGCAAATTACCCGCCCATTTAAGCATTAAACGGGTGGGCTATGGGTACCGCTTCGGCTGCCCATACCCGCCTGTTTATTTTTTTTATTTATTGGTTTTATTGAAGATTCAATAGAAATGCAAGGATGATGCATGTTAAAAAGACTGATTATGGAAGATGCCAATGCTTTTATTGAATGAATTTTGTTAACAGTTTTGTTCCTTTAGATTCAAAGTTTGAATACTCTTTTTAGTTGTGATGTAAGGCTTAAATTCTGATTGTGAATGTTACTATGTGATGTTTTAATTTAAATTAAAAGGTACATTGCAGACAGTTATATGAGTATTATGTGTTTGTTAAATGCAAAAGCGCAGTACTGTAGGACTTAAAGTATCACAATGAATTGTTTTACACTTTGCAATAATAGGGTTTTTTTAATATCATATGCTAAATGGGCTGCCCATTACCCGCCCAAATTTGGACGGGTATGTCCAACCCGTTTATTACCGGGCTATCTCAGGTACTTTAACGGGTACGGGCTTAAGACATAAACGGGCTGGTAATGGGCTGACCTTCAGGTCAGCCCAGCCTGCCCATTACTCAGCCCTGGTTATGGAGACCATGGGGTTAACCTTCGATTACGACAATATAGTTGTGGAGCGTGGTAGATGAGTGGGATTCCATGCACACATGCTTGCGCAGCTATCAAGGTTGTGTGCGACAATATTTATGACAATGTTGATAAATGTTTTAAGATTGAAGCTCAATAAAAGATTTAGCAGCACAATATTATTCTAGTTGTCACAATAGACATGCCCAACCTCAATGATTATAGGCATTACACCATGCAAAACATGTCTGAAAGTATCTTCCTCCACCCTCTAATTACAAGTCAACCTCTTAGAAGACCAAGAGTAAGGAGGCAGGAATCACAGTTCCAAAATAGAAAGATCTATCATTGTGCATGGTGCCATAAAGCTGGACACACACAAAGGATGTGCAAAAATCCCAATCCATGTTGAAATTTGGTGTTCATCTATGAGGCATAATTTTTTGGTGTATATATTCTTTGGTTTGACCCTTCTGTGTTTTTTTAAATGATGGGATAGGGTACATGGAGAATCATATTTTGTAAGTAATATATATAGGGTGATGTCAGTGACAAAGGAATATTAAAAGGAACTACTATCTTAATGTTCTACTGTCATTGAAAATGCTAGATTAGTGCTTCTTAGTTACTATCATAGCCTTAGTGTTTGTATTCCATTTGATACCCTATTATTGTATATGGCATGTCATACCCCATTAAGAGGCCTTACTGTCAGTGTGTCATGGTTTTTAGGTATAGGTTGTGTACACCATTATTTTTTGGTTATGTATATTGTGCAAGAATAAAGATATTTTCCACTTTTGATGCAATATGCAAATAAAATTACGTTATTATCAAATTTTCATCCAAGATTTGAAGAATATAAAGTTAATGCTCTGCTTTGCAACGATCAAGCAATCACTTGAGTTAACATTGTTCACTTGATTGATTTTCTAGAAAAAAAGGTTTATCACGAGCGGGTAACTAAAGAGTGCTAACAAGATTATCTATGTATCACTCGAGTGAGCTTTTTCTACTTGGGTGATGTTTAATATTGACGATTCCTCTCAAATAATCTCTTTCCAGTTACCAAGAGGTAACTTGCACAAATTTGTATATCACTCGAGTGATAGATATGTAACTCAAGTGATTTATTCAATTGGTTTTCAAAACTTGGCGGTTACCATTAGGTAACTTGCAAACTTTTGGTCACCACTCGAGTGCCATAATATAACTCTAGTGAATATTTAATTCTTTATAAAATTGTCAAGTTACCATTAGGTACCTTGCTGTAATATCCCAATTCGTGATTAAGGGCTAATGATTTCGAGATTTATGTAATTAGTGTAATTAAGCACTTTTGGGATTAATGTGATGTGAATTTGGTATAAATATGTGTGGTATTTAAGATCAAGGGTTGAGATTCATTGTTTTTGGGTTAGAATCCTATGCTTTGTGGTTGTGTGAGCTCATTGTGGGAATGAATAAGATGTTGACATGTGGCATGTTGGTGGCCATGGGATGTGGCACTAAGTGACAAAAAGCCACTTTTCTCTCTCCCTCATCTCTCTCTTTCGGTTGTGTGTTGGGAAAGGGAAAGGAAACATTGCATCATCATCATCTCCCTTATCATCTCACCATCTCTCATATTCTCTCTCTTCTTCCTCCATTTTCGGCGCTCAAGCAAGAAAGAGGAATAAGGAAAGCTTTGATTTTGGGTGAGTTATGATCCTCCTATGCTCAAATCCTCTTCTCTAATATTGTGTACCTCATTGAGAGCTTCATTGTGGTGTTTTCAGAATTTTAAATAGTGGAGGTTTGTGTGTTGATCGAAATTTGAAAGTTGGAGAATCGAGATTTCTGGATTTGGCAAAGTGAAGAGGTAAGCCTTTAGTGATTTTGATATATTATTTGTGATTTTTTGGATAAGTTTGTGAAAATCTGGAAATTTGCCCTAGTTTATGCCTATTTTTGGATATATGAATTTCATTGTGATTGATGTTGGAAATGGCCATTGTGAAGTCATTTGAAAATTGGTTATAGTTTAGAAGTTTGGATTTAAGTTGAATGAGATTGGGGTATTGTGTGTCATAGAGACCCAAAGGCATAAATTATGGTAGAAAGGGTTTTTGGAGTGTTTTGAAAGTTGCCAATATGTTCCTTAGGTCATTTTAAGTGGAAATGGGCTTTGTGAGAAGTTTGGAAACCATTGAGATTGGATTTGACCATCTGGTATTTTCTGTCATTTGCTGCGTTTCTGGTCTCTGATGCACAACACTCGAGTAAGGGAAGATCATGCTAGAGTGCTGCGTGTGTTTTCACTTTTCTGCGTTGTGTTTTGCCTGGGTTCTCATGATGATTGCTCGAGTGTACTTCTGTATCCGCGAGTGAGGTTGATGATCACTCGAATGAGCAAGGGTTTGCTCGAGTGATAATGTGAGAGCTTGGCTAGGGCTTCTCTCAGGTTGTCATTCGCTGGCCATTGTTCAAGGGTGTGCTCTGACACTCGCAAGCACAGCTGTCTTACCCGAGCACTGGAGGGTATGCTCGAGTGAGCTTGTCCCTTTGATAGTTGCATGTGTTCTCGGGTTGTCACTCGCTAGATTGCACTTTTGGGGACTCGAGCATATTTGGAGTCATTACCTAAGTCCAAAGTTTCATGCTCGAGTGATGTGGGCACTTTCTAGTGAGAGTAGTTGCTCACTGTCAAACACTCGTGAGTGAGAGCCGTTCTCACTCGAGCACGAGTCGCTCATCACTCGAGTGAGGTCGTCTTCACTCGAGTGAGCCAGCCAAAAATCACTGTTTTGTCTTCGAAAAGGGGTCTTCAGGGTAGTTTCTTCTAACCCTTTAGGCATATGTTTAGGCCTCTAATAGTCACCTAAAGAGTCCTAAATGATAACCAACTAAGAGTATTATGAAATTAAGAACTTGAAAAAGATATTGACCGGTTGTCCCTAATTTGGTATAGGATTTGATATCTGTCGCCCTCATGAGACCACGGTACCGAAGACAGTCAAGAAAGATACAGGTAGTGACTTTTTCTTTATACCTTATGTGATACATTGTATATGTGCTATATCATTGGTTCGTAATGGATTTGAATACTGCAAGATTTGTGAAAATGTGAAAGTTCTGCTATACCAATAGTCCCTGAGTCGCTAATAATGGTTCGGGTAAGGGTTGTGTGCCTTCTTGGCTGTAAAAGGGGATGAGGTTAGGGTGTGATATATGTGATTATATGGGCCGAAAGGCTAATTGTGAGCCGTAAGGCTATTCGTATGCACTGCCATACCAACAGTCCCTGAGTCACTAACAATGGTTCAGGTTAGGATGGTGTGCCTTCCCGACTGTAAAAGGGGATGAGGTTGGAGTGTGATTTGTGTGTTGCTGATATGTGATGATTTGTTTACATACTATGTGATTACGTGTGATATGAATGATTTGTTACTACTAGGATTCTTTAGAATCTCACTCTTTCCAAATGACTAACCTTTTCAGACAGGGCGGGTGGCTTGAAAGGGAAGCGGACAACTAGGAGTAGTTAAGATTACTCTGAGACTTTAGTGGTTGTTGGTTATCTATTTTGGTTTGGGATTACCATTTATACGTAAGATGTAAATGTTGGATTTTGGATATGTAATCCCCATTTTGGGAACTTTAAACCTATGTTGTATATATGCAAGTAACCCGGGGTTTGCCGAGATTTTAGTTACGCACTCTAATGTTTATTAATGTGATTTGGTTTCTCAAGTAATTATATTTGAATGTGAATGTGAGACCAAGATGAATGATGATTTTGAACCATTTTTTAGAAAATCCCCATCTCTTAGATGAGGGATTGTAATTTATTACCTTGTCTTATTCGTCTCTATTTCACTTAAATTTTATAATCCAAATGTAATTACGGTGAGGGGGTTACACTTGCTACCTTTTAGGATATCATTGGAGTGCCAAGATTTATCACTCGAGTGCTTGAGTGATATTTCTCTGAAACTAGGCAGTTGCTATTGGGTACCTTGCATAATTTTGTAATCACTCGAGTGTGTATACCTCGCTCGAGTGTAAGAAGTATTTCTATTGAAACACTATCGAGTACCTTGCAGGTGACATGTACTTTTGATTCAATCACTCAATGTATTTCCAAATTAACTCCATCATTATCTAGTTAATTTTTGGTGACTTGAGTATCTTTTCATAGTATTTTTCTAAGTTTTCATCAAAACATTTATTCTAACATTCTCCCCCTTTTTGATGATGACAAAACTTACTGAATGAAGACAAAATAAACCTTATGTCATTCTCATGATTTTAAAATAAGATATAATTAGGATTGATATAAGTGACATTAGCATTAAAATGTTGAGGAATATTGTAGGAATGACATTATGACATTAAGGACCATTGCAGAAAATAACTATGATCACAATAACTGTGCTTATGCTTCTATGCACTATTGCAGAAAAGAACTATGCTCAAAATAACTATGCTCATGTTTCTATGCTCAAGTTATCTCCCTTTTTTTTGTCAATAGCAGAAAGGGTAAAGGGGTTAGGTAAGTTGAAAGTTGATGAAGAGGAGGGGGAATTCGAGGAGGTGCTGGAGGTGGAATAGGATCTGTTTCAGGGGCAGAAGAAGGTAGTGTATAAGGAACAACTGCATTGAGAGGATCAATAAGGGTAGAGGTTTGATCAGAGGAAGAAGTATGTAACGGTGAGTGAGGGGAAAAAGTGGGAGAAGATGCAAGTATATGGTCTGAGGTTTCTCCTGGAGTAGCAGTGTTTGGTTTATTAGGGTCTAAAGAGGGGTGAATAGAAGGAGAAGATGGTGTGTGAAAGGTGAGAGTTTTTGAAGAAGGCTCTTGTAGGGGATTTATATATGAGGGTTGAGAAGTGGATTGTGGTATATATTTAGAGTCTACAATGATATGAACTTGAGAGATTGTGCTAGGATAAGGAATAGTAAATAGGATATCACTTGAGGAAGGATGAGATGGAGCAGACTCAGTGGCAATTCTGTAAGAGGTGTAGGAGCTAGTTCAAAGGGAACATAATGACAAGTAGGAGCTGAAGGCATCTCAGAGGAAGGAAAAGGGAAGTGGGCTCTAAGAACTGCTTCATAAGTATCTAGACGATCACCAAATTCCCTCAACTGTTGAGTATGAGCATCTTGCATATCAAATAGCTTCTGGAAGTTTTGATTTATCCCCATAACTAGGTTCTTGATTTGAGATAAGCCATTCAATAAGATTGGAATTAGAGGCCTTGACGTGGTTTGTAGCTATCTTCAAGGCATCCTGGATATAGTTCTGTATTGTTGCTCCCATAAATGAGGGTCTAGGAGAACCAGCTCTTGATGATTAAGCCTCATCAACTTCTATTTTCTTCCTCTTCTTTGTTGTTGGACTTGCAAAAGCACTTAGTGGTAGCTCAATTTTCATTCTCCTTAGGTGAATGCTATTAGACCTTAGAATTTGAATGATTTGATCATTTGGTTCCAGATACCGGATATTGTGAAGCTTCAGAAAGTGAGAGATCAGTTAAGGATACGGCAAAGGGGTGCTCCTGGTGGATTAGAGCATGTATTTATTGATTTCATTGTAAATTAGATCCCCTATGTTTCTCTGTTATTGTGACAAAATTGAGTCCATGAGATGATAATCTTTTCCTATGAACTGAGTAAAATTGTTGGCTTTGTTGACCATAACTTGTGTGTATATGTACCATATAATCCTATGTAGATCACTCAAGGAGCTAGGTTTAAAATTTAAAGTATTAGTATCCCCTACTGGCTTCAGAATCTAAAAGATTTCTAGGTCACTGAATTCTCTGGGTGGTCCAGTAGGAGGATTGTCTATACAAAGATATATGTTAATCAAGGCAGCAGAGAGTTAAATCTTTTGACCTCTAACAATTGATTCTAATCTTTCTTCTAGCGGTTCTCCTATGTCATCACAAACCTCAACCAATTCTAAGTAAAGTAGAAGTGCCTGACTACAAAGGGACTATATGAGGTATTGATCTATAACCAAGGTTCATAGTACTCAAAGAAACAGTAGAGATCTAGATTGAGTTTGTCCTTAAGATATTGTAGATCTAGGTAAACCATAGGACATAAGGATCTATGAGCAAAATCATCTTCATACCTCTACTTATCATTAGGCTTTAGTGAATCTAAATTGAAGCCTGCTGGTAGTTTCAGAAACTCATCCTCAAGTTCAAGAGGTACTTGAGACTGTGATTATTAATTAAGATTGAAGGATATGGGAGAGAGATCGAGTGGAGTGACTTCAAATAATCATGGGTTCAAGGTTTTAGAGTATAAGGGAGACTGTTTCACTCTAATGCAAGTGATGTCCCCTCGAGTGATGATGATCACTTGAGTTGGTTTTTGCGGTCACTCAAGCGTTGTGCAAAAGAGAAAAAGAAATAATAGCATACCTCACTTGAGTGAGTAATATGATCACTCAAGTCATAGTTGATGTTTTACTTGGTCACTTTCCAATTACCCTTCAATGCTAAAGATCACCCGAGTAGCTTTTCTGATTACTCAAGTGCTATGTCGAAATAAGATGATCTCGAGGATTTAACACACTAGAGTAAATCTCATAATCACTTAAGTGTTGCGAGACTTGACCCAATAACTCTATAGTTACCCTCCAGTGTTAGGGATCACTTGAGTACTGTGCTGGAACACGATGACCAGGAACCCTAAAGCTCGTTGGAGTGAATCTCATAATCACTTGAATGCTGTGAGACTTGACCCAATCACTCTTTGGTTACCCTCTAGTGTTGGGGATTAATCGAGTGCTTAGAGTATTACTTGAGTGATGTTGTCATTTGGCCTTATTCTTCCACTTGCCAATTACCCAATAGAGAGGTGAATCACTCAAGTGCTAAAGAGTTTCACTTAAGTGATTCTCTTAGCTTATTTATCACTTCTTCTGATCATTCGAGTGTTCTTAACAGTTATCTCATTTCTGTTTATCTATTTTTCAATGCATATATAAAGAATCCTACAAAACAAGTAACTAGACACTTCGATGCTTAAGTTAGTAAATAGATCATGAAAACATATTAAAAAGATATTATTAAACAAAATGTACTTACAATTCATTAGGATTTACCATTCCCAGTTCTCTTCTTATGAACAAAAATTGATCTTTCGCTAGAGGTTTGGTGAAGATAAGTAGGAATGAATAGCACTTGAGTAACTTCTAATAATATTTTTTTAAGTGTTGTTATTATGAAAACATTTCTTCTAACATATTATTAATTTGGATATTAGCATGCAAGTTGATAATTGAGTTAAGTAACCCACAAAATTCTTATCGGAACTTGGTGAAATGTAATGGTCAATTGATGAATCCAAAGCGCAAAATGGGAAACCCTTTTTTGTTTGTGTGGGGATATTGGATTTTAAAGTTGAGAAGTGTGTTAACCAACATGTTAAAATGTTGCTTGAACTTGGGAAAATGAAGCGATGAATAATGTAAACTTGGGAAAACCATGGGGCGCAAGGTGGATTGCAATTTGAGAAATGAGTTACGGAACCTGTGAAATTGTTATCTCAACTTGGAAATATATATTAGTCACTTGATAAATGGTAATCTCAACTTGGGAAAAGATTTTGCCTCACCAGGGAAATTAGATTGCAAGTTTGCTAATTAGTTATGCAACCTAGGAAACTCTTATGTGAAATTGCGAAAATGTAATGATAAATGGATAAAAGTTTTTGCCAACTTGGGAAATGCACGTGAAAAGTTCAACAATCACCAGGTTTTTCAAATAGAGCCAACATAACAATGTAATAAGGGTTTATAGATGTGACACTTCTAACATCAGGATACACCTAACCATAACAACTATTTACATAAACAAGTGTTTACATTAATTTAAGAAGGGAGCACAAGTTAAGCATGTTTTTTTGTCGTCTTTTTTGGACGGGGTATGAGATCTAAAGTTATGTCTTGATGTAAATTCAGCAGATGATTAACTAACCACCATATTATATCATGCCTTAATTGTTGAATATCGTCATGTAAAGCAGTCAAACCTTAATGTCAGCTTACAGTTGAAGCAACAATTTAGAGGAGAAAAAATTGATTGCCATACATTTCCATATTGCAAATCACATTTCAAGTCTCGCTGGACCAACCTTATCATATCATGTACACCACAGTCCTTCCTGTCCTCTCATTGACATTCAAACTTTGTGTTAGTTAACAAAGAATGAAACATAAAATGTAAGAGGCAAACATAAGAAAACTGACAAATTATTCTGTTGAACAACAGGAGGCCACATAATTTTGGTCTTTGGCTACTTCCCAATCAGATCAGGTTTAACAATGTTCGTAATGTCAATAAACCGATCTCTCTGGTGCTTACAATTAAGTTTACCACAAATATGTAATAATCTTTTATGCCACCCTTCCTAGTTGTCTTCTTAGTGGCCATGTATGGCTTCAGAGTCTAACACATAGAAGTTTATACTTTTTGTTTCTAATGCAACACAGAACTAGTGGCCACACACAAGTGCTTGAACTATGATCAACTCTCGGCCGCCTAAATTGTAACCAATAGTTTGGGGTGAAAATTCTATCTTAATTGTGACACTTTCCACCCTATTGGGTTACCTACCAACTTTGTCTGGTTGAAAAAAAAACTAACTAATGGGTTATATGCACTTCTATATAAATTGTTAGCTATACATACTGTATTACTTATTCTTTGAATTCCCTCAAGCATATACAACTGATCTTGAGACATTTGTTCATCCAATAAATATCAACCAATGGCTTATCAAGTCATTTTAAAGGCAATGCCAACGTGGTCATCACTTCACATGTTCTGGCAATATAATAAGAACCTAACACTCAATCACAAGACATTAATACATACACTTCAGCCTCTGTACCTTTGGTTATTATGGATACTATAGTGAAATTTTTTTGCTGATTATGTGTTGGTTTCTTCCTCTTTTGAGCGACCTGTAACTGTATAAATGGAGATGTGATCTCCCTCTTTGGATGCTTCTTTGATCTCTACAGTTGTTCAGGCCTCTAAAGTGGTTGATCAACTGTGTGAACTTTATCCCCCACCTCAAGTTTCTCTGCATTGTCATCGTCATTCTCATAAACAACATCATCAATATCTTCATCCCCTTGTCCGTTTGCATCATGATAATCAGAACTGTCCCCATTATCCACTACACAATCATCATTATCATGTGTATCTTCCTCATCTAGTATGACAATAGGGGCATTTTGTTGTGCTTTGTCCCTTCCATCTCGTGCAAGTTGTACATTCAGTAACTCTTCGACTATTACATTTATAAGTCTATTTCAATTTTCATCATACTTTCATTAATCACGCATGGACCTCCCTCAACTCTTGCATCAACATCACAATTTAATTTTTCATTTAAGTCGATAATTCATGTATAAGAGAAATTAGCTTCAACATATACATACCGGTTCTAAATAAGGGACTTAATCGCTATCCTCATTCCCCTCCCATACTTCACTGTTGTTCCCTTGATACAATATGCCTATATTGCTCATCCGCTCAGTGTTTACCATTTTGTTTATCTTGTCCTTAGTCTAGAATTCAATAGGTGTGGTCAACTAATGCCGGGCATTTTGTTTCAAAGGGAGATTTTCCTTAAAAAATAACTATACCATGGAAAATATATGGGTCATTATTGTCAACGTGAATAATAGCATATTATAAATGGAAAAAGTTACATACCGGCAATAAGTATAGACAACCACTGACATTGCAGGTCCCTTCCCTTTTCTTCTTCTCCCTGTAGACTTTGACATAATCGCTTATTTCCTTCCACAAGTCTTTGATCATATAGGTTGCCCAGTCATATTTTTCAAATCGGTCCATTGTGTAAGACATTACTCTCAACATCTGGTCACTTATGACTCCCCTTGAGTTGGGACATAAAAAAGCTCCTAAAGTGTATATTACAAACATAAACACAAAGTTCTCCCCAGCTGCCTCGGATTTGATATGCTTCAAAATGTCTGTATATCTCTTTTTCCCATACTCCCTCTTCAACCTCTAATATGTTGAATTTGAATCCTCCACATCCGCCTTCACCAGGTATACCAAGCAACTTTTGCATATGTGATGCTTCCATTTCTTGTGTCTTCCCCCTTATCTTGAATTGATGAGTTGGTGGGTCATATTTTCTTAGCATGGACATAATGAGGTCATGGGGGAGTATTTTTAATTCCACCTTCAACAAATTTCCTAATCCTATTCTCTTAACCCTTTCCTTTAAATGTTCATTTCATTCACAAAGTGCACCAATGATCTAAATCCTCAAATAAAGCAGTGGGTATGAAACGATATTTTGATTTTTTTCATCTTTGTTTCCGGCCTTGCTTTCTTACCTTGGTCAATGTACTCCTTTTTCTTCTCCTCTGGCAACTCATGCCATGCCTTTCCTGCCGCCCTACTTTCATTTGTCATCTTTTTCTTCGTTTGGCCTAAGTTAGCCATAAACTCATTTCTAAACACCATAAACCCACTCATGACTAGTTTACTTTGTACAACTTGGCTCTTTATTGCTTTGGACTTTACACTTTTTCTCTTTACTACTCTACTCTTGACACTTTTTCCCTTAACTTGTTTTGACTTTGAGGTCTTAACTTTTTCTAACGCCATCTTGTTTAACTTACACAACAATCATTTTATAGTCATCAACAAGTTCAGATTTGAACAGCTTCAATAATTTATTTCTTTGCAAATGAAAATTGTACACATTTAAACAAGGTTTTCACAAGTTCCCATCACAATTTACAAACTTTGGATCAGAATCTCAACAATTACGAAAACATAATTCTCCACAATTAAACAAGGTTATGAAGAAGGATTCACAAGTTTTGATAAGAATTTCACAACTTTCTCACCTAAATTGACCTCTACACAGAGTTTACCAACTTTTCATTAGGTATTAACAAATTCCGATAATGTTTTCACAACTTTACATGCCATTTTTATAGGTTCGCTTAAAAGATTCACAACTTCAGTTAAACCAATCACAACTTTGCATAAAATTTTCACAACTACCAAATCAAAATTTCCTTCATCTCAACACCATTTCACAACTTATCATCACACATTCACAAGTTGATATGCTGTTTCAATAGTTTTGGTATAGAATTTCACAAGTTCTTATCACAACTTCACAACTTGCCATTCAAAATTCCCCACTTAACAATAAGGTTTTACAACTTCTCCTAAACAATTCACAACTTCACTTAAGAGGTTCCCAACTAAGCACTCACCACTTTGAACCACATTTCAAACTATCATATATTGTTACCATTCTGTTTTCTCCACATTTCCTTAACTTATTTAAACCCATTGACCTTGAGCCACATTTCTAATCAACCAAACAAGTTAACATCAAAATCATTTTGAAACCATTGACTTACCAAACTTAAGCTCTGAAGATCAATTTCACCGCCGAACACCAATTTCACTGCAACTGTCAAACGCCTTTCTGCGGCAACCCAAAATACGGTAAAATCCAAACCCAATCTGCACCCGTCTCCACCTTCATTCCTCCTTAAATCGACAACAATTTCTAACCAACTTAGGCAATAGAGTGTTATGACTGTCCCTCCTCCTAAAAATCGACCAAACTAATTTCCCACCCACTATCCTCTCTCAGTACGATGAACCCAAGCTCTAGCAATTACGTTGATTCAATTATTTGGTCCCACTAGTTATCAATGGGATCAAGGATACTTCCAACAACAATATATTAATACTTCATGAAGACAGATGGATATGAAGAGTCCTAACCTATTTTTCACACATGACTGCCCTTATAACGCCTCCCTTACTATTTTCAATTTAAAAACTGCCAGGGTTACTTTTGTAATTTCATTTCAATTTGGAAAAGTCTAGTTTAGGCACTAGCACCTCTGTGGGAATATGCAAATTCATATTACCTTTTTGTCTTTTCCTTATTTTAAAATTCTTTTTTAAGGATTTTCCCAAGAAAATATATGGATCAAAACATAAAATACTCAAAGAACTTTTATATAAGCTGGATGGTAGGTTAAGTTTGAGAGTGAAGCTTAAGAGGCTCTATCTTTATCAGGTGACAAGTATTTACCGGTAGGAGATAAAGCATAATGCCTCTCAATCCTACCATCATCATCATCAACCTTATTGGAAGAATAAGTCAAAATAGAATGAGTAGCAAGCAAATAGAGCAATCAATCGAGGCAGCCAACAGTGTTGTTGCCACTGGCTTATGGGTTTGGAAGCTAATAAGCAATTTCAAAGGGTGACATGCCCTTTAGATTTCCCTCACTAATGATCTTAAAGAGGTTGAGCACAATGGCAGCATTTAACCCTGCCAGGTAAAGCTGGCCACTTGCTAGCAATATAGCATTAAGAGAAACATCATATTCTTCATTATTTTCCATGGTCCTGCTCATACTCGTTAGCTTATTTTTCTCTTGATAGTGTAGCCTCTCTCTTTCAACTCTATATATACACATATATATTAAGAGACAAAAGAATATTAAGACATTGATTGAAATAAATTATGCATAAAGAGATGGAAATTATATGCATCCTTTAATTAACAATCAATGTCAACATTATATAAAGCCCACTTGATACTAAAATTAAGATGGCAAGGGTGGGATATTGAATTAAGAATGAGTAAAAGTTTAAGAAATCACATTTAGGTCTTAAAATGTTAATTTAATGATAATTAGGTCCCAATAATAATTTTGATGAATATTGATTTAGAAAATTACTTTTAAAACCCTAGCTTCAAAAGGCGTCACCTCATCTAACCTTCATTTTTTGCAAAACACCACTTTGGTAACATTTATAAGGCAAAAAAAAATCCCCCTCTAATTATAAGGCATGCATTTAATTTTTGGGTTAAGGTCCAATTTTACCTTGAAAGTTTTTGCATAGGAGTTATCCAAAGTTTTTGTTGAATCAAGTTTGCCTCTAAAATATTAAAAAGTAAGCAATTAATGGAACCCTTGGCTATTAAAAAATGTTGATGATCAATGTTAAATTTTTAATGGTTATTAGTTTTTTAATGGGTAGTGCAGCTTTTCTCCCTTTTTAATATTTTTGGGGTAAAATTGATCTAACAAAAACTTTCAAATACCTTCATCGACTACACAAAAACTTCCGAGACATAATTAGACCTTAACACTTCATTTTTTTATCATTAATTTCCCTTTTTACTTGTCATTAAATATTGGCATATGCTATTTAATTTTAAAAGTATGAATATTTAATAGGGAAAATTGTTTAAAAGGACCTGTTGAGAAGTTTATTGCCCAGTGGTACCTCAATTTTTTTTAAAAGATCTTGGTCCTTTAGAGTGAATATATAGATATAAGGATTAAATGACTCAATTGCTCTTTCAGTTCTCTACTTGTAATTCATCTTGTCTAGACGCAATATATCTTCTCTATGTTCAAATATCTTCTTGTGTGTTACAAAATTAAGCCAGAATATGCAAATTATTACATGTGCAGATGATAATATTCCTTACCAGTAATTCACCTTAGTGCAAATGATATTCCCTTGTGAGCAAATAATCTTCCGTATGTGTAATATATCTTCCCTATGCTCAACTTAAATTCATTTATATGCAACCAATCTTCCCCCATGTGCAAATGTCTTTTCTTGTGTCCCAAAATTATGCCATAATGTGCACATTATGCGTTGTGCAAATGATGTTCCCTTAGTGCAAACAATCTTCCTTGGTGTGCAAACAATTGTTCCCTATGTGTAATATATCTTCCCTACGGGTAATTCAATGTGCAACTTAACTTTTGTTGTATGCAATCTATCTTCCCCAAGTTCAAATTCCTTCCAATGTATCCCAAAATTAAGCCAAAATGTGAAAATTATGCTAGTACAAACAATCTTCCATTTGTGAAAATAATCTTTCCTTGTGTGCAAACCATTTTCCCCTATTACAAGCATAAACTTTCCAAGTTTTCTCTTCCTTAAAAATCTCAGTTTTCTCTTCCTTAAAAATATCGGCCACTCACACCCATACCTCTAGAAATTGAACCCAGGAATCTAGATGTAAAAATTAGTTGGTCTAACTGGGGGTTAATGATAGGCAGTGACAAATTGAGGGTAGTAAGATAGGGTGGCGGGGGAGAAGAAGAAATGAAGAAGATGGTTAAAATATTCCAAATTAAATTGAAGGCCGAAGAAATCATTGTCCTCTCATTAAAAGTTGTTATTGTTGTTTCCAAAGGAGGCTACGATGACAATTGTTGGAATAGGTTGTCGTCATTGACATTAATTATGAGCAAGAAGAGCAAGGAGAAGGCGGTGTGAGTAACATGGTGAGTGTGAGGCAACTATTGATGTGAGAGAGGAAGGTGAACGGCAATTGGTGACTGGTGATTTGTGGAAGGTAGAGAGAGAGAGAGTGGTGATGCAAGGAAAGAGAGAGTGAAAGTATCTAAGTGGTGTGGTAGGGTGGTATAGGCATGTTAATCATTTCATTCACATTCATATATGCCGTAAAGGACATAGGTTCTTAAAATAAACTTAGGTCCTTCCAAGCAAAAAACTTTTCAAATAGGGATTTACTAGCAATTCTCCCTATTTAATAATGATAAAATTAAAATTTTATTAAAATTTTAAACTGAATTAATAAGTTATATGATTTTTCTTGTTTTCAATGAAAAATGTTGAAAATGACTTATGAAGATGTATGATTTTACAACAAGCAACACAATTGCTTTTCTTTGTTAGTTTCAATAAATACCACCACTTAACCCTACTTATATTAGCTCTAATACTAAATATTACTAGTAATATGAAACACTCCTCCACTCATTCTCTCACTTAATCAATATCAGCCAAATCAAGTTAGAAAGAAGAGAATGTGGGTAATGAAAGGCTAACTATAGAAGTAAAGGGAGTGACGACGGTGGGAGGGCATCAAATATAATAATTCTTAACACCTAATCTACTTCTATATATTCCTTGCTAATTTTTTTCTTAAACTTAATCGTAGTCTATTATTTGCCACATAATTAAACGCCTTGCCAATTTGATTAAGTGACACCTAATACAGCCCCTTATTTTGGTTTCTTCGCCCTGCATGCATTGACGAATTTGCTACTAGTGGGAGAGAGAGAGAGATAATTGATTCTACCATGCTACTCCTTTTGTTTTATTTTATTTACAAGATATTTACACTATGTTTAACTAGAATCATAAAAAAAAACTTCAAATTTTATTAAATTTAGCTTAAAATTTAATAACTTTCCAACTTTACTGTTCTATTTAATACACACACTTTATTGAGAAGTCTAATAAATTAAAGTAATAGCCTAAAGAACAATAAATTATGGATAAAATCGTGCACTTGTATAATAAATTAAATAAGGTGACATATATTAAAGACAAAAAAATCGTGCATTTTGTATAATAAATAAAATAAGGTGACATATATTAAGGACAAAAAAAATTAATAGGAGTATTATTTGTAATTTGTAGATGATATATTAACCTCCATCTTATACACCTATTTCCATTAACCTTAATTATGATAATATTAGTATTCAATTCTCTTAACTTGTAAGTGGAACGAAAAGGATGCCAAAATAGGGAAGGAAAAGGATGAGGTTAAGCATTGAACAAAGATTGGCTAACAGATAGACTACAAGAAAGTTATTTTAAGATTATATGCGTCTAGAATAAGGGTACACTTTACATGCCAAAAAGTTATCATAAATAAATGAAGGTATGGAATATTAGGTTAGTTCTTTTATTTCATTATCAGCCAATTTTGTACTTTTTATTTTTAATGCATATTGGGTTTAATATAGGGAAAAATTTAGAAAAATAAGATATTGACTACACTTGATTAGCAATTTACAGCTCATTTTAGTAGGAATTTATTGATTTGTGATTTTGCTATTTTGAAAGTATTTTTTTTTAGAATTTTCCCTTTAATATATAGTCAGTTGAAGAAAAAAAACACAGAGTGTCAAACCCCTTAACATTTCGATATTTGTCAGAGTGATAAAGACACAGTTCCATAGACATACAGAAATAACACAAATATACTAATAAAGTGTACTTGTTTACAATACAGAAACTAGTGTTAATCCCCGTGCGTTGCATGAGAATGTGAATTTGATTAATAGTACATTACAGAATTTAATTTTTATGACTATAATGCATTTATTTGTATATTTATAAAATTAAATTTTCAGCTCAAAAATGCATAAAGGGTGATTATAATCATGCTTATATATCACATTTTGAGGGAACATTTTTTTTGGATAATTTATTATGCCTAGTGTGTCAACAAAGTGTCAATAAATTAATAAATGGAAGGTTATGTGGAGGACAAAATTTGATAAAGTAGAGGTAAAATGACTACAATTTCGGTTTTTTTACTAAATATATCACCAAAAGAATCTTTCAACAAAAAAATGAATCTTATATGATATTTTGAAAAATTTCTCTATAAACCTCATTGGTTGTCTTGTTGGTGGGTTTCTTGTCTGAATCAAGTATTAAAATCTTGATGCCGCCTATTGATTTAACCCTTGACAAAACAACATATAACTGACCATGTGTGAAGACAGGTATAAGTAAATATAATCCGACATTAGTCATTGATTGTCCTTGACTCTTATTTATTGTCATAGCAAATGATAGTATGATGGGAAATTTCCTATGCGTCAATGTGAATGGGAGTTTAGACTTCGATTGATTCATATCCTTACGATGAATTAGAACCTCTTGACCTATACTTGTACCATTGAGCGTGATTGTTTTAATAAAGTGTTTCCCCATAAATGTGACCTTTAACCTGGTTCCATTACAGAGTCCCGCAGCTTGATCTATATCTCACACGAGCATTATGGGAACTCTAACTTTCAATGCAAGCCTATATGGAGGTAAGCTATAGCATTTTATTGTGTTCAAGAATTCTGTAGTGTACAACTCTTGAAATGATGCATAGCCTTGATCTGCTGAACTCACAGAGTCAGAGCTAAAATATTCAACAGCATCACCAGGCAATAAGGCACACATGCAGTCATTGATTTGCTCTACAACTTCTACTGTTGGTGATAAAATAGCCCTATTAGTAAGATATTCAGAATCAGACAAATGATGGAGGAGATCAGGATATGTAACTTCGATGATTGATTGCATAGGATCATGACAGTCTAGAATTAAGAAATCTTCTGGTATTTCTATCTCTGATATTCCATCATGGGGAAAACCAATCCGGCCATCACCAACATCTAGAAGCCAGTCTGAAAATTGCTTCAGCTTTGAATTATCTTCAGATGAACTTGAAGATAACCACATGTTCTTGGTAAGTTGGAACAACTTACAATGACCCCATAAATGAGAAGAGTTTATGCTCAAGTTGACAATATCTGCACGGTTCCTGATACCAAATTAATTTATGGGATAAATAGGGTTTTCGAAAATTCATTGATTTAGGTAGAAAAGGAATAGAGATTATTACTAAAATGGTTTTAATTGGATTTTGAATGAGAATCAATCTCTTTGATCTTAATGTCTCGTTTTAAATTTGATTAGTTACCAAAACCTACAAAATAATAATTAATGCAACAATATTCTAACAAAATCATTTGGGTAATTAATCAGGTAATTAATATTATTTATGATGCAAATACTCCAATAATTGGGGAAACCAATAAGTACATTATTGCTGGTAATCGGGGACGAATATGTGATGGGATTCGGCCAAATTAAAAACATACGGTAATTATTGCAATATTATTAAAAAAGTGCGGTAATTAGAGTAATAATAATTTAAATAAGCTGATATAATAATTAAATAACGTATTTCATCACATAAATTATAATTATTGTTAAGGTTTCAAATAAATTTTAATTTGATATAGGATTAATAAATTATCTCTTGTTTTAACTGTACTCTTAATTTTAATGTTAATAGTAATATACACAGAGATCTATCAATAATAAAAGTACGCTATTTTATAAAAAGAGGGAAATAATAACCAAGAAACTCATAATTGATTTTATTTTGGTAAATCATAGTTAATTAAAGCTAACATAAATTTAAATAGTAATTTACATTATTGAACTTCTTACATTACTCTAACCATACCTTTTTTATTTGTGAATCCTCAAACCACAAATTTCATGAGAATTAAAATTATGATGTTATTCTGGTTACATATTATTTGTGAACCTAAGAATATTATTTTTCTTGCATATTCTTTAGTTTTTGAATCATTTGTTCGGTAAACCATTATAAAAACATTAAGCAATTATGGTATTATAATAAATGCGTGAGTCACTTGAAATCTCATGCGACAGGAAATATAAGCAATTAAGGAATTCTGACAGGGAATGATAAGAGTGAGTCACTTGAAATCTCATGCGACACAGTGGAGGAGATCTGTGTGAAAGCCTGACTTGCCTCAAGGGCATTGGTGAGTCTGTATAGTAATTGCGACATTTACGTTAGAAAACCCTATACGTTATATAATTTAGGTATATAGACTCACAAAAAACATGGATACAACTAAATTTTAATATGTCATAAAGGTCCTTTACGTCTGGAAAATCTGGGTTGAAATAAACTTGTATGGCATTGAAGGCACTACATATGTGTCCATAACCTTGAACAAAAAAGCATGTAATTTTAAAACAAAAAAAAATGAATTTATAGGGAAATAAAATATATATGTAGTACTTTTGTTTTTTTTGTAATCCTAGCAATATCTAGAATACGTGATTAAAATGAAATAGAGACCAATAACAATCAAATAACATTTATAAACCCATCTACCAGACGGGGTTTTCACAAATACCTTTCGAAATCATTTATAACCTGGTCTCACATTCACATTTCCTAATACAATTACTACACAAAGATAAATCACATTTAATATATCAGAGTACGCAATGAAATAATTCCTGCAATTCCAGATTCCATTTATTAACTCAAGCTTTATATGGCACATTCGCCCATTACAAGCCCTCATATGGGGATTACACAAATCCATCTCAAATACATAGCAAATCCTCATCCACATACTTATATACACATCCAAATCTATATACTCTCAACTATGATAACCAACTACCGAATCTTCAACCCGAAGGAAGTCCTTGCCGCCCTTGATCACTTACTCCATCCTCAATCGACTACCCTGCCTGAAAGGTTAGTAGGGGAGGGTGAGATTCAAGAGAATCTCAGTAGGAAAACAATATCAATATGCATGTACGATAAATGTTTAATGCATGACATGCTTGCATCACATAACTATCATGATGACAAATCTGTAAGCTCAATGCTTCTAAGAATATACTAATGGCCATAGCATAAATTGAAACATAGCTTCAATAACACATAACCATGCAAAGCTAAGACATGCATCAACACATTAATACATATATCAAATACAAGCAGAAGAGATATGTTCCCTACTCTCTTTCCACGTAAGCTCCAGCACGGCTGCTCACGGACAAAACGAACATCAAACCACAACAAGGGCGAACATCATCCCTATAACCAAAGCAAGGACATAGGGTTATTCTCTATTCCAAAACCTTACTTTCATATCACTTAATGTTGGTTATCATTTAGCACCTTTAGGTGCCTAATCAAAGCCCAAACATATGCCTAAAGGCTTGGGAAACACTTGACCAAAGATCACCTTTTAAAAGTCTAAAATGCTGATTTTTGGGGGTTGGCCGTGGCCCACAAATCCACTGGACGCGGCCAAAAACTGCCCATAAACACTTGGGCTGCGGCCCAGAATCCGCTGGCCGCGGCCAAGAAAATCCAGTTTCTTGGCTGAACTTCCAAAAATCATAACTAATTCCACAAAAATCGAAATGAGATGATCCCAAGCCAAATGAAAGATATTTAAGTCCTTTACACAGGAAAAATATTGGCCTTTACTAGAAATCACCACACAAACACATAATTCCCCAAAACTCAAGACTGTCCCAAAACAATGTTCATTTTCGACCTCAAACTTTGGACAGCTATAACTCCCAGTTCCCAAAACGAAATGGCACAAATTATTTTTCCATTTTGAAGCTTGGGATGTAAAATTTAAGACTAGAAATTTTCATAATTTTTTGACATTCTTTGCCCAGTCAAAACGTCCACACAACCAGACTACCCAGACAGAATTCACACTGGACAGAATTTCCAGTTTTGCAACCATTGTGTCCAATCCAATTCAAACCAATTCCAATGATTAAATACCACAACATGACACTATTTTCAACACAAAACAGCATCCAATTCCACCATTCACATTCCACATGAAAATACCATAAAATCAGGGCAAAATCCTCAATTCACAATACTCAACCAATAACCACAATAGTTAGGACAATAGTCATCAAATACTCACCTCTTCCTCTTCCCAATGCCAATTCTTTGATTCCTCCACTTCCCAAATTCTTCAAGCTCTCAAACACCTTCTCTCACAAATCTAAAATCATAACAATGGAGCTCTCATCACTATGAACAACTTTATAGAAGATGAATTGAGCATTAGAGGACCACAAGCCAACCAAAATCTCCCCTTTTGATTTCTCTTTCTTCCCTCCTCTTGGACGTCCATGGCTGCTAAATGAGAGAGAAAGGGATCAGATTTTGGAGTTCAAAGGCCCCCAAAACCGACCTAAAAGGGAGAGGGAAGAGGTGTTGACACTTTTGACCAATCCAAGGGCTTACATTGTGCCAAGTGTCAAGATCTTGTCACACCCCATGAGCTCACCAAGGCACACATACATGGGATTCCACCCCTTGATCTCTTGAACAAATCAATGTCAACCATTAATCTTGAAGTTACCAGTGAGTTTCCTCTTCGGTAACTGACCAATTGGTTGGTAACTTTACCGTTTTGCCCGTGATTATGGCAATTCCTCTTGAATCATCATCAAATATATTTTCTCATTCATTTTCTTTCACAATGCGCCCTCCCCTCTATTTTAAGTCAATTTAGAGGTTAATCTATAATTGAACTTAAATACAGGGTTTCAGCGCTGCTCACAACACATACGAATCACATCCGAAACTCAAATCACATCGAATTCTCCAAAAGGGTTATTTATCACTAACCGCTTCCACTTTTGGAGTCATTATCTCTTAATCACAATTTAGGATCATGCTAAACTTGGGCTTAGCAGTCCACTAATCTCAGGCTTATTCTCTAGCCTCAAGTCTCAAAATTTGGGGTATTACAATTACATTAGATACTTACCTGTTCGTCAACTAATAACATACTGACTTTTCAAACCTCAAATGGTGCAGCCTTCTTTGCCATCGCCTACTTCCTAAGTTCTCTAACAATAATGCTCTAGGTTTCCTTGCTATCATCAATATCCTTGAGTAAAGCATGAGCAATATTTACCATTAATTGAGTTGATGTAACTGATTCTTCAAGAATGGTCCTCTTTTGCTGGATATGAGGATAGGAGGCTTATGCTGAGATATATAATGGTATGTGTATGTGAAGGAATTTTCAGAAAAAACCAACTTTCAATGACATGCATGGACTGTATGGTAGTAATTTAATTAGGATTAGAATGTTAGCTATTATTCCCAACAATCTTGGACGATTAAGGTTATTATTTGAATTATACGGTAATTATAACATGTGTAATGCTACATACAATTATTATTTGCCAATTAGTATGCTAGAAAATACATAATTCAATTAGTATATTGTTTGACGTTTATATAATAGTTTTCCCAAGCATTTGAATTGTTCAAATAACATTGCTCAATTGCTCAAATTGTATGCCACAATTTTCGGAATAACATTATTAGAAACTCCAAAAAATACATAATGCAATTATTATATTGGTTGACATTTTTATAATGGTTCGCCCAAGCATTTATATTGTTTGATTAACGTTTCTCAATTGCTTAGATTGTATGGCGTAATTTTGGGAATAATCTTATTAGAGACTATAGAAAATACATAATGCAATTATTCTATTGGTTGACATTTTTATAATGGTTTGCCCAAGCATTTGCATTGTTTGATTAACGTTGCTCAATTTCTTAGATTATATGCCGCAATTGCAATTATGGGAATAATGTTATTTGAAACTTCAGAAAATACATAATTTAATTATTAATTGATCTATTTTAATTCAATTATTAATTTAATTAGGGTTGGAAGATTTTGAAATTTGAAAGGATACACCCAATTATTCTTTTCCAATCGTTATAAATGTGTTTCACTGTATTTAGATTATTTGAATTTTGAAAGGCTACACCCAATTAATTAGGATTAGAATGACGTGCATGGACTAAATGGTAGTAATTTAATTAGGATTAGAATGTTAGCTATTATTCCCAATAATCTTGGACGATTAAGGTTATTGTTTGAATTGTACAGTAATTATAACATGTGTAATGCTACATATAATTATTATTTTCCAATTAATATGCTAGAAAATACATAATTCAATTATTATATTGTTTGAAGTTTATATAATAGTTTTCCCAATCATTTGAATTGTTCGAATAACATTGCTCAATTGCTCAAATTGTATGCCACAATTTTCGGAATAACATTATTAGAAACTCCAAAAAATACATAATGCAATTATTATATTGGTTGACATTTTTATAATGGTTCGCCCAAGCATTTATATTGTTTGATTAACTTTTCTCAATTGTTCAGATTGTATGGCGTAATTTTGGGAATAATCTTATTAGAGACTATAGAAAATACATAATGCAATTATTCTATTGGTTGACATTTTTATAATGGTTTGCCCAAGCATTTACATTTTTTGATTAATGGTGCTCAATTTCTTAGATTATATGCCCCAATTATGGGAATAACGTTATTTGAAACTTCAGAAAATACATAATTCAATTATTAATTGATCTATTTTAATTCAATTATTAATTTAATTAGGATTGAAAGATTTTGAAATTTGAAAAGATACACCCAATTATTCTTTTCCAATTGTTATAAATGTGTTTCACTGTATTTAGATTACTTGAATTTTGAAAGGCTACACCCAATTATTATTTGAAAATTAATTTAATTATTGAATTATTAGGATTGGAATGTTAAAGTTATTATTTCCTACAGTTATGGAAGATTTTGAAATTTGAAAGGATACACCAAATTATTCTTTTCCAATCATTATAAAAGCGTTTCAATATAATTAGATTATTTGAATTTTGAAAATTTACACCCAATTATTATTTGGCAATTATCATAAATGACTTTTAATGTAATTAGGGTTGTGATTATTCGACTCAGATCAAGCATAAATGGGTTATGAGCGAGTCACACGAGATTTAGAGTGTAAAGTTGATTCCCTACAGGGTTTGATAATATATACAAACTTTTGTGTAAAACTATCAAAATAAAATAATAATAACTAACAACTCTGTCTTCTTGACCCGAACACCTCAGTTGTCGGTATAACCGTTTTGTCCCTAGAGCCGCTAGCTTCCGCTGGAATATCTTTAAATTTGAAAAAGGGTGAGATTCAAATGAATCTCAATAGTAACAGACAATCAATAATATAAAATGTAACACATAATAATGCTAGGTATCACATAATGCAATAGAATAAATACACTGTGGTTATCGGAATGTGCACATGGGTTCAGGTCTAACTACTGTTAGAACCCCTACTTGTTTGTACTTCAGCTAGTCTGTGGGCAACAGACTGGGCAATGTACCTGATTGGTACTAAATTCTCATAACTGGATCCCCTTTTGGGGTCGTTGGGATATTGATGCTTTCCCCCATATGGTACTTGTGATTTCCCCCGGATGGTACTTGTGATTTCCCCCGTATGGTACCTGTGATTTTCCTGCACCAGTTAGAGGGTGCATTATACATATCACAGAAAATGGCATACACAAAGCACATATAAGTTTATATAGTGTATGAAGGATAGAGTTACTACCTTAAGTCCCTTTTTGTTCACAAACCGCTCCTGAACTTTGTTCCGGCTCAAGCTAACTATTTGATCCTAAAATTTTAAATGTTCAAGAAGTCAAGACCCATTCATATACTAGTCTAAACTCTTTTAAACACATTCTGTTGGTTATCTATCACAGTTTCAAAAATTTATGCACAGTGCAGTTTCACAGTTTTCTAGAAAATTGGAAGATTTTCAGTCGAATTTGGAAAATCATAATTAATTCTAGGAAATTCTAAATTGACTTATTCTAAAGCCTATGTGAAGCTCTTTAAATGTTCTTTTAAGAAAAAATACTTAAGTCTGACCATTGTCATTACACTCTTTCCACGAATTCGCCAAACTCCCCTGTCCCATATTGCTTTCCAGAAATAGGGCTCAACTTCAAAAATCCATATCTCTTAATATACAAGTCCAAAAATTATAAGCTACCTATCAAATTAAAGCTCTAAATTTATACTTTGATCTTGTCAAATTTCATAATTTTTGGATCAGATTTGGCCAAACGAATTTCATTGCACAATAACATTTCCTCTAGTGAAACAAATCAAACAGAATTTCCTTTCAACTTCAAAATTTTCTAGATTTGCATACAAACATCCATAAATCATAAACATATGTATTCCCACACAATTTTCCCTTCTAAATCCAATAGAACCATTAAAACCATGAAATTCCAGCTCTAACAAGATGAAATAGCCCCTAGACCAAAATTCCAGAATTATATAGAAAAATGCGTTTTCATGTTTAATCTCTTAAAACATCTTCTTTTCTCTTATAATGACATGTCTAACACTTAACACACTTCCCACATGATTAATGTGAATTTGGGCAGCACCTCCTTTTAGGGTTTCAACATCCCAAAATCACAAAAACCATGAAAACAAAGCCACAAATCAACAACAACCACCCAGAATCAACAAAAGGAGTAAAGTTTGTTAGATTACCTCTTGATTCTCCTCTTTCCCTCTCTAAACCGTCCCCTCTCTCCTCTTCTTGCTCTTGTTTTCTCTTACTACATATGTTATTCAAGATGGCATTGAGATTAGAGAGAGTTGTGCATGAATTAGGAGGCATGAACATGTGTAAATTACTACCAACTCACCTTGTTTTGCCTCTTGAACTTGCTTTTCTCTCCTTGTTCTTCATATCTCATGAAAACTCTCTCTCTCTTTTGTTCCCCTAATCTGGCCGAAATTGGCCTCTTGAAGAAAGGATAAGAAGCTTTAATAATATCCTCTTCCACCTCCTCAAAATAATATATTTTATTGCTTTTATCACATGCCATTTAATTCAAGTCATCATCTTTTCCTCTCTCTCCATTACTTAGACGAAAATGCATAGCATTTTGGAGGTTTAATGAGTTTCAAAAATATAACCTCCATCCAGGGCTCTTAGACCCAGACCGGACAGGTAGGTCCGGCCTAGAACCCGCCGAATCGGTCAGTAGACCGATCCAGTTCCCGGTCCGGTTCGGGTCCCAATTTTCAAAAAAAAAAATTTAACTTTTTCCTTTAGAATTTCATACTATAAGCCTAAAATCTTCAATTACTCACCGGTTTGGTTCCGGTTTAGCTCCGATTTGGCCCCGGTTTAACCCACTGACCCTTAACCCAGTACCCCGACCGGTTCAATACCCGGTCCGGGTTTTAATACCTTGCCTCCATCACCTCCTTAGTTTATATTATTTTAATGGCAATTTTTCCTACATGCTTATCTTTTGACTTTTCCTCTTAATCTTTTTGTTCTTGGGGCATATCCATTGTTTTCTCTTTCTCCATTTTGCTTGACCGAAATCCATCAAGAAAAGGAAGAGAATTTGCTTATTAAATTATCACAATTTTTATCTCTCCAATTACCCACCATTTGTTTTACTTTTCAACTCTAATTTTACTTGACCACAATTTGTTCCAACTCTCACCATATGTTTCTCAAACATTTATTTTCCTGCTTGCTCCTCTTTTAACCGTCCAACATCATGAGGAAAAGGAAAAACTATGGGCTTTGGATTAAATTTAGCCAAATGACTATTTTGCCCATATGTTTTTGCCATTACCTTCTCAATTTCGCACATAGACAAAAAGCTGACAAAATTTTCATCAAACTTTAAAAATTCATATCTTTACTTATAAATATCCAATTGTAGTGGTTCCAAAGGCTATGTAACCCTTATTAAGTCTATTTTTAGGAAAAAAATATAGTCTTTAACCAATTAGAAGCTCATAATTCTCAGAATTTTCATTTTTGAATGCTATCACAAAAGCTTGCCAGTTTCACTGGGCTAACTTCAAAAATACATAACTCTTTGTGTACAACTCCAAATGACTTATATGACCTATCAAATTTAAGCTTGGTAATTCTACTTTTATTCTGAAAAATTTTATATTCATTGAATATCATTTGATTATCTAAAACTATCATACAATCAGAATACCACGCAGAAAAAATATACTGGCAGCAAACCTAGTTTTTTGCAATTTGTGTTCCAAACTTAATCATGTTATGTGTGACAACTAATTGCACTATCTTGTCATTTCATCTTCTCTTTAATTCACTATTTTATTTCCTTTAATACAAAGAATTTAAGGTGAATAAAATTTGTGATGCTACTTATAGCAAAAGTCAATAATGGCACGTTTGCTTCAATTCTTTGCATGTGGATCATCACAAGCAATCATGACGCATTCTGATTATTTTATTTAGTTGGCCAAGTAAAGTATTCAATATAATTAATGCTAATTACAACAAATCAGGTAATCCCCATTATATAATTATCGATAGGTAATTCATATTTCCATCTTACATAAATTACCGTATGGACATTTAACACCCTCCATGAAATCAACCGTTAGATATTTAACACCCTCCATGAAATTAATTAGAACTGTTTACTACGACAAATTTATTAGCAGCTTCTAAAACTGCTACTACATATATTAGTAGTGGTGAAACCGCTAAAAATACAACAAATTAAACCCTACAAAATCCTTTTTTTTAGTGGTAGAGTTTTAAACATTTACTGATGGGGTTTTTTTTTTTTACGAGGCCTAACAGGGATTGGATCTAATGAAAAGAGATAGTCCTCATAGTGTAACAAACCAATGTTTGAATTCCATTGGGAGAGGTGCCCACTTTTAATTAGTACCTAAAATAGTGCATCGAACATGACCATTTCTAAAAGGAGAATATGTGTGCCTATAAAAAAAGAGTTTAGGAAGATCACTTCACAGTTAATTTATTTTTAGATTAAATAAAAATTTTAATTCATGTTTCCTTTTTGATGGCATACTAAAAAAATACTCTATAATTAAATATAAAATAGAGTTGCATTGCATGTGTGACTACAAAATAATAATGCTATCTCTGGTCCCTAATATAAGAACTATTTATGGGGTTGGATTTGGTTCAAAATATAATATCTCAATTTATTTTATCTCCTCAGGAAAAAAAATTAACTCCTATGTTCATCATTTTCCTCCAAACTAATTTACTTAACTTGTAAACTAATATATATATATATATATATATATATAATCTAATGTTACACTGTATATTTTAGAGAGGTCATGTCACATTTATTCAAATTAACCAAGTTATTTAATTTCTTTTTTAACTCAAATTAGTTTAGTAGCTCATATGTTGATTAACATGTAATACTCCTCCGGTCCTTAATATAAGACATATTTACTAAATTTGATTAGATTAAGGAAATTTGTTAACTTAGTTAATATGACATATATTTTCTAAAACACCCTAATCACCTTCATTGATTCCCTTATTCCCACTTCTCCTTAATTATTGTTAAGGGAGCATCAATAGGGATAAATTAGAAAAAGTTTGACAAATATGAAAATTTTGTCTTATATTTAATGCCAAGAGCAACTTCCTAAATATGTCTTACTGATCGGAGGAGTAGTAATTTATAACGATATGTTGTTGATTGTACGTTATATCAGGACAACACAATGTAAGAAAAGACACAAACTTCTCATATCATCCTTTATTCAAAAATCACTAATTCCTCGCTTCACAATCATACAACTTGATTTCTTTCATTTGGTAATTTATTTATAAAACTCAAAGACCCCCAAAACAGAAGAGAGAAGACGAGCAGCAACACGATAGGAAAAAAAGCCAGCAGCTTTGCCTAATGCTTCAAATTCTTTTTCAGTTCTTTCCTTCCCACCAGCTTGCAGAAACATTATGTTGTCAAGAATCGCAGCAAATTTATGGCCATCACTTGCATTTGGTATTTCCGGCATTATTATGTCAATAACAATAAGCTTGCCTCCTTTCTTGAGGGACTTGTGACAATTTTTCAGAACTTGTATGCATTTGTCATCCGCCCAATTATGTGTTATGGACTACAACAAAACATATATACATATACATATACTGCTTATCATGTTGAAGAACTTTGGATTTTTGTGAAGTTATTGAGAAAATTTGTACTCACCTTCATCATTATAGCATCACCTTCTGGGACATCTTCGAACATATTTCCTCCAACATGTTTGATTCCTTTGAAATGCAAGGAAACCCTTGTTAGCTCAAAGGGAATTAAAGGGTCATATTCGATTGACTAATTGAAATATTCACACGAGACTAGATCACAATTATCAAGAATCAACGCAACAAATATACCCAAGAGAGGAAGAGGGTTTTTTTCAGTGGGAGGGGATCTAATGAGAATAAGGTTAAGTATGGGTCCATAGAGACAGTTTTCCCTTTATGATTTAATAGTTAAATACATGCATACGTGATACATGATTTAATAGTCAATTTACACATGATAACTTCCGGAGAACTTCCTTCTCCCTACCTCTGAAAAGAAACCCTCCTTTTCTCCTTAGCATATGTTATGTTGTTTAATCAATCAAAATTCAGAATTATGATCTAGTCTCCTTCGGTTACTTCAATCAGTCAATCGAATTTGAGGTTAAGAAAAAGTTTCGAAACTTATAGGATTTAATTGATTGAAGCAATTAGCATCAAAGGATAGATTTAAAACCAAGGATAGTCAATTTAATTACCTGGGTAGGATGGGGCAAGTTGGACAACATGTGGCAAATCAAAGTTAATGGCTTGAATTGAAGGGTACTTAGAGACAATCATTTTGAGCGTTTGGCCAATGCCACCAGCAACATCAACAAGTGTTGATATTCCTTCAAATCCTTTGTATGTCTCAAGGATCTCCTTCAAGTGAATGCTTGAAACATCGGCCATTGCCTTGTGGAAAAGAGTTTCAAAGGTTGGATCTTTTTTCATGTATTCATACATGGACACCCCATTGACTATTTTGAACAGGTCATCTTCCTCATTCACTATCACTTGCTTGATGTTTTCCCTACCATTGTCATTCACATATGTGATAGAGAGATTCCTCAAGTTTATGAGAGAGAATTATTGGATCTTTTATGGGGATACTTTATGTTAGAAGTGAATAAGGTGTCTATATATATAATCTCTGAGGGGATAATGTTGATAACGGATCGGAAACGAGTTAAAACTAGTTTTAATACTTATTGTCGTGATAAGCATCATGGTCATCATCGATGCAGTGAGATCTGCACTATCTAGATTTGGTTCCAATAGTCTGAATTTAAATTTAAATTCAACTGATTCTTTTGAAAAAAAATTATTTCTTTTGAAAAATAGATAGTTAAGTGATTTTTTTATTTTAGATTATATACAAATTAAAATAATTTAGAATAATTAATCTACAAGCCCTTATAATTTCAACCAACTTTTAATTGGATCCCTATAGTTTTTTTCTTTTTCATTGAGTCCTTATATTACACTTTCACTTGTTTTTAATCAAATCCCTGGAGTTTTTTTCTTTTCATTTGGTCGTTATATTTATCAATTTAATTTAAAACTAAATAAAAATTACATTAAAATAAAATATTAATTATAAATTTAAGTTAATAAGTATACAATTAAAACATAATTAATATATTTAATTCTTATATAAACAATTAATATGATTAGAATAATTAATTATAATTATATTATATTTTTATAAAATTTTTTCATTATGATTCAAACTTTATAATGATATAAATAAATACAAATTAGAATTTTAGAATAACTTACTATTTATATAATAATATTATTTATACAATAATTTTAAAAATATTATATTTAGTAATAATATATTTTATATTCGTATAAAAAATACTATTAGCATTTATATAATAAAGAATAAAAAAAATATAGGAACCTAATTAAAAATTAATTAGATGAAATCATAAGGACATGATAAAAAGAAAAAAAAAATACTACAGGGACTTGAACAAATTTGTTGAAATTATAAGGACTTACAGATTGATCATCCCAAATAATTTTTAGAAAACATGAAAGTAAGAAAATCAAATCAGAACCACTTAAACTAGATCTAAATCATCTAGATTTTGGTGTTGTCATCCTTGATGAGCCACAAAACTTCTTCCCTAATTACCAAGGTTTAAAAAACCTAACTGATCACTTAATTGGTCAAGCTAGTTATTCAAATGTTATTGGGTCAGACTAAAATCAATTTCGGATTAAACTAATGACAATTAAAATAAGATAATTTAATTAAAATGTGTAAAACTATTCTCTCATAAAAAATGGTGTAATAAAAGAACATTTTAAAAAATATTCTTTAAATAACAGAAGTAATTTATATAATATTATAATAACTAATACAAGGAACGAAAACTCTTCCAGGAGAGAAACATTATTATATTGTAGAATCTGTAATATTTTTTTTTTTTTTTTTTGGGAGGAGTCTAAAAGGAGATCACATGAATCTTAGGCCGGCTTTGAAAAACATAAAAAAAAGGAAAGCAGTTGCCCCCAAGCAACATCGGGGTCATGTCAGACAATAAGACAAGCCACACATTTTTGTTGTCGTGCAATTTGAATCTCTCTTCTCAGACTCGTTACTCTCTTCTCCTAGGAGGACATTTCCTGTTATCACCTTGATCAGTAAAAAATGTGCTCATCATTTATAGACACCGTTGGATTTATCTTAAATGATTCATATTTAATTTAATTTTTATATTTTAAATACATTTTTATTTTAATATATGTAAAATAAATCATAGAGATAATCTTATAACTATCACTTTTAATAAAAATAAATTTATCATTAAAATTAAAAATTTTAAATTTAAATTTTTTAGACTAAATTTAAATGGTTGAGTGCTCTCCATTTTTTGAGGTCCCCCTCATTTTTCCAGTGTAAAGCCTTGAACAAGAAACACCACGTCTTACTCTCAGTGAAATCATCCTTCTGCTTTTTCTTCCATGGTTTTTACTCTCAAGTGCTTCATCGTTTCATTTTTTAATCATTATTTTTTGAGAATTTTCTCTCTCAGCAGCTTGCATCTCCTCTCCTCTGCTTTTTTTTTTCTTCTCTTCTTCCTCTCCTTTCTTCTTCTTTTTCCTGAAATTTTCTTCCTAGAATTCAAGCTTCAAGGGAGTAAAAAGTGACTTGGGCAACCCGCCCAACTCACATGAGTTGTTTCTGGCTTATATTGATTCATACCGGGTTACATACCCCCAAATCAAAATCCTATTGGACCAGACTAGTGACTGGGTTGTCGATTTTTAGTCGATTAAATCCGATTTTTTGACCCGTGCTAATTACTTGACATTCTAACATAATAGTATGAATTTGTATTTTAACTAAAACTTATCTATGACCTATATTTTAATCAAACGCATAAGAGACCATTCACATGGAGTTTCCCCATGATGATATAAAATTGCTTGACCATAGAAGTCTTTCTCCCTAAATAAGTTTTTATTAACATATATAAGTAAACGATGCGCGTTAAAAAAGAGTAAATATGGATAAAAACAATGAATATTTACCTTACTTTTATATAAGCTGGATGGTATCTCATGCTTGAAATTGAAGCATAAGAAACTCCATCTTCATCAGGTAACATGTATTTACCTGTAGGAGATAGAGCATAAAGCCTCTCAGTCCTACCGTCTTCATCAACCTTGTTGGAAGAAAAAGTCAAAAGAGAATGAGAAACAAGCAAACACAGCAACCGGTCGAGGCGGCCAGCGGTGTTGTCGACGCTGCCGCTGGCGTGTGGATTTGGAAGCTGAGAAGCAATTTCAGAGGATGACATGCCCTTTGGATTTCCCTCACCAATGATCTTAAAGAGGTCGAGCTCAATGGCAGCATTTAATACTGCGGGGTAAAGTTGGGCACTTGCTAGCAACATAGCATTAAGAGAAACATCATATTCTTCATTATTCTCCATGGAAGATGACATGAGAGAAGTTTTTCAGCCGAAAGGTTCACACAACTTGAGTTTTTAGTCTTGTACTTGTGGGGGTATTTATAGTGTAAATGGAGCTTACAACCCGTTGAAACCAAGTGAGATATGAATAAAATTACTTTTATAACCTAGCTTTAACTTGAGTTTTTAGTCTTGTACTTGTGGGGGTATTTATACTTTAAACCTTCATTTTTACAAAATACTCGCTTGTGTGGGTCCTCTATATAAAATACAATTTTAAAGATGGCATGTTCCTATTTATAAGATACACTTTATAGATATCTAGAATTTTAATAAACTTTTATCATTTTTATCTTGATTACTTACATGTTATATAATTGTATTAATTGTCCCTCTTACACCTTTTCCTACTTCATCATCTCAGTTATTCATTCTCTCTATCCAAAATAAAGGTATTTTTTTTGACAGTAAACTACACTTTTTTACATACTTATTACTTTTACCAATATTGACTAATTTTTTTATCTACATAATTCAGTTATTTGTATAGTGGGTATGTGTGGGGAGTATGATTTTGTGTGTCTTTGGATTAAATTATTTTAAGTGATTTTACACTTTACCTGTTAAGTGATTTTGTGTGGGGAGTATGATTTTGTTAGTTTCAATAAATACCGCCACTTAACCCTACTAAAATTTGCTCCAATATTAAATATTTATACTAAACTCTACTCCACTCATTCTCTCAATCATCAATCTCGGCTAAATGATGTTAGAAAGAAGATAATGGGGGAAATGAAAGGCTAACTATGGAAAGAAGTAACGAGCATAAAATATAATAGAGAAATTCTTGTATGGACTTGGTTTGTCACATTTTTTTTGGTCTAATCAGTTAAAATACAACAGTTCAACTAATATTAATCCTAGTTGGCTACCCATATAATTCCTATATTATTTTTCTTAAAAAATAAATCCTAAAGTAAATATATTTTATCCCACATTATTCATTTATTTTAAGGACTATTTTAGGCTAATTTGGATTTATTAAATAATATTTGGATTGTTAGCCAATTTTAGGAAATAATATAAATCTAAATTAATTATAAGATTATTGGGCTTAAATTGTTAATATTTTGATTGCATATCTTGTGATTGAATAATATTTTCAAATATATGATAGATCGTGATTTTATTTAATTCTTGTACAGCAAGAAAAAGTATATTATTAAATCCTAAGGTGCAGAATTAATATGAGAAGTTTGAAGAAGATCCGATGACTAAGTTTAAATGGATTAATTAAATTCTAATGGGCTCAAATTTTATGCCCAAAGCTCTCTCATTATCCCCTATAAAAATTAACCTAACCACATAGAATTGGGCATCCTCTCTTGGAGAGCCAACACTCACCTCCTCCCTCATCCTCTCCTTACACGCATGTAGACACGAATTCGGCTGCTGGAAGCTCTCTCATTCGTCTGCATTCACCCATCTCCTCACCATCATCAATTCCATCCCTTCCAACAACGTGGCTGTTCCCGGCCCCTCATTCCACCAACACATTGATTCTCCCATTCAATTCAGCCTACTGCCACACACCCACACCCACGGCCCCACCTTCAATTCCATCACTCTATTTCCCTTCCCTTTTCCATTGGCACAAACCACCACCAATGTAATCTTCATCACCCAAGCATCACGCCACCTCATCAATGTTTATCCATTATCCTACTCTCATGGTTGTGACGTGTTGGAAGCTTGGAGGGAGGACAAATATCATGAAAGCTTAAGTTCTTTGGGAAGGTAATTTAGGAGGAGCATAGAGGAAGTTAGAGCCTATGAGCTTATACTTGAAGACTACAAGGATATGTCTTTTCTTTTATCTTTATAATAATTCAAGACTTGAGATTATTTAGTTTTAAATAATTTGAGTTGTATTAATTGAGAACAATCTAGTTTTAGATTGTAAATATATCTCTTTTGGATTTGATTGATATTTTAGAATATTTTGTGCTTGAGACATTTATTGGAATTTTGGTTTGCAAACCTTTGGATTGTCAATTGAATTATTAATTGAGTTTTCATTATTAATTTAATTGTTAATTTGGTTTATCCTCTTGATTGTTTAATTAGGTTGGTTAATTGTCTAGTTGTTTAATTGGACAATTGTAAACATGATTTCCAAAATTTATTTGAAATTAATTGGAATTGGTTTTAATGGGTTTAATTAACCAGCGCTTACATCATTATGAATTTTTTAATTGATTAAGTGTTATTAAGCTTGAGGGTTTCCCATGTTTCAATTAGATAATTAAATTTATTAATACCTCTCTTTTATCAATCTCCATTTGGTTTGATTAATTAATTTGGGCTAATAAAGCTAACTCTATGTAAATCTTAAATTCTTCTCTTCACCGTATTTGAAGATAACCTTTGTTATATTTTCTTATTTGATTTTTTTTATATTAATTTATTTCTTTTCCTTAAGATTTTAATTCTCCTTTTCATAAGAAAGCCCTCCAAAAATTGCATTCAAGTTCACATATATTAGTGTCATTATATTCTCATATAGGTTTTAGAATCAACTGCACTAATGCATTTAGTTACTTTAATTGCATTTATATATTTTACTTAGTTAGACTACAAATAATGTGGTAAATCAGATTCATACAAGAATTTTTCAATATAACAAGGCTTGACAGTTGATACCACTTAATAAACCCCTCTAACAACTTGATTAAGTCACACCTAATACAACCCCTTATTCTTGATTTCTTCGTCATGCATATTCTAGACGAATTTGTTACAAGTGGGAGAGAGAAAATTAATATATTAGCCTCTCTTCTACGTCTATTTCCGCTAACCTTGTAATATTTTTCAGAGCTTAAACGCTAAAGACAAAATAAATGAGAGAATATACTTTAGTATATCCATAGCATTGATATGGACAGGGGGCAATGCCTTATATATATATATATATATATATATAGGCGTGCTATGAGGTGGACAATTGATAAAAGTGAACCCGGTTGTGGCACGTGTATAGTGAGAGGAAAATATATCAGTGACGGCTGTACAATTATGCTGTGCTAATAATAATAATATTATTATTATTATTATTATTATTTATATGAAAATTTTAGGAAAATGGTTAGGCTCATCCACGATCTAAGGGCAGAGCTCCAAGTTAGGATGCCTCCCACAGCGCCTCGACTGGATCACAACTAAGTAGACTTCCCTGGGATCGAACCCTCTCCCTTTAGTGAGAGTGTCTGACCCCTTCGCTAGCTGATGCGCCCCTTTTGACAGTCCAAATGGGCAAACATTAAGACTCGATCGAATCCAAATGAATCTGTAAAGGCATGTTTGGTATGTTGGAATTGACCCCGTAAAAATAGAAATGGAGCCCAATTTTATGCCTTGATAATGTTTGATATGATGGAATTTGACAAAATTCAATTTCCATATGGAACCCAATTGAGGCCAATTTCACCAAGATCAATTCCACAAAAAAAGCTTAGATTTGCAATTCTAGGTCCTATTTCCCACATTATCCTCTTTACTTTCTACCCACCATGCTCGACCAAAGTACCACCAGCGACTTACCAACTCATGTCGCCTCATCCCACAGCGGGCAAAAACAACAGCAGGAAGCCTCCACCGATCTAGGTGAATGACAGTGACTGTGCCCTCCACCATGCACGACTACCTGTGCCATCTGATAAGTAAAATACTTGCATATTTATTTTTCCTTATATGATGCTTTTTTGGATGATATTTGAGTTTAATTTAATGCAAGTGGGTGTAATTGATAAATAAATAAAGACTTTGGCATAAAATAGAGGTTATCGAAAAATACTAAAGTTTAACCTTGTTTCAGTTTTCAAACAGTATCTGAAGCTCTAGATGTCTGATTGAGATATTCTTTATATGGATAAAACACTAAGAAAAATCCCTACAACTTTTATCTTGAGGCCAAAACCCAGTTCTATCTTCAAGAGTTTCGAATTTTGCTTAGAAGTTGAGAACATGGACTTGTCCAAGTCTGACATTCACCCACTAATTTGACCATAAGTTGAGCTACAAATGTTTGAAATGAGGAGCTCTCGCATGCGTTTACAAGGTAAAATCTAGATCTACAAATTTTATGAAGATCAAAATATGAGAATCCACTGTGTTGACTATCAAAATTTGGCTGCAATTGAGAAGCATGGTTGTCACAAGGTCAACATTGGTGGCTTAAAGTCAAGATTCATACCTAACAAGTGAAAATCTTTACACCCCATTCATCTATAAATGGAGGAATGAAAGACACAAGTAGAAAGACAATATTAGAGTTGAATTTCATGCATTATATTGTTTCTTGCATGCCTCCTTCTTGGAAGGCTTAAGCAGACCTCCTTTATAGATGATATAGATTGGCACCTACATGGAAGGTTTTACCTCCAATAAGGAGGGCTAGATTTTTTCCATTTCCATACATCTTGTAGTTGTATCTTTATGTTTTAGAATTTAATAATTAAATTTTATGCAATTTTTATGAACTTTTCAATTTATTTTGGTTTTGTTTTTACTTTTATCATGAGCTAAATTTTCATTTTCCTAGGATGATGTTGTAGCTTACTAATGACTGATTGAATATTAACTTATTAAATCTAGTTTTAATTTTTCATTCATGATTGAGTTTTGATTATTGTTCTTAATGCTTTCAATTGATTGACCATCTTTTGAATGACTTCAATATGTATGCTGAGACAGGAAGGAGGCGCATGTGTGTAGATCCTATAAATAAAATCATAACTTGCATATGAAATAGGAATATATTCATATGGGTTATGTAGTTTTAATGAGTTCTATAAATCTTAATGCATGATTAATTGTTCAATTTATATAGGGATATATTGGATTAACAATTAATTATAGAATTGATTGACCTTAGAAGAGGCTAGTAATTAAATTAGGAAAATTTGGCTATCAATCATGTAGAATAAATTGGACTAGAATAGATAGGAAATTCAATCCGAAATTTGCTAAGTGAAATCTGATCCCTAGAGCTTTTTCTCATAATTGTTTTCATATCAATTGCATTCATATTTAATCATTTTTAATTTTGTAATCTCAATCACTAACTAATCAATCAACTAAATAGAATTAAGATTACCAATTTTGATACTTAGTGATCAATCCTAATGGAAACGATACTTTACTTACTTCTATATTAATTGTTTACGACATTGTACACTTGCACTTTTTAATAAATCATTTACATGCGTAACATCCTCTATTGTGCTTGATGGTGAGGATGATGAAGAAGGAGATATCTGTGCTCAACGGTGAGAACGACATCAATTGTGCCCTCCATTATGCTCGATGGTGAGGATGATGAAGAAGGAGAGATCTGTTTGTAGCAGTGCTGGCTTTTCGCTAGAGTTCAAGTTTGGCACCTCCTTCAATTCCAATTCCAGCGAACTTTCTGGAACCAACCAATTTCCAGTTCTGCTTGAAGGGGAGGAAGAAAAGATGAGGACGATAGAGAACGAGTGGATACCAGATGGAGAGGTATGGTCGGAGTGGAAGAAAGAGAGGGAAGGGACGAGAGACAAGTTCAGTGTAATTTGAACAAGAAGATATGATTTTTTTTTTAAATTTTAAGGGTATTTTGGTCTTTCCACATAAAAATATGACTCATTTCTGTGACATACCAAACTTATTTTTCAACCTCATTTCCATTTCCATATCCATCAAAATCAATTCCATTATACCAAATGGGCCCTAAGTATTTTGGGTGTACTTAGAATCCGGTTTACTCACTGAAATATGTTAGTGCAAGTGTTTCATCCAAAAGAAAGGGGGTGAATTGGGTGATCACAGAATAATCGAACCATAAATAAAAACTTGATACGATTTAAAGCTTAGTTAAGAGCTAGAAGAGATATCATCGAAGTGTATCCTAAGAGTTATACTAGTTCGGCCACAACCACTTAGACCTATGTCTAGTCCTCAAAGTTCTTCTGAGAGTTTTACTATATCTTCTAAGATTTATTAGGTTCTTGGCATCTCAGTACATAGCAAGTTCCTTCACTGGATACTCGCTCCCCCTTACACGATGTAAACTAATCCCCAACTTAAGGTTTCACAACGTTAAGTTGTCTCAATAACAGATATAGCGTTTGTAATGAAAATCTCTCTCACAGAGTAAATATAGAATCACTAAAGGTCAAAGTATATGAATGAATGAAAAATATTTGAAAAATAGCCGTTGTGGTAGGTGAGCGTTACAAACGTTGCGTTCTTCGTAAAGTGACTTTTCTCTCTCTGGCACGATCTCTTCATTATCTGCCTAAAAATATACTTAGAATACTAATACAATAAATGGTTATCATATAGATAACAAATTAATAAACAATAGATGATTATCATGCAATCTGGACTTCATCACTTGAGCGATCACTCGAGTGATCCATTGCCATCACTTGAGTTACTAATTGAGTGATCCCTTCCAGTACTTGGCAGAGAGTTGAAGCAATAATTCTGACTCCATCACTCGAGTAGTCACTCAAGTGATATAGGGTCATCACTTGAGTGACCACTTACAAATCTTGGTAGAGAGTTACAATCTTCATTTTTTTACCTTATCACTCAAGTGGTCACTCGAGTGACACTTCTTAAAATCTGGCCATGAGTTTGAAGACAGTTTAAGCATATATCACTTGAGTGATCCCTTCCAAAATTAGCCAGAGACTTCATTCCTGGTTCTGTGACTTCTTCTCCTTCTTCATCAATCAAGAAATGGCTTTGCAAGCTTCAACAAGCCCTATTTCTTTTTTCAAAAACTTTTGTTTAATCAAATCATTTGTAAAACCATTTATTAACTATTTGTTATCATAAAAAAAAAGAATCTAACAAAATACCCATATGAAATTAGACCACAGATATGGACCTCGATCACGTTTCACAATAAATGTACTAAAAAGAGGAAGAGAATAGAGCATTTATATAAGAGAAAATTTTTAAAGGGAGGAGAGCATTATTATGTTAGTTATTATTCATATTGTTTTCTCCCACAATTTCACATCTTATATATACCATATGTATTATTACATAAGAATAGGTGCAACTCTTAAGCATACGGTTAAATAAATAGACACAACTATTAAACCATAAAGAGATACTTCTCTTTATAAACCCACCTCTCTACATGATTGCTTATCTTGAATCGAGCTTAGGCCGTAATCAGTCAAGGATGGACTAATATATTCCAATAGAGTCTGTCATTAACTATGACTTAGTAAAAATGCCAGGAAGTTGGGCCTTAAAAGAGATTATAGCAACTCTAAGTGATTTTATAGTGACCCTTTCTCTAATAAAGTGAAAGTAAAGAGCTATAAGCTTTTCCTGAGAGTGAAAAACAGGATTGGTTGCAAGATATGTAACCCCTAATAATTAGTTATCACAAAATATAGTGGGTGCTTTAGGAAGAGTGATGCCTAATTCACCAATGAGGTTTTGAACCCAGATAACCTCAGAGTTTGTTCTTGCAAGAGATTTGCATTCTAATTCAGTGCTTGATCATGAAACTGTTGGTTGTCTCTTTGAACTCCAAGAAATAACATTTTGGCCAAGAAATACCACAAAACCTTCAATTGAGCAAGAATCTATGTGGCGGCCATGCCAGTTTACATTTGAGTAAGCTTCAAGGAATGTGTGTAATAATGCAAAGTGTGAGATTTGAGAACCACTTAATATGAAGTTCATCATCAATGGAGCCTAAAAGATTATGAGAATGCGTTTGATAGCAAACTAGTGTGCCTCTTTTTGTTCATGCAGAAATAGGCAGACCTTATGACTGCAAAGGACAACTCATCAGTATAAACAAGGATCATTAAAACCAAATCTTTTGTTAGTCAATTTAGTATTAATGGCTATTAAGGATGGCGTAGAATGTGCCTAAAACATGTTTGCCTTTGCTAAGAGATCAAGAGCATTCTTTATTTAAGAGAGGAGAATTCCATCAGTTATGGGTAAGACCTCAACACAAAGAAAATAATTAAGAGGACCCAAATCTTTGATAAGAAATTTATAGCTCAAATTAAGAAGAATATCTAAAACATCCTGGGTTCTAAAGACCTTAAACTTAACCTTTATAGACCCCAAGAATATTAAGTAAGGGTGGAATAGTCCTTGGCAATATGTTTAGTGGAAGATTGAGCTTGAATTGATGAAGGACCAAACAGGGACCAATTAGAGACCAATATAAGATGTTAGAAAAGGTCCAAAACAATAAATAAAGTGGTCATAAATGAGGACCTACATTTTTTGATGGATAGTGCCTAATTCTCACTTACTTAAGCCCATTAGATCTTTACTTTCTAGAGCCTAATTGAGGATCTTCATTTTTTCTTGAAAGGACCCATGCAAGACACATCCTACATAATCATTCATAATGTTTTAAGAGGAGAAAATTGAGACCTTTGCTAAGGCTTGGTCTCAAGGACTCTAGAGAACCTTCCAAGGATTTCTAGCCCTATAGCGAGTACTCTTAACACTAATTCTTCCTTCTGCTAGGAAATTCTCGGAATTCTTAGATCTAGGCTAAAGTTTGGGGATCCAAAATTGAGGGTTTCCCTAAAACCTAGGTTTTAATGAGTAAAACCTCAAATTGATGATTAAGGAATGTTAGAAGGACTTGGTGTAACCCCCTCATGGTAATCACATCCGGTTTACGCAGTTCAAGTGACATAGAGACCAATAAGACAAGATAACATTATTTATAATCCCTCATCTTATAGATGGGGTTTTCTCAAAATAGTTCAAAACACAAAGATCTGGTCTCACATTCACTTACCGGATACAATTACCTGAGCAATTAATTCACATCCATAAATATCAGAGTGCGGAAACTAAAATCCCGGCGAACCCCGGGTTCATATATATATATCAAATGGGTTCACTATTTTCCAAATAGGGATTACAAATCCAAAATTCACTATGAACAATTTATATACAGTAATCCCAAATCTACAATAGATAACCAACAATCCCAAAATCCTGAATGTCCCTAAGAGATCCTAACCACTCCGGGTTGGTCGCTTCTCCTTTGAGCCACTTGCCCTGTCTGAAAACGTTAGTCATATAGAAAGAGTGAGATTCTAAAGAATCCTAGTAGCAACAAGTCACTCATACAATATATAAACACAAAGCATGTATGTTCATCATGTTCAGTAGCTTCGCAATGATCTCTGGCTCACGCCACATACGACAGCACTCACGGCTGTAATCACAATACACTATGACACTATGCCAGCTTTCGCTGTAATCACTATGCACAACGCCCGCTTTCACGGTGAACACTATGTAGCAACAACACGAAGCACAAAGCACCATAAAGCATCTCAAATCACAATGTATCACTAAACACCAAAAGATATCTCAATGCACAAGATATCACGAAGCAGTAGCAGCAGCATCCACACAATGAATGACAGACAAACATACAATACATTTACACAAAGTATAAGAGAAGAGTCGCTACCTGTATCTTTCCTGACAATCTTTGGCACAGTGGGCTCACGCGCTCGGCAGATATCAAATCCTATACCAAATTAGGGACAATTGATCAATCTCTCTTCCAATTACTTATTTCCATAATACACTAAGTTGGTTATCATTTAGGACTCTTAAGAGGCCATAAATGCCTCTAATAAAAGCCCTAAAAGTTTGGGAAACAATAGGTTGAAGGTCACTTTTAAAAAACACAAAGTACTGGAACATAGGGGTTGGCCGCGGCCAAAATATGGTCAGAAGGCCACTGGCCGCGGCCAGAATCAGGGCAGAAAGGTTTGGGCTGTGGCCAGCCACTCATGGACCGCGGCCAAAAAATTTTCTGATTCTTGGCTGAACTTCGAAAAACCATAACTAATTGTAGAAAAATCAAAACGGAGTGATTCTAAAGCCTAATGAAAGGTATTTAAGCCCTCTTCCTAGGAAAAATATGGATCATAACTGGAAATCACTACACAAATACAGAATTACCCAAAACTCAACACTACTCCAAAACAGAGTTCTGTTTCCATCCCAAACTTTGGACAATCATATCTCCTAGAAATCTAAACGAAATAACACAAAATATATGTTCATTTTGAAGTTTGGGATGTAAAATTTAAGACTGGAAAGTTTCATAATTTTCCGACACCATTTGGTCATTCAAAACTTTCGTGTAAACTGATTGCCCAGAACAGAGCTCACACAAGACATATTTCCAACTTTCTACCAAAGTGTTCAATGACTCTAAAATCAATAACCAAGCTTATTCCCATACAATTTTCCATAAGGAACACAATGACAACATCTAAAACATCCCAAAACCAATCTAACCACAATCAAACACTATGGTCTCTATGATTCACACAATGTCCAAATTCCAATCAACACAATTCCAAACTTCAAAACTATCTCCAATACTCAAATATCATCATAATGAATCATTTCCAACATCAAACACAATGAAACTCATATATTCAAAAATGGACATAAGCTAGGGCAATTTTCCAGATTTTCATAAACTTATCCAAAAATCACAAATAATATATCAAAATGCTCAAAATGCCTACCTCTTCACTTTGCCAAATTCAAAATCTTGATTCTCACACTTTCATATTTCTACAACTCACAAATCAACACCTTTCAAGATTCTACAACCACCACAATGTAGCTCTCAATGAGATACACAACTTTAGAGAAGAGGTTCTGAGCAAAGGAGGAGAATTACTTACTCAAAATCAAGGCTTTTTCTTCTCTATTCAAGCTTGCTTCAGCGAAAAATGGAGGAAGAAAGAGAGAGAAAATGAGTGAGAGAGATGATGAGATGAAATGATGATGAAGAAGCTTTTCTTTCCTTGCCCATTCCTCTTGACCGAATAGGAGAGAGAGAATGAGGGAAAAAGAGAAATTTTGTCCTCTAGTAGCTCATCCAACAATCTCCACAATGCCACATGTCACCATCTCCTCCCTTCCACTATGAGCTCACATAGACACAATGCATAGGATTCCGACCCATAAATAAGGAATCTCAATCCTTGATCTCAAATACTACACACATTTACACCAAATTCATATTATATTTCTCTCAAAATATTTAATTACACAAATTATAATCAATCTTAATGCCATTAGCCCTTAATCACAAATTGGGATATTACACTTGGTCTAACGCTCCATTAATTAGCCTTGGTTCTCAATTCTAGTATAGTTTTCCCATACGAGAGTTACTTGTAAGATTTTTGAGCAACTGTAAGAGGTGTATTTTGAGTTCTGAGTTACTTTAGGAACTTCTATAGTCTCTTTTGGGTTTGTTCAGGATTATAATTTAACTCTAAGAGTATGTCTAATAAGTTTTGAAAACTCCAATTATTGATTTGTCACTGATTGTGCTAGATTGAGATTCCTAAATTGGTCTGGGGAGCCATAGGGACTCAAATTAACACACACAGAGACACATCTCAAAGGATAAATTATTAATGCAAGGGTCTTATTATTGTTGTAGATTGCCTCTAAGAGTAGTGTAGACATCAAATCTGTCAGTTATAGGCTATAACTAACTATTCTAACAAGAGGTAACTAGATTCCTTCTAGAAATAAGGTTACTAGTTGTTCACGGTCTTGCAAACTAATGGATTCTATTATATATGTATAACTCTAGGATTTTGATAAATAATTTCCTTATGTGATTTTGAAAAACATGGTTTGTGATAATAATAAGAGAATAACCATGACATCACTATGATAATTCTTTATCACTATGAGAGCGTGAATACAAGATAGATCTGTGACTTGATGATTATACTTGCATGAATATAAAATATAAGCATGATAAAGCTGTGATAGACTATTTATGATTGTGAAAATGAGAATATGACACTGATTTTACTATGACTTGATAACGGTGCTCATATATTCTATGATTTATATTTATTAAAAGATAAATAATAAAGTGGAGGAGATGGAAGAAGTTTGAGATGTGATATGTGTAACATCTCACTCTAAAGTCACTTATCAGAGTTGCTTAGCCATTTAAGAATAACTTGTGAGCCAAAAGGACACTTGATTAAGCTTAAATCTTAAAACTCAATATCAAGGCTTGGGTACCATGAAATAATGATTTTTCCTGAAACTTTGGAAATTCATAAGTAATTCAATATAACTCCAAAATTAGTGGCTAAAATCTCCATATTTATCTCATTAAAAGGTCTTTGCAATGAAAATAAGATCTGGGATCTATTGGTAATCCATTTGGCTCAAAAATGTCTATTTTCAAACTTGGACAAATAATTAAAACTTGGACAAATAGGTAGTCAAGCATTATTACAAAATTCAGTCTCAAATTCAAAACATTTGCACTCATAATCTACACATCCAAAAATCATGTTCTAAAACATGATAGACAGCTTAGGATGTCTTCCTTACACCTACCAAGGCCAACATCTCTCATATGCCCTGTCAGCATGCACCCAATAATTCATAGCCCAGCTAAACTAATTAGAACTTTAACTATCTACCTTCATGTAAATTAGCCATACATCTTGTATATCACTTACCTTGGCTACATATAGCCCTTAATTGATCCTTATGGAGCTTAGTTACAGCCCATAATAGTAATATAGAACTTCTACAAAGCTTCCAAGGTAATAAATATACAACTGCATACACCAAGGATCATATAATATGATTAACAATGATTCCTTTATCTTCTTCAATCTTCAACTATCCTACCCTTTTCTTTTGAAAATCATGTCCCTAAGGTTAGACATGGAAGAATGTGTGAGATTCAGGGAAATCTCAGTAGCAAAACATAAACTCAATATATAATGTGCAATAGTAACAAACTAAGCATATAAATAACCAATACAAGAAAAAAAACCTCTTACAAGTATATACACATGGCCATGGCACAAACTCAAGTAGGATATTACATGTTCAAAGGCCCATAAATGGCACATGGCAAATAAACATGCAAGCAACCAATCATAAACTATATAAGAGTAAGCTTCACTACTTATTGTTACTTTTCTTTCTACACTCACTCCACTTCCTTATTCATTATGTTCTTGATTCCTTATGGGATCTTGGCACAAGTCAAAACCTAACAAATATTCATATATTTGGTACATCAAAACATATATTTCATTTATGTATATATTATGCATAAGCTAACTATAATACCCCGAATTTTGAGATTTGAAGATAGAGAATAAGCCTGAAATAAGTGGACTGCTAAGCCCTGATTTAGCAGAAGCCCAAATTTGTTCCCTAATGATTCTTCTATCTTTGGGGTGTTAAAGAAAGTAAAATGGTGAATTTTGGAGAATATGATATACGTTGTGATTCTAATGTATTGTAGCCAGTGCCCAAGCCCTGCATTTAAGCATAATTGTGTGTCACAGCTTAAAATGCATCATAAGGGAAGGGTAGTGTGCATGGCATGAGGAAATGTGATATAAAATGCGTTTGGTGGTGATTCAAAAGGAATTGCCATAATCAGCGGCAATATGGTAAAGTTACCGACCGACCAATTGGTCAGTTACCAAAGATCAATGGTTTGAATTGATTTGTGCAAGAGATCAAAGGATGGAATCATGTGTGTGTGTGTGCCTATGTGAACTCATGAGAGATGTGATAAGGGTGTGACACATGGCACTTTTTGGACCCTTGGATCTTGGTCAATTTGTCAAAGCTTTCCCTCTCTCCTCTCTTCTCTTCAAGGTCGGCCAAGAGGCCTCTTGTAATATCCCAATTTTTGATTAAGGGATAATCATGATTATTATGGATAATTATGAATTTAATTAAATTAGTATGTATTTTATGGCTATTTTAATTAATACATCATAATTAATGGAAAAATTGGAAGAATGGAATTATTGGCCATGAGTTGGTAATTAAGGGAGAAATTAATTACTAACTAAGAGAAAATGGGATGTGTGATTAAAATGGCTAATGGAGAGATTAAAGTAGCTAATTGGTGACTTAATTGGTGTAAGCCAATAGCAAGTTGACATGTGACAAAAGTGTGTATGGTGAGTGATGAGGAGAAAAGTCAAATGGAGAGTATTTTAAGCATTTTTCTCTCTCTTCCTCTCCTCTCTTTTTGCTGAAGTCATGGAGGGAGTATCATTATTTTATTCTTCGCTCCTCCTCCCTCTCATCTCTCTCGTCCTCTCTCTCCATCTCACCATCTCTCTCTCATTCTTGCTTTCTCTCTCTCGTTCACCATTGTTGAAGGCAAGGGAAAGAAGAAAGCTTGATCTTTGGATAAGTAAATGCCTTCCTTTGCTCAAACTCCCTTCATTAAAGTTGATCCTTGAGTTAAGACCAACATTTCTATGGTTGTAGCTTGTCCATTGGTTGTGGTTTTTGACCACACGAAATTTTGGGAAGTGGTGAATCAAGAACTCCCTTTGAGAAAGTTGATAAGGTGAGTGAGACCTATCTATCTATCTACGTTTTATGCCAAATAGATTAACTTGGATTTTTTGGAATTCTTGGGCCATTTTCGAAAATGAGGGCCATTGGGAGTTTGGTATGTGTTTGGTATGAAATTTGTATGTTTGGAATGCATTTTGGATAGATAGAATTGATTGGGCTTGAAATTGTTAAGTTTGGAGATTTTAAGAGTTTAGTGTTTAATGTTACCCAAAAACCAAAGCATGATAATGGAATAGGATTTTGGTGATTTTTACATTCCCATTGGATTCCTTGAGTGATTTTGTGTGGGAATAAGCTTGGTTGTTGATTTTGGATTCATTTGGATCACTTTGGAAAAGTTGGAAATCTGTCTTGTTTGAGCTTTGTTTTTTCACTGTCAGTTTGGACGAGCGTTTTGAATGACCAAATGGTATTGGAAAATTATCAAACTTTCCAGTCTTAAATTTCACATCCCAAGCTTCAAAATGGATATATAATTTGTGTCACTTCGTTTAGTATTCTGTGAGATATGGTTGTCCAAATTTTGGGATTGAAACAGAACTCAGTTTTGGAGTAGTGTTTAGTTTTTGGTGATTCTGTATTTGTGTAGTGATTTCCAGTGATGGGCTATATTTGTTCTTGAACGAGGACTTATATACCTTTCATTTGGCTTTGGAATCACTCCGTTTCGAGTTTTCTACAATTGTTATGGTTTTTCGAAGTTCAGCCAAGAGTCAGGAAATTTCTTGGCCGCGGCCCAAACCTTTCTGGCCTGATTCTGGCCGCTGCCCATAGGTGGCTGGCCGCGGCCCATGGCCTTCTGGCCATATTTGGGCCGCGGCCAACCCCTGTTGTAATATCCCGAATTTTGGGATTGGAGGCTTTGGAATAAGCCTAAATTGAGTGGACTACTAAGCCCCGATTTAGTAGATGTCCTAAATCTATTCTCTAATGTTCCTTATATCTTTAGGGCATTAAAGAAAATAAAATGGTTAATTTTGAAGAAAGTGATTATGTTTTGGTGAAATCGCCTATGAGGTAGTGAGCTTGTCATGCGATTTTGAATGACCAAATGAAGATCAAAAATTATGAAATTTTATAGGATGAAATAAGACATCCTAAGCTTTAATTTGATAGGTCATATGAATCAATTAGAGCTATACACAAAAAGATATGAATTTTTGAAGTTAGCCCAGAAAAACTGGAAAGTTTCTGGAACAATATGCAAAGATTGAAATTCTGGGAATTTTGTGATTCTAGAAAGCAAAAGTCTATATTTTTCCTTGAAACTAGACTCAATAAGGGTTCTATTGGCTTTGGAATCACCTCATTTCGATTTTTCTAGAATTAGTTATGATTTTTCAAAGTTTGGGCAGAAATCTGCCAAAATTTCTGAAAAATCCGAAAATGGAAAATTGTTGATGACATAAGCAATGACATAAGCATAAGATTAATAAAGAAACATCATCTTCCTCCTCAGCATTCCGAGGCCATTCTGCAACGAAAATGAAGAAAAGAGTTGAGAGGGTTTTGGGAGAAAAGGAGAAGAGAACTCGCAATGTAAGCCGATTTCTCCGACGATCTAGCTCCTAACGCGTATAACTCCGCTCCTAAGCTATTCTTCTATGTGATTCAAGGTTTGAAAGCTCATCTTTGGTTTTTCAAAACCTAGGGTTTTCAGCCATATTTGGGAAAAGTCAGAAGGAGCTTGAGGTAACTTCCAAACTTTCGTATATTGCTTATTCTGGCTGCTGTGGGCAATTTAATCGGTGAAATTTCGCCGGATTGCCATTGGTTTTAATTCTTGGAAATGGGTATGTGGGGCTGTTATGCTGCCCAAATTGATACTAAATGGTAGTTTTAACCTAATAGAATAGTCAATAAAGTGGTTAGGAGTAGAAAGGAACGCGTTTACGGAGCCGAAACCGAAAAACCCCAATTTTCCCCTTAAAACCTATATATTTCGGCCAGCATTGTAAATGGGTCTTAGAGTTGGATTTTCAATGATTTGATGATTCCATTGGATTCAGTGGGCGAAAATAGGTGGGGTTACAGTTGGGCACTTTTTCGGAAAAGGCCGAAAAAGCATAATTACGAAAACGCCCTTGAAACCCTTAAAGTGGGGCTGCCAAGGGTAAATTTGTAAATGGACATTGAATTTGATAATTCCGAGTCCGGAAATGGATTTGTTGGGCAAAAATATGTCAGAATAGCCCATGTCAAAATTTCGAGAAAAGTACAGCCGGACCGGGTACGGCGGGGCCGGGCCGGGTCCCCGGGGGTATTTTAGTAAATTTTCAATATAGCCTCATATAACCCCCAGAAACACTATGGAAGTGTCTAAATGGTATATTTGACATTGTAGGATCGAATGTAAAGCCCCGAGTTGCTGGCACGCAAATCGAGGAAAAAAGACTGGAGGTAGGGGACTTACCTTACTTGCATGTATTGATATCTTTGCTTGTGTAGTGATGTATGTGATTGCTTTACTTGATTGTGTAGAGCATATTTGAATAAATGAAGCTCTGTTTCTGTTTTACTGTGGCCATAGTTTTGTTACATGAAATATTGAGCATGCAGAAATATCATTATGGGGCATGTATCTAGATAAAGCTAACATGTCATACACATAGCATCTATCATGCATGCATTATGGTATCTGTTTCCTACTGAGATTCTCTTGAATCTCACTCTCCCCTACCAACAATTTAGACAGGGCAAGTGGCTCGTGGAGGGAGCGGCTAGGACTCCTCTGAGATAAGATTGTGTAATCCCCATTTGAAGAATTGTAATGGGCAATTGTATCCTGTGTATCTTTAGCGAAGGTAAGTACCCGGGATTGCCGGGATGATTAAGTTGTGCACTCTGATATTTATATGAATGTGATTTATCTTCGCGTAGTAATTGTATTCGAAATGTGAATATGAGACCAAGTTTATAAATGATATCAAAAAGTATTCGTGAAAACCCCGTCATATGATGGGTTAGTAAATGTTATTTGATTATTATTGGTCTCTATTTCATTTTGATCGCGTATTTCGGATATAATTACGGAGGGGGTTACATTTTGGTATCAGAGCTGCAGTTCCTGGCAAACATGGGAATTTGCTAGGATAATGGCAGTAGTTATTGCCTTAAGCCATAAGACATGACTTGTTTTGTTGTGGTATACACATTATGGTCCCTGTTGTTTGTGGATATATGAGTTTAAGGGGTATGTGTATACATTATCTGTTATGTGGATGTGGTGAATCAGTGTAGTTCCCTTGAGAATCTGAGGTGTAAACTCAGAGGTGGAAGAAAATGATTTCTTAGATGTGTGATGTTGAGATTCTGGGTATCGTGACTAACCTAGATATTGGGTGAGAAACCCTAGGTAGTATGATGTTACATGTAGTGACGTCATACAGAGCTTGTGGGTGTAAAGGCCTTAAGACCTAGGGGACCGGTGTGCCTTAGGCTGGTAGAGATATCTGAATTTGTGTAGGAGTTAAAGATGCTCCGTAGAAATGATGAATTTAAGTTGGAGGTGATGATGCTCCGTGAAACGAGAGAAGTGGTTTCCCGATTTAATTGAGGTTAAGACTTTGAGAACTAAATTGAATTGTGATCCAAGGATCAGACTCAATAGCTGGGCATATTCTTAGGAAGTTGATATGACCTATATGGTCTGTGGTACCAGGATGTGGTACTAAATTTGAATTGAAATGTGTATCAGGTATCCTGAGGTTGCTAGTGTTCATCTAGCACAGGGAAAAGTGATTCTGTGGAGAATTTGAATTTGAAAGAGTTATCTACGAGGATTCGAAGTGGAGGAGGCAACCTACGGGGAGTTCTGATCGGAGAGGGCTACCTACGGTGACGTCTGATCGGTTTTGCTATATGTGAGTCCTGGGTGAAATGTGAGTAACCCAGCTGCCTGCCAGGCTCAGTGTAAGGGCTGGCCATCGTAGCCCTGGTACTTAGTTGACCAGGGAGGTGGGCACTCTAAAGGGGTGTGACAATATATAAAAATGTGAGTCCTGGGTGAAATGTGAATAACCCAGCTGCCTGCCAGTCCTAGTTAGGGGACGGCCATCGTAGCCCTGGTACGTAGTTGACCAGGGAGGTGGGCACTCTAAAGGGGTGTGACAATATAAAAAAAAATTGTGACAGCCACCGTGACGACAAACCCTAGTGTGCAGCTGCCGTGACGACGAACCTTAGTGTGCACTCGCCATGATGTTGAATCGTAGAATAAGCTCTGGAAACGTTGGGAGTATGGGATCTCAACAAAGTGTTGGTTATGGCTTTGAATGATTCAAGTTGAATCGGGCCAAGGTCTGACACAGATGAATATATGTTGTGAATGTTGTCAGTGGTGGTGGGAGATTCCTATGGGACTTCTTTAAATCAATTTGACATTGTTAAAGCACAGATGAGGAGATTGACCTCAGAGTGTGCAGCGGAAGCGTGTGAATATGATGTTTGAGAATTGTGTTGAGCAGAAGCTCAAGGTTACCGTGAGAATGATGTGTTACTCATGGCTTCGGGAGGTAAAACTTCAAAGTCTGGATTATTTTATGGAGAAGGGGTCTTAGAGGATCCCAGTTTGATGAAAAGAATTCGCAGTGTTGAAGGTGAAGTTGTTAATATGCCTGGTTCTAGTTTGTTGCGATTGTGTATTGTGAGTCTTGGGTGGTGGGTTAGCCCATGAGGGGTGAGACCAGCCAGCCCAGCCACCTGTCTGTCCCAAGTACGTGCGGGGTGGGCACCCTTACCCAAGTACGTGTGGGGTGTGACAATGAAAAGGCTATGTGTGTGCACTGCCACGCCAATAGTCCCTGAGTCGCTAACAACGGTTCGGGTGGGGCTGCGTGCCTTCTCGGCGGTAAAAGGGGATGAGGGTGGAGTGTGATTTGTGTATCTTGTGACAGTCGTGAACAAGCTAGGACTGAGGTATAGTTGTGTAGCATAGCAGAGCTAATTCAGCTGATGGCTAATTCGACTATATGATCGGGGGTTCTCTATTCTGAGGGCACTACCTCGGCATGGCCAACCTGGCTAGCCACCATGTTGGTTGCACCGGTGTTGACCCCAGGCCGAAAGGCGGTGCGTAAAATTAGAATATGCGATATGTGCTGTTGTGAATGCCGAACGGGCAATGTGTATTGACAGTGGGAAGCTGTCATATTGGTGCAAGCGGTGGAAGCCGAAGTATTCTTGCAATGTGATTGTTGTGTAATACCCAAAAGTCCAGGATGGTGAGGGTAACGCCGTGAAACTTGATACGGCAATGTGATATTGTGATTGTTGTGGACGCCCAAAAGTCCCGGTTACCACTAGCGGAGTACTGGTGGGTGTACGGGTGAGGGTAAAGCTGTGAAAGTGGATATAGCGAATGCTGAAATGTTTGTGTATACAGCTGAGGCCTTCGTTTGATGTATTGAGGTTGTGTTGTTTTGGGGTTACTCCCGGAAGGGGTAACTAGATTGAGTTGAGCAGAGTGGTGGCCTATGTTGCCCAACTGCCAAAATCTTATGATATGGCTCATGATTTAGAGCCTCCGGATATTGAGATACACTAGCCACTCATGAATTAGGGGCTTGCGACAATTGTGGTTATGTGATGATGGTGTTATGGCAATCGTATGTGGAAGCAATTGTATCTGTTTGGCAAAATGTATGGTGATTGGGTTTGCGTGGCAATCGTGAAATGGGCCGATTGTAGTTTATGGCAATAGGGTTGCACTCATTGGTTATGCTTCTTGCGAGCGAGAATCAGATTTGTGGTGCACCGGTTGTCTGTGTGGTCTAGAAGGGACCATCCAACGTGAAATGAATTGTGAAACGGAAGCTGTCGTGAAGAAGCATATGTAGTTTGTGGATGAAGTGGTATGACAAATTTCGAGGACGAAATTTATTGAACGGTGGGAGAAATGTAATATCCCGAATTTTGGGATTGGAGGCTTTGGAATAAGCCTAAATTGAGTGGACTACTAAGCCCCGATTTAGTAGATGTCCTAAATCTATTCTCTAATGTTCCTTATATCTTTAGGGCATTAAAGAAAATAAAATGGTTAATTTTGAAGAAAGTGATTATGTTTTGGTGAAATCGCCTATGAGGTAGTGAGCTTGTCATGCGATTTTGAATGACCAAATGAAGATCAAAAATTATGAAATTTTATAGGATGAAATAAGACATCCTAAGCTTTAATTTGATAGGTCATATGAATCAATTAGAGCTATACACAAAAAGATATGAATTTTTGAAGTTAGCCCAGAAAAACTGGAAAGTTTCTGGAACAATATGCAAAGATTGAAATTCTGGGAATTTTGTGATTCTAGAAAGCAAAAGTCTATATTTTTCCTTGAAACTAGACTCAATAAGGGTTCTATTGGCTTTGGAATCACCTCATTTCGATTTTTCTAGAATTAGTTATGATTTTTCAAAGTTTGGGCAGAAATCTGCCAAAATTTCTGAAAAATCCGAAAATGGAAAATTGTTGATGACATAAGCAATGACATAAGCATAAGATTAATAAAGAAACATCATCTTCCTCCTCAGCATTCCGAGGCCATTCTGCAACGAAAATGAAGAAAAGAGTTGAGAGGGTTTTGGGAGAAAAGGAGAAGAGAACTCGCAATGTAAGCCGATTTCTCCGACGATCTAGCTCCTAACGCGTATAACTCCGCTCCTAAGCTATTCTTCTATGTGATTCAAGGTTTGAAAGCTCATCTTTGGTTTTTCAAAACCTAGGGTTTTCAGCCATATTTGGGAAAAGTCAGAAGGAGCTTGAGGTAACTTCCAAACTTTCGTATATTGCTTATTCTGGCTGCTGTGGGCAATTTAATCGGTGAAATTTCGCCGGATTGCCATTGGTTTTAATTCTTGGAAATGGGTATGTGGGGCTGTTATGCTGCCCAAATTGATACTAAATGGTAGTTGTAACCTAATAGAATAGTCAATAAAGTGGTTAGGAGTAGAAAGGAACGCGTTTACGGAGCCGAAACCGAAAAACCCCAATTTTCCCCTTAAAACCTATATATTTCGGCCAGCATTGTAAATGGGTCTTAGAGTTGGATTTTCAATGATTTGATGATTCCATTGGATTCAGTGGGCGAAAATAGGTGGGGTTACAGTTGGGCACTTTTTCGGAAAAGGCCGAAAAAGCATAATTACGAAAACGCCCTTGAAACCCTTAAAGTGGGGCTGCCAAGGGTAAATTTGTAAATGGACATTGAATTTGATAATTCCGAGTCCGGAAATGGATTTGTTGGGCAAAAATATGTCAGAATAGCCCATGTCAAAATTTCGAGAAAAGTACAGCCGGACCGGGTACGGCGGGGCCGGGCCGGGTCCCCGGGGGTATTTTAGTAAATTTTCAATATAGCCTCATATAACCCCCAGAAACACTATGGAAGTGTCTAAATGGTATATTTGACATTGTAGGATCGAATGTAAAGCCCCGAGTTGCTGGCACGCAAATCGAGGAAAAAAGACTGGAGGTAGGGGACTTACCTTACTTGCATGTATTGATATCTTTGCTTGTGTAGTGATGTATGTGATTGCTTTACTTGATTGTGTAGAGCATATTTGAATAAATGAAGCTCTGTTTCTGTTTTACTGTGGCCATAGTTTTGTTACATGAAATATTGAGCATGCAGAAATATCATTATGGGGCATGTATCTAGATAAAGCTAACATGTCATACACATAGCATCTATCATGCATGCATTATGGTATCTGTTTCCTACTGAGATTCTCTTGAATCTCACTCTCCCCTACCAACAATTTAGACAGGGCAAGTGGCTCGTGGAGGGAGCGGCTAGGACTCCTCTGAGATAAGATTGTGTAATCCCCATTTGAAGAATTGTAATGGGCAATTGTATCCTGTGTATCTTTAGCGAAGGTAAGTACCCGGGATTGCCGGGATGATTAAGTTGTGCACTCTGATATTTATATGAATGTGATTTATCTTCGCGTAGTAATTGTATTCGAAATGTGAATATGAGACCAAGTTTATAAATGATATCAAAAAGTATTCGTGAAAACCCCGTCATATGATGGGTTAGTAAATGTTATTTGATTATTATTGGTCTCTATTTCATTTTGATCGCGTATTTCGGATATAATTACGGAGGGGGTTACACCTGTGTTCCAGTACTTTAAATTTTCAAAAGGAGATCTCTAACCTATTGTTTCCCAACCTTTTAGGGCTTTTATTAGAGGCATTTGTGGCCTCTTAAGAGTCAATTATGATAACCAAAATTAAGTGTTTCAAGTTAATTAAGTCTTGGAATAGAATATAACTCTTCATCCCTAATCATGATTCTAGGATACGACATTTGCCCTAGGCGGGAGAGACCGGTGCCGTAGTACGCCCGGAAGGATCAAGGTAGTGACTCTTCTCTCATATTATGTATGATGTTTTGGCATGCATAACTTATCGTTGAATTTGTGAAATGTGTGCCATGGTCCATTACGGCGTGAGCAGGTCAGCGTGAGCCGTGTAGGGATTGACGGTGGTCATCTCTAGGTCGGCCGTTGAACTGTTATCGTAATCGACATGGATATTGTGAATCTGACCCGTGAGGCGGCATTTGTGAATCCAGTCGTGGGCTGTGTGTAGCTTGCATGTATGGCTTGTGTATGAAATGCATTATATGAATCCCAGCTGTGGTGAAATGTATTGTGTGGATTGTTGTGATGCAATGCAACGTGAGCAATTCAGCGTGAGCAATCGTAAGGGATGACATGTGTCATACTAACCATTGCCATTGTAGTTGCTTGTTGTGGTTAATGATTTACTTACATGCATTATTATTGTACATTATATGATTGATTTGTTACTACGGGGATTCCTTAGAATCTCACTCTCCCAAAAACCATGTTTTAGACAGGGCAGAAGGATCAAAGGGAAAGTGGGCGACGAAGAGCGGATAAAGCTCTGATTTAGATGTATATTTTGGGTTATTGGTTATCATGTATATCTTTTGGATATTTTTGGGAAACAATTGTGTATATTGGGATTGGTAGTATAGTTTTGTGTAATCCCCAAGTTAAGGGTAATCAATTGTGGGCTTTTTGCCTTTGTAAATCCCTTATTAATGAATGGAACCCGAGTGAGTCGGGAATTTAATTACACTCTGATATTTGTGAATGAAATCAACTTGTACAGGCCGTTTAGTATTGAAATGTGAATATGAGACCGTCATGAACATATTTTGTAAAAGTTTTTGTAAGCGATGATTTTGGGAAGTGTGATTTTGTTTAAGTCCTAAAATCATCTAAGGTCTCTAATTCCACATTAATTAAGTGTTTATGAACTAAATCTCGGCCTTAATCGTGAAGGGGGTTACACCTCTTGGTTACCCAAAATCTGATCTCACTCTCTCTCTCATCATACTCCATAGACGCCCAAGCACAAGGAAGAAAGAGAAAGAAAGAGTTCAATGTTTAGGTGAGATAATGTCCTCTAATGCTCTAGTACCCTTCTTTAATGTTATTCATAGTGATGAAAGCTTCATCTTTATAGTTTTACATTTTGGAAAAAAGGTGTTTTGAGAGCTTGAAAGAAAATTAAAAGTGGAGGAATCAAGAAATTAGCTAGGGGAAGAGGAAGAGGTAAGGATTTGATACATTTTGACCCTAAGTTTTTGTGGTTATTGGTTAAGTTTTGTGAATTATGGAATTTTTCCTTAACCATTGGTGTCATGTTGTGGTGCAATTGGTGGTCAACATTGCACAACATTGGAAATTGATTTGGGAACTTGAGATGGAAAGTTGTGCAATGTTGAGTTTGTATTGTGAATATGTTGACATGCTGGTGAATCTTGTGGAAATATGTCAATGTGATGTGAATTTGGTTGATTTGGTTGTTTCCAATG
>OY979711.1:40833168-41208003 GCA_963855925.1 Inga laurina
ATAAGTACTCGAGTAACCATATAAAAGACTTCCAGTTGCTCTCGGTCTACCAATAATACTCGAGTATGTACTCGACTTACTCTGTTTCAAGAAATGTGTTGCTCTCGGCATTTTCAACCCTGCCAATGTTACTCGAGGAGCTACTCAACTAACTCATTGTGGTAAGCAAAACCTGAAGGTATTACTCGAATAACATGAAATGCTTTTCTCACACTTCACTTCAAGTCACTACTCAAGTATGTAGAGTTATTTAGAAGAAAAACTTCAAGTCACTACTCGAGTATGCAGAGTTAGTTGGAAGAGAACTTCAAGTCATTACCCAAGTAAGCTATGCAGAAAATTTATGTTTACTCGAGTAAGTACTCGAGTAACAAGGTAATCAAACTTGAAGTGCTCTCGGCCTTGAAATCCTGCCAACATTACTGGAGTGAAGCATTGAGTAACCTAAAGTTTATTTGAGGGTTTACTCGAGTTACTACTAGAGTAACCTATGAAGTAAAGTGTGCCATACTCGAGTAAGGACCCGAGTAAACAAGTATTTCCAAAGGTTTGAAACTTTGTTTACTTCATGCACTACCTGAGAAATGTTATGTTTACTTATTGACTTGCAGTTTATCAAAGTTTTCCCGATGATACTCGAGTAAGTACTCGAGCAAACTTAATGAATACTCGAGTAGCTACTCGAGTATGTAAGCTCAGAAATTCAGAAATAATTCCAATGTTCATTGATTTGTTTCCTATGTGATTAACCTTTCATTGTATTAGTATTCTTAGCATATCTACAGATAAATACTGTAGAACTCTTACCAAAAAAGGAAAGTCAAATGCAACGTTCAAATGCCACCTACCACCACCTACCGCAAACGTATGTCTTTCAAATACTGGAAAAGTCAATAGTGGCTGCGCACGCTCTAACGGGCATGAAGAAATATGTTCCAACAATTATTACCAACGCATCTATATATATGGGAACATTCAAACAGAGATAGATAACAAGAATACACACACGAACGCATTATGAAGTTCATTACTCTGTTTTACAATATACTTGTAATTCTATGCTTCAATGATTCTTATTCACTCTGTGAGAGAGATATCTCATTCAAACTCAATACTCCCTCCTGTCCTAATATAGGACATAGTTTGTAGTGCAATTTGTACTACAAACTATGTCCTATATTTAGGACTGGAGGTAGTATTTGTTATTGAGGTAACTTAAGGTTGTGGAACCTTGAGTTGGGATTGGATTACAACTTGTAAGGGGGAGCGAGTGTCCAGGCTAAGGAACTTGCGTGTACTGAGGTGCCAAGAACCCACTTAATCTTGGAAGTTATAGTGAAACTCTCAGAGAAGCTCTGAGGAATGGACATAGGTCAAAGTGGTTGTGGCCGAACCAGTATAACTCTCAGTGTACACTTCGGTGATATTTCTCCTTACTCTTTATTGCTTTATATTCACCGTCAAGTTTTTATTTGCAACGAAATTTTAGAATCACCCAATTCACCCCCCTTGGGTGAAACGCTTGCTCTAACAATTTGTATTGGTTATATAACCGCTTCAAATATCAAAAAGTGCAATTTAGGTAGGAAAAGAAAAAAAGAATTTTTTTTGCTATTTTGTAGTGGTTCACGAACCGCTATTAATATGAATTTCTTTAATTAGTGGCGGTTATATAACCGCTACTAATTTCATCAAAATATAAAGTTCACGCCAATAAATTAATTTAAGTTTGAAAAAAGGCGCGTAATTAGTAGTGATTTTGTAACCGCTACAAAAGTAAAGAAAATTTAAAAAAGAATACAATCGTTTGTTTCAATTTATTTGATATTAAATTAAATAGTTTATTTTTTGTAGTTTAGCTAATTTAATTAGCTTATTATTCAATAGTTTAGCTCATTTATAAATTAAAAGGAATAATTTAATTTAGTTGGATAAGTATAAAGATTGTATTTATAATATTATTAAGGATACATAGGTAACAATGAACTATTTTGTTGTGTACTACAATGTGATTGTGTATGAAAAATAGATGAAAATGAGATAAAACTTTGAAACATCTGAAAAAAAATGGTTAGAATAAATTTTATGTGAAGGAAAGAATTATTCAAATAAAAAATGTAAAAACTTGTTACCATATTTGATCGTATTGTTAAGCTCCTCAACTCATACAAAAAAAATTGTAAATTAACGAAAATAAAAAAGGGGTAAGATGAAAAGAAGTGAGGGAGTGTTTGAAATGAGATGTGGTGGGAGTATTTATAGGGATCCGCTTAGCATTTGTAGTGGTTAATGTATCCATTTTGTAGTGGTTTTTAATTAGTAGCAGCTATTTTTATTTTTTTAGCTGTTTAATAACCGCTACAAATATTAGTTTTTTTTAAATATTTTTTTCAGTATTTTTTTAAAGACGAAAACATAATTTGAATTTGATCACTCATCCTTGCCATGCCTACAGAAATTGTGTAGAGAAATTATTATTAGTGATGTATTATTTTGTTTAAAAATTTTAATTTAAATGATGTGAACTTGAAAAAACGCACCGCAGTAGAGGTAAATTGTCATCACCTTCAGGGAAGAAGTTTTCAAAATTGGCTGGCTAAAATGGCTCACTCTCGTAGGCGATGTTATCGCCTTCACCCATGTTGTAAATGTCTCGTGGCTTTAAATTAACGATCATGTGCCAATCCCTGTGCCTCTCGTTCTCGACATAATAAGCCTGCTATGCCTCTGACGCAAGAATATATGGCTTATCATCTTGAGAAATACCAGTATGAATTGGCCATGAGAAATTGACTAATGTGATCCCTAAGTCATCAGTTGTCAGCCCCCGTGAAGTAGTGGTATTTGCCCACAAACACTTGAACAACATCATGGTGAAAGAGCCTTGATAATTAAGTTCGACCACATCAAGAAGCTTTCTATAGTAAGGGACGCCTTCGAGTATGGGTTGTGGTCATTTACTATTCTGCACACAAACCAACTCGGGAATTCTCTGTGGACCTTTTTGTCAACTTCTGAGGATGTTTGTGTACGGATCCTAAGTTGACACTTAACATGACTTCTGAATTCCCTACAATTAATAATGGAAAGGCAATAGTGAAATGAAATTGAAAAATGTTATGAAAGATATAGAATAACATGTGAGTGTGCAATTCTTACTGTATGAAAGGTTCAACTTGAGTGTAATTAATCAAGACATGTCTATGTGCTTACAACTTCTCAATTGTCGTTAGTTTGAAGTTCTCAGTTCCTCCAACTGGTTTACCAACATGAGGAATAAATTCTCCTGATGTTGGCACAACTTCAGGACAATCGTCAACACAAGGTGGGCAGTTGAAAGCCATCTCAAGGTCATCAAAGTACCTTGTACAAAATACAGCACCTTATCCCCTATGTAACCTTCAGTTATAGAACCTTCTGGCCACGCCTTATTCCTTACGTAAGATTTTAATTTCTCAAGAAACCTACGAAATAAAGAAGAGAAAATTGATACTGAATGCTGAAAAGAACAACTAGTAAACATAAGAACTAACAATAAAGCATATATTTAAAATGAGTACCTCTCAATTGGATACATCCATCGATATTTTACTGGACCAACGAGCTTTGTTTCATGAACGAGGTGGACTGTAAGGTGAACCATCATAGTGAAAAAGGACGAAGGAAAGATCATCTCCAAATGACAAAGCGTAAGAATGATTTTGGACTGCAACTGATTGAGCTCCTCAACTATCAAAACCTTAGAACACAACTTCCGATAGAAAAGACAAAGTTCCACCAAAACAATGGAAACATCGGGAGGAAGTGCATTTTTATAGCCAGATGGAGTAACTGTTGCATTAGAATATGTGAGTCATGACTCTTCAGACCAGCAACCTTTCGAGCCTATAAGTCAACACATCAAGAAATGTTGCTTGAATAGCTATCAGGAACTTTTAATTTCTTCAACTTTAGGAGGAAGACTTCCTTGTTTGGTTTTGTAAGGGTAAACTTTGCCGGCTGAAATTTGTCATGCTCATCTGGCTAAGCATCTTCATGAACTCCCATGGCACGCAAATCTTTCCTCGCTTGAAGGTGATCTTTTGTCTTGCCAGGGTCGTTAAGCAGCGTATATAGCACATTATCACAAACATTATTTTCAATATGCATGACATTAAGAATGTGGCGAAGTAAGTTAGATCTCTAATATGGAAGAGTGAATAAAATACTTATCTTCTTCCACTGCTAAGGCGCCAAAGTCTTACGCATCTTTTGGTGAGTTTGTGCTGAATCACCGCTTTTTCTAAACTTGAAGTCAACATGCTCAAGCTGCTGTAAGATACCTATATTGGATAAAGTCTGAGGTGGTCCTCTTTTTTTTGGTTTCCCATTGAAGCAATTCCGTTACAATATGAACTTATGCCTTCCATCGAGAAACCTTTGATGCCCCATAAAGCACTATTTTTCGGCTGTAGGGAAGGCACACTGCGTCAAAGTCAAAATTACAAGCTGGACATGCTGACCCAGTATGCACATTCCAACTAGATATTGTGCCAAGGCTAGGAAAGTCACTAATCGTCCATATCAAGGATGTACGCAAGTTGAACAAAGTCATCACGTAAGCGTCGTACGTCTCGATGTCGACATTCCACAAGTCTAGCAATTCCGTAATAAGTAGTTGAAGATACATATCAATGTCATTGCCCAGTTCCTTTTTGCCTAGAATGATCATAGTCATAATAAAAGATCTTTGTTTCAAATATATCCAGGGGTAAGTTGTAGGGAATTAAGACTACCGGCCAAATACTGTAACTTGTGCTAAGATTCCGGAATGGATTGTGTTAGATATGATTAGTTTTGATGATGTCAATTATAGATGTCAAGTATTGAAGTGCAAAAAGTTTGTATGACATACTTATTATCTTAATTGACTAACTAATTAGGTTATGAAGAATGATCATCAATTCAAGAATATATCTAGTTGGATTATGAAGAATGATCATCAAGTGGCAAAACAATAAGAAATAGATTGAAGAAAGAAGAAGAAAGATGGAAGAAAAAAAAACTTGTAAGATCAAATGAGAATATCAAAATTCAAGCTCTTAGAAGTGATACTGGAGGTTGGAATGGGTGAATACAAAGCTAAAATGATGTATGCGAAACTTATTGTACCTCCGAAGATGATTACTCAAGTAATATGACACTACCTCATTTTGGAGGTGATTACTCAAGTGGCTACTCGAGTAATTTGCAAAGTTACTTGAAGATTACTCGAGTGACCACTTGAGTAATGATACTCTATTTTCGCGCATCAGGATAGAGGTTCTGTATTTTAGGCATATCTCTCTAACCACACCTCAGATTGATCTGCAACTGGTGGCATATGAAACTAGACTCCCAACACTATGGACACGAAGATCACATTCAAAAGAGTTCAGCTGAGAAAGATATGATCTATTGAAGTTGACTCATGAATCAGCATCTTTTACCAGAATAAGGTTTGGTATTTTGGATATAACTCTTAAAATACATATCGGATTGAGACGAAACTGGTGCCATATGAAACTATACTCAAAGCGCTTTCCATGGATATATAATGTGCCATATTGTAAGTTATATACTAAGAGCTATGCATTCTAGAAGTTGATGCTCGTGATTTCAGACTTTGTCTAAATGCAGAGATATTCTTTGGATCATAACTTTCTATACAAAATGAGTTTGGAGGTGATTCTTATTGCATTGGAATGTAAATGATAAGGGCTTTCCGATGATATATCATTTTCCATGTTTCAAATCAAAATTAAGAATTCACTTTAAGGGCTTACTCGAGTAATATGCAGAATTATTTGAAACCTCACTCAAGGGACCACTCGAGTAATACAGTTGGAAATGCTCTCGGCCAAGATTTGAATAATATTACTCGAGGGACCATTCGAGTAATCTACAAATTTATTTAAGAGCTTACTCAAGGGATCACTAAAGCAACTAGAGAAGAAATTATCTAGTAGCTCTTGGCCAAGAAATGGCAGACTTTACACGAGGGACTACTCGAGTAATCAGATATGGAAGAGTACATTACTCGAGGGATCACTCGAGTAATCTGTAGAGTTATTTGATCTATTACTCAAGGGATCACTCGAGTAATCAGGCAAGCAAAGAAGCAGTTCCTCTCGGCCAGATTTTGAACGGGATTACTCGAGGGCTTACTCAAGTAATGACCCAGGCTTACTCGAGTAAACACTCGAGTAATGCTTCCCAGGAGAAAAAAACAGCGTAATGAAGCTTTCAAAAATCATGGATTTAATTATGAAACTTACTCTTCTTGCTTCCAATTATTCTTACACTTTATTATACTAGTGTTTAATGTAAGTCTCCAGGAATACAATGAAGATATGATGTAAAGAGTCAAAAGTTCACTTTATGGAAGAGGAGCGTTCACCAACCACAATAGTTAGTTCACCAACCATTTTCTATATCATGTATATTTGAGAGATAGATTATTTGCATTGTGCTTCAATATTCATCTATTCACTTTTGAGAGAGAAGATTGATTGTAATCTTTCATCGTCAAAGTTGTATCCTTATGGGGTGCGTAAGTGAGAGTAACTCGGTTGTAACCTTATGGTATGTAAGGGGGAGTAACTCGTTGAGAGATTTGTAAAAGGCTTCGCAAGTGCTCAACTAAACTTGTGGGTTGTAAAGGCTTTTCTTGTGGCTGGATTAAACAAGAAGATAGTGGATTTGAAAATCTCAAGAGGAGCCTGGGGACTGGACGTAAGCCATCGCAGATTAGACCAAACAAGGATAAATCACAGTTTGCATACTCTCTTCCTTAAACTCTTATATTTCGAGCACATATTAACTGTTGATTTATGATTCATTACTTTCATATTTATTACTTCCTCTAAGATATAAAACTATTTTCAAAGTTCTTAAGATTTTTTTACACCCAATTCACGCCCCTCTTGGGTGTGAGCCGGTTCTAACATTTGGTATCAGAGCTGGACTCTTGTTTAAAGGACTTAACCATCTCAAGAGCTTATAATGGTTGACTTTGGGTGTTATATGCTTTCCTAAGGTTTTGAATATACAATTCCACCTATTTTGAAAGATATTGATTTTTGGTTTTGAAAAGCTAGAATGACATCTTTTATAAAATGCTTTGATTATGATATGTGGGATGTTTTTACAAATGTCTTTGATTTCAAGCCGAGAAAGGATTAGACAGAAATAGAAAAGAAAATATTCTTGTTAAACATTAGAGAAATAAAAATTTTGTATAGTGCTTTAACTGAAAATGATTTTGAGAAAATTAGATTTTTCTCTAATGCAAGAGATATTTAGGATATTCTTGATTCTATGTATACTTCCAACAAGTGTGTTGAAGTTGAAAATATTGACAGTTCATGTGAAACTACAAGCTACATATCTACAATTCATGAACAAGTGGAAGTTGACAATGAAGAAGGAGAAATCATAGAACACTTCCATGATTTTGTCAACATAGAAGAACAAGAGGAAGTTGATTCCCAAGAAGAGCTCATTACGGACAAATTTGATGGATCATCCTCTAGAGATCAAGATACACATATGGTAAACAATTCCAATTCTTCTGGAGTTATTTTGAAAACTGATTTTCAAAGTTTGCATGAAATTGTTTCTCAACTAAGTATTGATTCTATTCTGAAAAACAAAAATGTTTTCAATCATACCAGAAGAAATAACTTAGGCAAACTAATAATTTGAAATCATTTTTTCTTGATTAACACAATACTTGAAGAGAATCTCTTAATACATATCATCATATTATTTGCAATTATTGTGGTAAATCAGGTCATATTTCTCACAGATGCTATATTAGAAAAAATTCTAATGTGGGAAACAAATATGTTTGGGTTTCAAAAAGACAAGTAATGTTTAATGCTAACAATCAAGGACCCAAGTCTATGTGGGTACCAAAATGTCCATCTAGTACTTTATGTATGCAGATTGAATATAAGAAGAATGGACATAAGGGTACGGAGATGATGAAGAAGAAACCAATAGTTTCTTATGCACCAAGAAAGAGGTTCATATAATCTATATCGAAAAGAAGAACTCTTGGAGCACCCATTGCTAGAACTACACAATGTGATTATGAAGAGAAGCAATGGATAAAAGGAGTACGTTCTACCTTAAGGAAGAGCTACCATAGAATACCATTTAACTACAATGAGGAGAACAAGAATAGGAGAATCTCTCAAGCATCAAGTAGAAGACTCTTGGAGTCTACATATTTTGAGAGAAGGTTTCCAACACCCAAAACAAGATATTCAAAGGATCAACATCATAGAAAGATGCAGTGGGTAAGCAAAAGCAATCCTCCAAGTATCTAAGGCAAAAAGGTACACAACGATAAAACCTCCTATGACTTTGTCTATAATATTTATTGAGGTTTTATATTTTGAAACCTTAGGAATGAGCATTGCAAATGATTTTAAAATTATGATTTTGCGTCCCTTAAAAAACCACTTAATAAATTTATTTATAAAGGATTGCAATGCTCAATAGGTTAATTCTTTATGCATATATAATGCTTTTAAAAGAAAATATTCCTTTTATGCATAAAGACATGTTTAATTCATTATGCTCAATTTCCTTGAATTGATTATATTCTTAGAGCATGCAAATTTTATCTTGATTCCTACAAGCTAACAAGAAATGGATCCAAGCAAGTTTGGATACCATGAAGAAAAGAAATTTATACAGTTCTTTAGGATAAGAAAAAGCTTCTCAAGACTATAGCGACATGAAAACAAGTTCATATCTTGATGATACTGAATTATAGAGTTTGGATTTTGGTGTTGCGTATGTAAAGGAGGAAAATCAATATTATTCCACCAAAACCAAGCAAGCTATCATAAGGACAAGAAAAATTACGGTGATATCTAATCTTTACTCTATACTGTGCTTATATAAATTATTTATTTGGGTAATGAAGAACTTGTTCATTATTGATTGCTAATGGACTGAAAGTGAAATTATGCATAATCTTTCTATGTATTTGAGTGTTGAAATGCACATTTAAAAAAATGTACTTAGATTTTAATTCTTCTTGTTTATAAAAATGCATACACATGATTTAAAAATTATTCATATCTTGTTTGCATTTAAATGGTTTCAAAATTGGAAGTTAATATTTATGTATACTAAAAGTGAGAAATGCTTCAAATCCGTCTACTAGAGTTTTCCTCATCATTCACATATTGTCTTTTGATCCTAAACCTGTTATTACTTGAACTCCTCAATCTTTATTTTCTAACAAGTTAGACCTTATGTCTAACAAGTTAACTATCTATATGAGTTTCAAGTTTATTCCCTAGAAAATAATACTATATGTGAAAGCCTTGTGCCTAATACATAAATCTTTGGTTGACCAAGTTATTCCAAGCAATATGAATGTTCAATAGTGCATTTAATCTTAATGCATTAACCATTATTGTGGAATAACTTACTTTGATGATACTCTTGTACTCTAGTCATTTAGACTAATGAGTATGTGCTTCATCACTCATATATTCTTGTACTCATTTTGTTGCTCAAACACATTCACCAGTGATAAAATCTATCTTTGAGTAAATAGTGTCATGTATTTGAATTCTTGAGTTGAATATTCATATCTTTCAAAACATAACTCTAAGTGTCAAGATAGTCTATAAATCAATAGCAAAGTCATGGTACTTGTATATGCCTATCAAGCTAATCCTTTTGGTTATCCATATGACTCTTGCTCTTTGGAAAATTCTTCAACATGTTAACTTTGATGATTAACATGTTATCTTAGTTGTTCTCCAAAAGGAAGCTTTCTGCTATATATATATATATATATATAAACTGTTAACTTTTACCATTTTCAATATAAACATTGATTATAAACATATTTCAAAGATGAGTTTTGCATATATTCAAAATTTGAATTTTACAATGCATTGTTATGATTTGAAATTACATATGAGATTTGAAACAATTTGCATATCTCATTATCATTCTTGAAAAACTTGATTTCATTCATAATTTATCCTTTCAAAAAAATTGGTCATCATGGATAGATTCTCTATTCTTTTGATCCTGAATTGCATGAAAATCTTATTAATGACATATTTTTAAAGTATATTTACAAATTGTCATTGATCTATGAAATAATCATTCTTGGTATTATTTTTTTCGTTACCCTTTATGATTTAATTGCTTGAATTTATTTAATTGGATAAAATTATATTCTGGTCTTTGTTGATTATTATACTCTTTGCTCAAATATCATATAATTCAATTGTAGAAGAGTATAAGAGTTATAATGTCTAATACTGTATGAACCCAAGAGAAAGTTGGGTACCAAAGAGCATTTATTTATACTTTTGCAGGAGTTGATCAAAATGCTTTACTTTCGGATACAAAGATTAGAGGCTAACAGAGGAGGTGTGACTGGCAGTGTTGTAGTGTAAGCAAAAGCTAAATCAGGGATTACTCCAAGTAATCTGACGATTACTCCAAGTAATCTGACGATTACTCCAAGTAATCTGAAGATCACTCTAAGGGATTTGCAACCACTTTGTTTAAATTACTGAACCTCCCACTAGACCTTTCAAGGAGTTCAACAAACCAAAGAAGTATAGAATCATCAAACCATCAGAATGAATGAGGATTCTCAACTACAATCCTAGCTCTATGTTTTCACAAAATTGTATGATACATCTAAACTAGAGCTAGGGTGAACAAGGCCAATAACTTCACTTACTTCATCAAGAAGAATTACCACATAATGGCTATATTATAAGCAAGAAGGAGAGGAATACTAGAAAAATCATGTTTGTCAGAGAACAAGATATATATATATACTTCTACAAAACTTACTCCAAGTAATCTGCAATTACTTCAAGTAGACCTTGAAGTAATTCGCAATTACTCAAAGTAATTCTGAATCTCATTCTAAGTTAAAACAAGAGGCGTAGAGGATGAGAGCTGAGACTTCAAGAATAAATGAGAGACAATACTTTGCTAGAGCTGGTCTCCCTAGTCCTTCATTCTTTGGTCCATCTCTCCAAGGCTATCTGAGAAAGGAGCTTCAACAATCACACAAAGCTTGCTACGAACAATGTTGAGTTCATCAGTTCTGTGAATGAGACTACACTTCAGAATCCCTCAGTACTAATCACATCATCAGATAGTGACAAGCCAATGATGCATCAATAGACTACAGAGGATTATGACTTGAGTAATTATGAGATTACTCGAGTGCGGTATTGTATTCTTACTTAATTGAAATTCTCTAAGTTGCATCACTCGAGTGATGGTTGAGTAGCATTACTCGAGTAACTACTCGAGGGATACAGGGTTACAAGCTTAAAACCCTGACTAACATCATCATTTTCAAAACTTGATTTATCTTTAATCTTCATATTTTCATAATCATTCTCTCTACAAAATTTCCAATGATTTTACTAATCCAAGAGAGTTATTAATTGTATTGCTCACAACAAATTTCTTTTAAGCCATGCATTCATTAAGGGGGAGCTTTACATACACATGTGTTTTATATCTTAAAGTCTCATCATATTTATTGAAACAAAATCATTTTAACATACTCATCTGAATTCATTATCTTTTAATTGGTTTTGATGATGAGTTACTCTTATATTTTACTTTCATGATCTTAATTTTTAGCATATCATATGGAAAGGATGACTTTGGTTTATGCAATAAATTTAATACTTGTTCGCACTAAACATTCTCCTTGCAAGAATGCTTTTACTTATAGCAGGAGAATTTGCTCTATGCTAGATCATTCCTCAACACACTTTAAGGAAAGATGATTTAATACTGGCTACAACACTAAAAGCAACAAAAGGCACATATTAAGATGATTTCGTAGTATTCTAAGGAAGGAAATTCCTAAGCTTCCAATTGAGCACACTTCAGAGTCTACCACTAAGCCAGCTATAGTTCACTCTTATGAACTTGATTCATCATAGTTGCGAGCAAAAAGTATGGTGAACACAACATCATGGATCTACACAACAAGAAAAGAAGGCAATGGACTTTATGGATCAATCATCAACTTGCTAAATTTAAATGATAATTTCTAAACCCTCTCTTTATATTTCAAGAATATTTTTCATATATTTGACTTTAATTTGCTTTAATTATGAAAGTTTTCTTGAAAATCTCACCAAATTGTTTCAAATTTATGAAAACCATTTTTCATTTGCATTAAGTTACCTTCAGAAAAGGGGAGAGAAAACTGCTTTCTTGACATATTTATTTTGATTGACAAAGAGAAAGGCATTTCTAATTCAGTTTTATATTTGCTTTTTAAAGAGCTTTTCCTATCTATGCTTCAAACTTTTTGTTGATGTCAAATAGAGGGAGAGAAAGGCAAGAAAAATATATTGCTATTACTTAGTTTTTATAACTCATACATATTTTTCTTGAAGGATTTATCATCATCAAAAAGGGGGAGAATGCTAGATATGATTAGTTTTGATGATGTCAAATATAGATGTCAAGTGTTGAATTACAAAAAGTTTTTATGACATACTTATTATCTTCATTGACTAACTACTATATTTAATGTTGGATATCTTGTAGATTAGTCAAGCCAAGAAAGAAGAAGATTGAAGATATTCAAGAAGACATCTAATTGGGTTATGAAGAATGATCATCAATTCAAGAATATATCTAGTTGGGTTATGAAGAATGATCATCAATTGGCAAAACAAGAAGAAGGAGATTGAAGAAATAAGAAGAAAGATGGAAGAAAGAATAACTTGTAAGATCAAATGAGAATATCAAGATTCAAGTGATACCAGAGGTTGGAATGTATGAATATGAAGCTAAAATGATGTATGTTGAACTTATGGTACCTCCGGGGATGATTACTTGAGTAATCACTTGAGTAATATGGCACTGCCTCATTTTGGAGGTGATTACTTGAGTGGCTACTCGAGTAATCTGCAAAGTTACTTGAAGATTACTCAAGTGAACACTCGACTAATGATACTCTGTTTTCGCGTGTTAGGAAAGAAGTTTGGTATTTTGGTCATATCTCTCTAACCACAAATTGGATTGATCTGGAACTGGTGTCATATGAAACTAGACTCCCAACAAAAACTATGGACACCAAGATCACATTTAAAAGAGTTCATTTGAGAGAGATATGATATGTTGAATTTGACACATGAATCAGCATCTTTTACCAGAACAAGGTTCGGTATTTGGATATAACTCTCAAAATACATATTAGATTGAGATGGAACTGGTGCCATATGAAACTAGACTCAAAAGGCTTTCCAAGGATATATAATGTGCCATATTTTAAGTTATATACTAAGAGCTATGCCTTCTGGAAGTTAATGCTCATGATTTCAGACTTTATCTAAATGCAGAAGATATTCTTTGGATCATAACTTTTTATACAAAATGGTTTTGGAGGTGATTCTTGTTGCAGTGGAATGTAAATGATGAGGGATTTCCGATGATATATGATTTGCCATGTTTCAAATCAAAATTAAGAATTCACTTGAAGGACTTACTCGAGTAATATGTAGAATTATTTGAAACCTCACTCGAGGGACCACTCGAGTAATGCAGTTGGAAATGCTCTCGGCCAAGATTTGAATGACATTACTCGAGGGACAACTCGAGTAATCTACAAAGTTATTTAAGAGCTTACTCGAGGGATCACTCGAGTAACAAGAGAAGAAATTATCCAGTAGCTCTCGGCCAAGAAATGATAGACTTTACTCGAGGGACAACTCAAGTAATCAAATATGGAAGAGTACATTACTCGAGGGATCACTCGAGTAATCTACAAAGTTTTTTGATCGATTACTCGAGTAATCAAGTAAGCAAAGAAGTAGGTCCTCTCGGCTAGATTTTGAACGGGATTATTCGAGGGCTCACTCGAGTAATGACCCAGGCTTACTCTAGTAACCACTCGAGTAATGCTTCCCAGGAGAAAAAAACAACGTACTGAAGCTTTCAAAAATCATGGAATTAATTATGAAACTCACTCTTCTTGCTTCCAATTATTCTTACATTTCATTGTATTAGTGTTTAATGTATGTCTCCTGGAATACAAGGAAGATATGATTTGAAGAGTCAAAAGTTCACTTTACAGAAGCAAAGCGTTCACCAACCACAACGACTAGTTTTTAAAATCAAAGAACAGTCAAATAAAGCAACACCACTCTAACGAATAGGTTGAAATGCTTCCAACGGATATCTCAACTCATCTATAAATATGGGAACATTCAACGAAGAGCAACACCAATGAGAAACATGAAAAGATCATGAATCATATACTCCAACCCAACTACTCTTTGTTCTTATCCATTTTTTATATCATGTATATTTGAGAGAGAGATTATTTGCATTATGCTTCAATATTCATCTATTCACTTTTGAGAGAGAAGATTGATTGTAATCTTTCATCATCAAAGTTGTATCCTTACAGGGTGTGTAAGGGAGAGTAACTCAGTTGTAACCTTACAGTGTGTAAGGGGGAGTAACTTAGTGAGAGATTTGTAAAAGGCTTCATAAGTGCCCGGATAAACTAGTGGGTTGTAAAGGCTTTTCTTGTGCCTAGATTAAACAAGAAGATAGTGGATTTGAAAATCTCAAGAGGAGCCTGGGAACTAGACGTAGGCCATCACAGATTAGATCAAACTAGGATAAATCATAGTTTGCATACTCTCTTCCTTAAACTCTTATATTTCCAGCATATATTAAATGTTGATTTATGATTCATTACTTTCATATTTATTACTTCCTCTAAGATGCAAAAAAAAATTTCAAAGTTCTTAAGATTTTTATCTTACACCCAATTCACCTCCCTCTTGGGTGTTAGCCAGTTCTAACAGATTGAAACCGTCAGTCGCTAAAGCAAGTCAAACATTTCAAGGGTCAATCGCTAAAGATGGAAAGTCATTGTCAAATGTTTTCTAGGTGTCTGCATCCTGGGGATGTCTTACGTTACTGTCTTCATTCTTATTAACGGTATGCACCTCATGTGCTCCACTGTTTTGGATGACATAAATAATCTTTGTAGGCAAGGTTTCAGAGGGAAGTACCTGAGAATCTTTGTAGGTTTCTTCTTCTATTTTTTTCCCTTCCAATTGTCTTGTACCTCGACTTGTTGATAATGTTATTGGCCTCATAGAATGCTATGGGAATCTCAGCGTCGGGGAACGCATCTTGTAATAATTCGAGCAACATCGACATTCCCCTATCTGTGATTCCACACAAGCACTTGATATGACACAATTTGATCAAGAAAGATAATTTAGAATCTTTTCGACAACCTTGATATACAGGACGATCTGCTTCATCCATCAAGCTGAAAATATCCTGAGCTGCTCTATTCCTTATAAACACCTGCTCAGAACCTTGAACTTCTTCGTTGAAGTTATCGCCTTGAAATTCAAATGCATCATGCACAGCATCATCCACAGGATCATCTTTATCCAGATGAACTCCTACTTGAGAACTTTGAGGAAGAACATCATCATATCTCATGCCGACCTTCTCACCATGAACTGCCTAGAACATATAGTACTCCAGGAAAGGCTTCAGAAGCAAATGTTCCTTAACAACATTCTGTGCATGCCACTTCTTGAACTTGCATGTCCGACAAGGACAGACGATCTTGCCATTACAGCTAGCGTGAGTGAATGCGAACTCCAAGAAATTGTTTAATCCTTACAAATATTCTAGAGAATTACGTGGCAACCTGAACCATGACTTATCCATAGCTACTAGTGAGAGAGAAGAAAGTATAATAAAGAAGATGAGGGAATAGAGAATGGCGAATTCTTGGAACCTTATATTCAGAATTTCCAACGTTTAATATTTTGTAGCGGTTCATAAACCGCTACAGTAATCACTATGATACTACACATTTGTAGCGGTTTTATGTTTAAAACCGCTACTAATTTTCAAGCCGTTGGAAATCAAATTGAAAAATTTGTTTTAAACTTGTAGCGGTTATAGGAAAACCGCTACTAATATACATTTGTAGCGGTTATACATTAGTAACCGCTACAAATTTGCACAAAGAGGGGGGAAATTCAAAATTGAAATGTTGAGTATTTGTAGCAATTACATAAATAACCGCTACAAATACTCAACATTTCAATTTTGAATTTCCCTCGCACATGTCTTTACATTTGTAGCGGTTTTTGTAATAACCGCTACAAATATGGAACAATCTTTGTAGCATTTTTTGTATTAACCGCTACAAATAAAATTTTATTATATTTGTAGCATTTTTATTATAATGTAAGAACTTTAAAGTCTAGTAAGTGTAGGTTATTGATAATAGTTGCTTGCCTCTTACAATTACTAATTACTTTTATGTTTTGCCATTTATTTTTTACAAAATATCGACAGCATAACGAACGTCCTCAATTGAATACAAAAAATCTAAGAGAATAGAATAATGGCAAAGTAACATGTGAAAATGTGGATAAATTGCACAATTTTAGCAACAATTTCTGCATGAACATTAAAAATAAACAAATAAAGACTTACAAGCTAGAAACTTCTGTTGGTTGAGATAGGGAATAAACACATACAGGAGACCAAGCTTTAAGAATACAATTGAAACTTAAAATAAAAACTTGAAATAAAAATCATGAGCACACATAAGATTTATGAAAGATTTGAAAAAAAAAAAAAGAAAACATATTTTCTTAAACTTTTATCTAAAAAAATACTTATGAGTGGGCGAAACTTCTTGCAAGAGGTTCAGACAAAGCAAACAACACATGGGTGACCAAGCTTTGTACCGTAATGAAAGTGCAGTGACCAAAAAAGATCTGAAAAAATGCGCACGAGAAGTCAAGAAAGGAGTGAGTGGGGACAATGGATAATGAAAGGTAGAGTGGGAACCAAACGGAGATAATGTGGTGGACCAATTAGTTCTTTGGAAAATGACTGGAGAGCTGAGGATACGGGAGAAAGACGATAATGTGAGAAAAATGGCAGGATGTGAAAATTTATATCACCTTGTACGGCGCTTTCTTTGAAAGAGCTGATTAAAGTATTACCTTATACGGAGCTTAAAATAAAAGTGTTGGCTAAGGTACCTCCTTCCTACGGCACTTCCTTAAAAAGCGCTGTAGAATCCATCAACTAATAAAAAAATATATACAAAGCTAAGGCGCTTGCACATGAATTGCCGTAGCATCCTTACAAAAAAAATCCAAACTCGTAATCAAAGTAAGTTTGACCAAAATATATTGATATAAAATAAGATAAATTAATAGTAATATTAATTATTACTATTATGATAATGTAAGACAAATATAATGAATAGTGTTAAAGTAAGATTATACATGTGAATTGAAAGTGATGAATTGAAATTGAAGAAATGAATTATTCACATGAAAGTGTTTAAATGAAGCGTGATATATATATAACCAAACAATGAAATTAATTACCAAGTTCTTAATTGACTTATTGTTATTAAAAAAAAGAAAATAAGTTAAAATACAAAAAAAAAATCTATAACCCCCATAATGAAATATGTCTAAGGGAAAGCATTGGTAAATTAAATGGAAGAAAATATACTAAGACAATGCCAAAAATATATATAAATTATATGAGGAAGGAAGGTGATGAAGCTTGCCTTAATTAATAACTTTGAAGTATCGGTAGAGATTAAACCTTGGATGCATGTGCTTAGCATATAAAAGAGGAATGAATGTGATGAAACTCGCCTTCTTTGCTCTCTCAATTGACTCAATCTAATCTCTCGCTCTATTCTTGCTCAGCTCAATATGAACTCTCTATGTATATATAATATCCAAGGCAAGACACTGCGCATGCAAGGCCAATCAATATTGCGCATGAATGGCAACAATGGTCTAGTAGTCTGCTTTCTTTCCTTTCATTATACTTTCACTCAAACTGACACAGGAAGAGAATTGGAAAATGACAAGTCTTTAGACTTACTTGTCAAATCATGGGAAAAAGCTAGGGGAGTATTGGACAAGCGAAAAGGTTGGTTGAGGAAGGGGCTTGGCCGGCGCTCTTTGAGAGAGTGTTGGCCAAGGCCGGTCTTGACCGGTACTTTCATGGAGCCTATCCAAGGCTTGGCCAGAGAGCGCTAGATAAGCCTTGGCTACTGACACATTGGTTGGACAGCGCCGGTGGAGCTTATCCAAGGCTTGGCTGGCGCTCTTCAAGAGAGGGCCGGCCAAGGCTAGTCTTGACCGGCGCTTTCCAAGAGAGCGTCGGTGGAGCCTACCCAAGGCTTGGCTAGAGCGTCGGCTAAGCCTTGGCTGCCAACACATTGGTTGATGCTCTCTAAGAGATCACCAACCAAGGCCGCTAACACCTTGGGGAGCGCCGGCCAAGATATAATTTTTGCTTACTTTTTTTTTTGGGTAACATTTTTTATGTTTTTTTTAACTCAAGAACAAAGAAGGTGATTTTTTTTTAACTCACATATTAGGAGCTTTTAATTTATGGACTTTATCATTTAGTCTTTTAGTTTTTATATTGAATCTTCTAGTTTAATATTACATTAATAACCATGTCAATAAATAAAATATTACACTTTAATAAGGTTTAAATTAAGATTAATTAATTAGTTTTTGTGTTTGACTTAGAAATCCTACCTTCTCTTTCTATCTTTTGTTCATCTTTTGAGTTCAATATAACGATATCTTGAAACTTGATCTCTTTTAACTTACATTCTCCCAACCTTATGCAACACTTTATTTTTAAACGCCGAATAATTTTTTTTAAATATAAAAAATACTAAAAGATAATCTCAGCTACGACGCTATCTTCAGAATCGCCATAGCTTTGGCTTTTCGTTTTTTATTTTAACTAAATGTTTTATACGGCATTTGTTTAAGAAAGTGTTGTACAAGCCTAATACTAACCTTTGGCACTTATATTAAGAAGATCCATAGCTTTTGGACCTTTTTTTTAAAAAAAAAACTGTTAGCAATGGTGCTTATTCAAAGAAGGGTTGAAAAGGGGTGCTTGTAAATTCCTCTTTTGTAGTAGTGTATATAAAAATATAATAATAATAATAATAATAATAATAATAAAAAGCGGAAAAATATTATATAATTTTCGTACCTCAATTGAGAAAAATGTGAAACTCTATAGCAAAATTCTCAGAGAAACTCAAAACGCTCAGATCTAAAGGAAAACTTTAAGAGAAACCCTCAGAAAACAAAATGGCCAAATGTGACAACTGAAGGGTTAGCTAGTATTTATAATGCTGAAATTTGTAGCGGTTATTCATAAAATCGCTACACCATACCTCGGACAACGGTATACTTCGTATCGGTCATCCGTAACCGCTATAAATATACGGACTTTCTAAGTTTTGTAGTGGTTCATAACAACAAACCGCTACAAATGTCGTTAACAGTTTGCAACGATTCTACATAACTACTACAAGAAGAGTGGTTTATTTCCACATAACTGCTAGAAAAAGACCGCCATGATTGTCATGCCTGCTTCGCTCCAGTTGGTGCCAAGCTGGTGTCACATTTGTAGTAGTTTATATGATGTAACCACTACAAATTATGGTAGGAAATTGGCATCAAAGTTGTAGTGGTTTGTTTTTGTTAATCACTACAAATAATGTGTTGTAATCAGTGCGCTAGTTGGTTCGAAGCTTACTGCTACAAATTTATAGCGGTTTAGGTTAAAACCACTACAAGTAGTCATATTTGTAGCATTTATAATTAACTGCTATAAATTCACTGCTATGAAATACCCTTTTTTTTTGTAGTGTCATATGCTTGGGAGGTTAGGGTATTATATATGGAATTAGAGGGAGACACATTAAAGGCCCCAAATTGAGTTTATTCCTAATTTTACTAGGAAAATTATATTGGATATGGTGACCATTGAAGTCTAAATAGATACAATGTACAATTCCTTTTTTTTTTATTCTAAAAACAGAGAATGCCCCATTTTTTGCCATTTCAAATGGGATGTCTATTAGTTCCTTCAAACTCATGTGTGCTTCTCTGTACACGATCACATCTATTATGTAATGCCTCCAGCACCTGGTTTCATATAAGTACTACTACATTAAAAAAATATTTTGAAAAAAAATGAGACGTGGAATTTATTCTGTAGAACACATCTTCTTGACCTTCATGCTAGCATTATATAATAGCACTTATAAATATCATTCCGCTTGTAGCATTTGCTTTGCCTTTCCTTTGGACCAACTCTATTGTGTATGTTGTGTTTGATAGATATGATTAGTTTTGATGATGTCAAATATAGATCTGAAATGATAAGAGCAAAGCAAAAAGTTTATATAATGTATTTATTTGACTAATTACTGTGTTTAATGTGAAATATCTTGTAGATTAATTAAATTATGGAGGAAGAATAAGGAGACAAAATTATCAAATATACAAAGAAGTTATTGAATTGATAAGAATAAACAAAAGGAGGAAGAAGAAAGAAACTGAAGATAGTCAAGAAGCTGCCTACTCGGATTATGAAGAATGATTATCAAGAGGAAAATCAAAAAGAAAGATATTAAAGAAAGAAGAACTTGGAAGATCTACCAAGAATATCAAGATTCAAGTTATTAGAAGAAATTTTGAAGATTTCAGAAATTTGAGGCACTGTTTGGCATTGTAGCTGTGGTACTGTAACAATCACTCAAGTGAGGCAACGTAGTGCTCGAGTGAGGCACTGTAGCATGCAAATCACTGTAGTGCTCGAGGTGCAAAGAGGAAGTGCAAAATCACTGTAGCAAGTGTTGCACTGTAGCACTCGAGTGAAGCAAGAACACACTTGAGTGTTGAGCTACTCTATTCAGCTATGTTTTACGTTCAGCCTGACAGAGGTCCGGTAGTTTAGCCATATCTCTCAAACCACACATCGGATTGACCTGAAACCGGTGGCATATGAAAGAAGACTCACAACATGAAATATGTACACCACGATCACATTGAAAGAAGCTCAAATGAAGGCTATATGATCCATGGAAGATGACACTGAAATCACCATCTCTTTTCAAGATAGGTTTGGTATTTTGAACATAACTCATAAACCACACATCAGATTAAGACGAGACTAGTGCCATATGAAACTAGACTAAAAGGGATTTCCATGGATAGGTAATTTGCTGAATTTTAACTTATATTCTAGGAGTTATGCCTTATGGAAGTTGACGCTTGTGCAGTCTAGTACGATAGACACTCTTTTGATCATAACTTGTAGAATACAAGGAGTTTGGAGCTGATTCTTTTTGTATTGGAATGCATATGGCAAGAGCTTTCTTATGATACATCATTAGAATCAAATAAATAAATTTTTTCTAATGTGACCCCACATCACTCACAAGTGCAAAAACACACTCTTGAAAATTGTCATGAGAGTGTTGTCCAGAAGCGGCTGAAGTGTGGAGAAATTTACAACACTCAAGCACTAGGATCCACACTAGAGCATCAGGCTCTTTTACACTCGAGCACATGCAAGTTTTGATATGAAAGTGTTAACCCGAGAAGAAGCATGTATGTGAAAAAAAGAGGCGCACTCGAGCAGGACTTGTTGCAATTGAGCAGATGCGAGTGTTGGACAGAAAGTGTTTTCCCGAGAGGAAGCCAGAACGTAAAATTGTACATGCACTTGAGTGAGGCTTCTTTGCACTCGAGTGAAGTCTTGTCAGAACCAAAACACAGAAGTTCAGACTCTCATGGCCATCAATCCAAACATGGTTAAATGTTATACATTCATTATATTTTCATTTGTAATTATTCCTAAACGTTAGTAGACAAATATACCATTTTCTCTTTATCTATATATTTTCCTTCTTCTTTTACAATTTTATTTATTAATAATTATTATTTATTAAATTATTAATAGAATTCTAATTCAGCCATCTTGAAAAATAAAGTGAAACAAATTTAATAAACCTAGTTTTTTAGTGCAGGTGTTTCACCCAAGAGGGGGGTGAATTGGATGATTCTGTAAATTTCGTTGCGTATAAGAAAATTGACGAAAAATTTAAAGCAGTTAAGAGTAAAGAGAAATATCAACGAAGTGTACACCGGGAGTTATACTGGTTCGGCCACAACTACTTTGACTTTCGTCCAGTCCTTAGAATGTCTCTGAGAGTTTCACTATATTCTCCAAGATTCAGTAGGTTCTTGGCACCTCAGTATACAGCAAGTTTCTACACTTGGACGCTTGCTCCCCCTTACACGTTGTTACCAAATCCCCAACTCAAAATTCCACTACTTTAAGTTGTCTCAATAACAAATATTGAGTTTATAATGAAAAACTCTCTCACAGAGCAAATATATAATCTTTGAAGTACAAATGAATGAGTATATGAAAACAAAGCACTAAGAGTATGTTGATCAATGTATTCTCAGTTCGTGTCTTCTTTTCTTCTCTTTGAACGCTCCATATATATAGATGATTTGTAGTGTCCATTGGAAGCAATTCAAACTTGTCCGTTAGAGTCAGCGCAGTAATAGTTGACTATTCTTCGAATTTGAAAACTATCTGTTGGCGGTAGGTAGCGATAGGTGAACGTTTGGACTTTCATTTGACTTGCATGATCTCTTCATTATTTCTCTACAAATGTACTTAAGATACTAATGAAATGAAGAGTTAATCATATAGATAACAAATCAATAGATATTCAATGAAAAACATAATTTCTGGACTGCCTTACTAGAGTGGTTACTCGAGTAATCATATCTGTTACTTGAGTGGTCCCTCGAGTAAACCTATAAAAAATATGGTAGTGAGTAAATCAACATTTTACATCAAATATCAATCGGGTAAGACCTAGAGTGATATATTACAAACCTTGAAAATTCCTAATTACTCGAGTGGCTACTCAGTGGCCATGTCTTTACCTTCCAGGTTACTCAGGTGATCACTATGGTAATCTGGTTACTCGAGTGGGCTTCTTTTTTCTTCACACCTTACTCGAGTGGTCCCTCGAGTGGCTTTCAAATAACCTGACAGATTACTTGATTACAACCTTGAGTAAATGCATCAAATTCTTGGCTGAGAGTTTGCTTTCTGGTTACTCGAGTGGCTACTCGAGTAATGTGTTCCATTTCTTGGCCGAGAGTCACTAGAAGATTTTTAACCTGGTTACTCGAGTGTTTACTTGAGTAATGCCTGTGAAAATCATGTTACAAGAGTGGCTACTGGAGTAATGGTCTATAGAACTTTGCAGATTACTCGAGTACTCCCTCAAGTAACTTCTTCCAAATTTTGGCAGCACTTCATTAGATGAAATTCTTCTTGCTTACTCGAGTGGCTACTCGAGTTATGGCTTCTATTACTCGAGTGGCTACTCGAGTGAGTCTTCACAAAACTTGTTTATTACTTCCAGTGATTACTTCAAGTAATGATTTGCCACTTTGTTCAAATTCATTTGTTTGTTATCAAATCCTTTTATATCATTGATCCAATCTTTGTTATCATCAAAACATATGGGATCTAACATAGTTGAATTGAGAATCAAGTCACAACCAAATTTATTGCTTCCACTTTTTGTAGTAGGAAAACTTATTGATCCAATTGCTTGCATTCTGAGATATTGGGTAACACAAAATATTGACCGAATTCTTAATAGTTATTGATGCCCAATTAATTGATAAAAACACCACCAGATAATTCTATTAATGCAGATGGAATTTGAAAAGAAAAAAGGAATTGATTTTCTTTACCAAAGGCAAAATAGCCTCTACAAGCTCAAGAATGACATGATCTCTATCACAAACTAAAATTCAGAAAAAAATAATCATCTTCCTCATGAAACATTTGTTAAATCACCTTGTTTGATGAAAAAAGGAATCATCTGTCCATCTTTACACAAACCTTGAATTATGATGGCGTACATCACCATGTTTGGAGAAAATTTTTCGTTTCACATCTGAGAAAAATTTTACTTGCATATTTACAATAGCAATGGCGTGAGAAGTATTTTCATCGTCCTTCTTGCACAGGATTTTCTTAAACAAAACTGGCCAGTCTATAGACCAAGATTAGCAGCAAAATTATTCATTGTCCTTGCATAGGATTTTCTTAAACAAAAGTAACAAAAGAAGTTGGAAATTCTGGAAAACTTGTGAAAAGAAAATAACAGATAGAATGCCAATACATGCCAAATCCAACATTGCACAACAAAACAATTCAAAGCATATAAGCCGCTAGTAATCAAAATAAAGAAGGCAATAGTACAGTAGCCTATTACACACCATTGAAGCAAAAATTATTAATAATTTTTTTAAAAGAATGGTAAACTCAATATTTATTCAAAAGCATCAAATATTCAAACAATTACCTGACCAAATTCAAAGCCAAATTAAAATGAAAAATTTAAACAGAAATAGTGTGACGACGCCTAGCAAAGGATTCGCAACAACTCATGAGCAAATGACGCAGGGAACAAATTCAAATCAAGATTTTTTAATTGCCTTATTTGTTTCGAATTTTCTGGTAGTCTTATTTGATCTTTAATGGCATCAAGAACACTTGATTCAATATACTCTGACTAATTTTACCATCGCAACTGAGCAACACAGCTTTCACAAAAAGTTCTAGGACTTGTTGAATTTATACTAGATGCTCACAGCTATGATTTTTATTAATAATTACAGCTCCGAACACAAGAGCAGAGAGAGAAGAAACAAGAAATATTGAAATCACGACAATGGAGGAGCAAGAGTAGGCAGCGGCAGTAGCTGAAGAGCAGTCGAGACGATACTGGAGGAGGAGACGGGCAAGGAGACAATGTAGAATGAGAGAAATGGATGAATACTAGAGGGAAAAAGGGTTTGCAGTGTCAAGGGTAGTATTGGAATATTAAAAAATTGTCATGGGCAATTTAGTTTAGTCACAATGGGACACAAATTTTGTCTCGCTTAGAAAAAAACCCCAAATTTGAAGGTTTCACAAAATGGGGGAGGTGACCACTAAATGAAAAAAAATTCTCCCACCCCTCACCTCCCCTACTTCTAACCAAACACACATTTTTTATCTTCAACCCTCCCCTACCCTCACCTAACTTAGAAAAACCTCCAACCAAACAAAGCCTAAGGTATGCAAGAAACAAACCTGGATATTTCTATCACAAGGCTGAAGCCACAAGCATATGATCATGTTTGGTGACTCACCTTGTTGCCAAGCCTCTTGTAACAAATGGATAGCAAAGGTGGAGCCCCCTCTGAAATAATTCTAAGAATGCCCAATGATTCAGCCACTTTTAAACCTTGAACAACTCCCTAGAGTTCAACAGTGACACTACAAAAAAATCACCTTTTTTAGTAGTTAACTTGTAGCGGTTAAAACAACAGCTACAAATTTGCAACAGTATGACTCATTCCAAATGGCGAGCTGGCAAGTCTTGGTAATTTGTAACGGTTGGCTATATAAACTGCTGTAAAGTATGGCACCAAACATTTGTAGCAGTTGGATCAGACAAAATGTAACAAAATGTAGTGCCAACTTGACTCCTAGCGGTGTGTCTGATTCAATCACTACCGAAGACAAAATGTTATAGGTTTGTAATGGTTTTATTGACATGTGTAACGGTTCCAAGGAACTCCTGCAAAATCATTTGTCACGGTGTATTTTGTAGTGGTTTCCTTAACCGCTACTACTGGCATTTGTAGTGGTCATAACCGCTTCAAATCATCTATTTTAACCATTACAAATGAGAAAAATTTTCATAATGTGAGCGCATTACAACAACCTAGATTCATACCATAACTACAAAGCTACCTACCATCCTTCTTTCTTAACACACCTCCACAATCTGCCATCCTAGGGGAACCTTTAGCAGCTCCATCATATCAAAGTTCAACTTCACCCACTCTTTAGTCAGAAACCACCATCTCACTTCCCTTGATACCCTCCTTAAGCCATACTCATCAAACTTCCTTGTAGGTGCTAAACAGTCTTTAACATGTTTTTGAATTGCAAATTATTTGTGAAAGAAAGAAATATGATTATTTGAGGGAGAGTTTATTTATGGTATTGGCACTAAAGATTAAAGTAAGCACTATTGGGAATTTTTACTTGATTGGATGAAAGTATTACTGTTAAAGATGTTATTGAGTGAAATAGAGTTAAGAAATTTTAGGATTTGTGATTTTATGGGATGATTTGAGGAATAGATAAATTGTTGTCATTTTCTAAGGATATTATAATGGCCTAATCATAGGAGTTTAACTTTAATTATTGTATTGGTTAACATTCTTTTATTCTTATTAACATATAATTATATATTTACTGTAGAGTGAATTTGAATTTAGCTTGCTGGACTTGAATTCTCTCAAGTTTACTTATTGTGTCAAGAACTTGAGGTAACCACGTTCCAATTTACCTTGTATGCTTGTTTAGGTGATTATAAGTGTATTTTGGTATTTTCAAATGATATATGTTATAGTATTTATATATAAAAAATGTGTGTGTGTGTGTGTGTATGAAATGTATATTTGTGAGTAAAATTTTTAATTAAGTGGCCTTAAATAATTTACCTTGTGATTCTAATGTTGTTGATCATAGTATTGAATATTAATTGGAAAATAAATTATTGATGTTGAAGTTTATGGTGTTGAGCTGTTAAATTACGTATTGAAGTATGCAAGATTGTGCTGAGTTGTGATTAAGGGAGGATTGATTATACCATGTGGTATATAGTTGCCACTGTGCACAAAGTGGATGGGTTTAACATTCTCAGAGCCCTTAGTATCACCTTTCCTTTAGTCGGGCTAAGGATCAGCTCAAGGGATGTGTCAACTTTCTATATTCAAATGAAAGGGAACCCATAGTCCAATACGAGTTCTATAGCCTTTAACTAGGCTACAACTCATTATTGGGGAGTTTGGTGCAATATTGTCATAGAATCATATTATGAATCACTGGGTTTTAATGGTAATAGGAAGATAAAGATTCCTTGAAAAGTTTTTGTAAGAGCACAGAAGAATAACTCGAGGAGATTTTGTGAGAAATGACCGAGTTTCGAGTAGAAATAACCTAGAACCCGACATCACTCGAGGGCTTACTTGAGTGATCACCATCATTACTCGGGTAGCTACTCGAGTGATCATATGAAAAATTTTAAAATACAGCACATTTGAGTGCGTAACTGGCATGAATAATATTGTAATTATCCATGTATATTCCCTCGATCATTAGATGACTCTTTAGAACAGATTTGTACTGAAAATCAGATGATTTAAAATTTGCACCCAGGTTCACTCGAGGCCTTACTCGAGTACATTGAACATCACTCGATGCCTCCCTCGGGTAGGCTGTCTCTTCACCTTCTGACTGTTCATTTTCAACCGTTGTGCCATTTTATTTGAAATTAATGCTTCACTGGCACATTTCCAAGTTCATTACTCGAGTGGCTACTCGAGTAATGCATCTATTACTTCAAGTTGTCACTCCAGTGATACATCTATTACTTGAAGTTGCCACTCCAGTGATGCTCATTACTTGAAGTTGACACTCCAGTAATGTTGTCCTCTTTTAACCTCTGCTATTCATACCTCAAAACAAAATATTATGATCCTGCAAGAACAAATTGCTAGAAGCTTTGATGCTTAAGTTAGTAATCATCAAAACATTAAAAAATAAGATCATCTAAATACCAAATAACTTACAATTTATTGGGGTTTACCATTCCCAATTCTTATCAATGTATAAAAATTGATATTTTGCAAGAGGTTTTGTGAAGATATCAGCTAGTTGAAGATGAGTTGGAATGAATATCACTTTGACATCTTTCTTTTGGACATGATCTATGATGAAATGATGTGTAACATCCATATGCTTGGTTCTGGAATGTTGAACAAGATTCTTTGCCAAGCTTATCGTGCTAGTGTTGTTGTAACCCCCTGCCTTTAAACACGTAATTATAATTCGATATTACTTAATTAAATTGGTTTAGAGACAGTCGAATAGTTCAAAACTCATTTAAAACTCCCTTTTATAGTAGGTATTTTACAAAATTTTCAAAACTTCTTTCCTATTCCGGTCTCAAGTTCAATTATCGAATATAATCACCAGTGAAGTTAATTTACATTCATTCATATCAGAATATCTAATAGCAATCCCGGCAACCCCCGGGTTCCATTCATTCACTAGAAGGTTTATAATTTCCATATAGGAGATTACACAACAATATTCCACTACCAATCACAACCCAAACATAATTTACAGATTCCCTGTCCAACAGGTTTAACCAACACATCCAAAAATAAATGTCCCTACAAGGTTCTAGCCACTCCGGGTCGTACGCTTCTCCTTAGAGCCACTTGCCCTGTCTGAAAGGTTAGTTAAAGGAAAGAATGAGATTCAAAAGAATCCCAGTAGTAACAAAACATTTATACCACACATAAGCACACAGCATGTAAGCAAATCATCATACAGCAGCAGCAGCACAAATCACACTCCACCCTCATCCCCTTTCTCCGCCGGGAAGGCACACCGTCCTAACCCAAACCGTTGTTAGGTACTCAGGGACTATTGGCGCGGCAGTGCATACAGATAGCCTTATAGCTCATATAGCTATCCGGCTTTCACAAATGGCCCGTCGGCCTTCACAAATAGCCTTTCGGCCCACATAATCACATATATCACACCTCATCCTCATCCCCTTTCTCCGCCGGGAAGGCACACCGTCGTAACCCGAACCGTTATTAGCTACTCAGGGACTATTGGTATGATGGTGCTTACACATATTCACAATGTCGCAGCATACGAATTTATCATAAATCAATGATAATACACACATACAATGCATCATATATGGTACGAAAGAAAAGTTACTACCTAGTTCCTTCCTGACGTCCTTCGGCACAGTTGGCTCACGAGGACGGCAAATGTCGAATTCTATAAACCAAATTAGGGACAATAAATCAATCTCTTTTCCAAGTTCTTAATAGTACTTAAGTTGGTTATCATTTAGACTCTTTAGGTGGCTATTAAAGGCCTACACATATACCCAAAGGGTTGGGAAAAGCTATACCAAAAACCACCTTTAAGAAAAATGCAAAACACTTATTTTTGGGGGTTGGCCGCGGCCCAAAAAATCCAGTTTCTTGACTGAACTTCCAAAAATCATAACTAATTCAGGAAAAATCGAAATAAGGTGATTCCAAATCCAAATGAAAGCTATTTAAGTCCTATTTCTAGGAAAAATATTGGCCATTACTAGAAATCACCACACAAGTCCAGATTTACCAAAAACCTAACGTTGTGCCAAAACAGAGTCCAGTTTGGATACCAACCTTTGGTCAGTTCAAACTCCCAGTTCAAAACTCGAAATGACAAAACATTTATGTTCATTTTGAAGCTCAAGATGTGAACTTTAAGACTAGAAGGTTTCATATTTGTCGAACATCATTTGCCCAGTCAAAACGTCCACGTCATCTGACTGTCCAGAACAGACTTGCCAAAACAGGGTCCAGTTTGGATGCCAAACTTTGGTCAGTTCAAACTCCCAGCTCACAAAGCGAAATGACACAAAATATATGTCTATTTTGAAGCTTGAGATGTGAAATTTAAGACTGGAAAGTTTCATAATTTTCCAATATCATTTACCCAGTCAAAACGTCCACGCCATCTGACTGTCCAGAACAGACTTACACTGGACAGATTTTCCAGATTTTTACATTTGATCCCAAATCAATTCCAATGGCCAAAATGTTCAACAAAAGACCAAATTCTACACAACACATAAGCCAATTCATACCATTCAAAACTTACACAAAATCAGGGCAAATTCATAAATTCCCAATACTCAACCAATGATTACAACAACTATACCAAAATGCTTCTAATTCTTACCTCTTCTTCTTCCTAAAGCCAATTCTTCAACTCTCCAATTTCCAAATTTCCACAAGTTCTCAAACTTCACCAATCAAAATTCTGAAACCATAGGAATATAGCCCTCAACCTCATAAATAATATTAGTGAAGATGAATTAGGCATTCATGGTCATTTAGGGCACTAACCTTAGGTTTTCTTCTTCTTCTTTCTTGCTCAACTTGGACGTAAATGGTGGAGAGGAGAGATGAAGTTAAATAATGAAGAAGCATCAGATTTTTGGGCTCCTAATACACTCTTGGCCGACACTTAGAAGTGGAGAGAAGAGAAAAAATGATTAGAAAGCTTAACTTTAATCCAAGGGTCCTTGTTTTACCACTTGGCACCATCCTATACTTCCTACTATGATTTCATATAAACTTGCATGCATAGGATTCCACCTCTTGTTCTTTTAATCCTAGCCATTGATCTTGATTACTAAGGAGTGTTCTCATCGGTAACTAACCAGTCAGTCGGTAAATTTACCGTTTTACCCCTGATTATCACAATACACAATATATACTTCAAACGTGCTCAATTAAGATTAATTACATCACTTTGAAATTATAAATCCTTGGTTACATTTCAGGATATTACAGTTGTCATAGTATATTGGTGTTTCTTTCAGATAAATACCAAGATCCTGGAGTTGTTGCTTTAGCCATATTACTTGTGCACAACAACTTGATACTGCAACATACTCAGCTTCCATTGACGAAAGGGATACTGTAGTTTGTTTCTTGCTAAACCATGATACAAGTGAACCTCCAAGAAACTGGCCTTGTCCACTTGTACTCTTTTTTTCTGTCTTGTATCCTCCATGATCATAGTCTAAGTATGAAACTAGGTATTCACTTCTTCCTTTGGGATACCAAAGACCCAATTATGGCGTGTCAGCAAGATATCAGAAGATTCGTTTAACGGTTTCAGCATATGACTCTTTTGGTACTGATTGATATCTTGCACACATACCCACACTGAATTGAATGTCAGGCCTGCTTGCTATGAGATAGAGTAATGATCCAATTATTGCTCTATATTTTGTGATGTTGTAATCTTTTCCCTTGACATCCGCATCAAGCAATGTGGTTGAGCTCATGGATGTGTCTGTTCCATTTGCTTCATCGAATCCATACTTCTTCAATAGCTCTTTCTTTGTTTGATTTGCAACCCAAGAAAGAAATTTAATTCTCCCATCATTGACATCTCAAACTCCACCTGCATTGTTTCAGAAAATTTTTTGCACATAGTTTCGTTAGCAGCACCGAAAACTATATCATCAACATATATTTGCACATTAACATATCATCACGTTTTTGTTTTGTAAAAAGTGTTGTATCAACATTTTCCAGTACAAAACCTTGATTAATAAGAAATTTACTGAGCCTTTTGTAACATGCTCTAGGAGCTTGTTTTAAACCATATAAAGCCTTTTTGAGTTTGAAAACATGGTCAGGTTGGGTTACATCTTCAAAACCTGGAGGTTGCTCTACATATACTTCTTCCATGATGTAGCCATTTAGAAATGCACTCTTTACATCCATTTGATAGAGTTTGTATCCTTTGATGCATGCAAAGGCTAAGAGTACTCGTATAGCTTCCAATCTAGCTACTGGAGCATACGTTTCCTCATAATCAATTCCTTCTTCTTGATTATAACCTTTGACCGCCAATCTTGCCTTATTTCTGACAATTATTGGGGATTCATCAAGTTTGTTCTTGAATACCCATTTAGTGCCAATGATTGGATGATCCTTAGGTTGGGGTACCAAATCCCAAACTTGATTTCTTTCAAATTAATTTAGTTCTTCTTGCATTGCTATAACCCAATCACTGTCTGATAGGGCTTCGTCAATGTTAGAAGGTTTAATCTCAAAAATGAATGCAGAAAAACTTACTTCATTGAAAATTCTATTTCTAGTTTTGACTCCTTCATTCACATCTCCTATGACTTGATCTAGGGGATGACTGCTATTGTATTTCCAGGTTTTAGGTTGACCTAGTGACTAATCTTCTTCCTTGATTTGATCAACTTCTGGAATAAGAGATTTAGAAATAGATTGACCATTTTCTTGATTTAAAACAACTTTCTGCTTATCATCAATGGTTTTGTCAGAGGATTCAAATACAACATGAATTGATTCTTCAACAACACATGTTCTTTTAATGAGAATTCTATATGCTTTACTTCGGTCAGAATAGCCTAGGAAAATTCCTTCATTTGTTCTAGAATCAAATTTTCATAAGTTATCTTTACCATTATTATGAATGAAACCCTTACAACCGAAGATGTGTAAATGAGCAAGATTCGACTTTCTTCCTTTGTATAGCTCGTATGGTGTCTTTCCAAGTTTTGTTTTAATGTAGGATCTGTTTGAAACATAACACGCTGTGCTCATTGCATCGGTCCAAAAAACTTGAGAAATGTTCTTTTTATTCAGCATTGCTCTAGCCATTTCAGTGAGCACTCTCTTCTTACGTTCCACAACTCTGTTTTATTGTGGTGCCCTTGGAGCAAAGAAATTGTGATAAATGCCATTAGTATTACAATATTCTTCAAAGGCTTGATTTTCAAATTCTCCACCATGATCTGTCCTGATACCTGCAATGGACATACTTTTCTCATTTTGCACTTTCTTGGCAAAAACAATGAATTCTGCAAAGGTTTCATCCTTTGATGATAGAAAAATAGTCCATGTAAATCTAGAGAAATCATCAACAATGACTAATAAATATAAGTTGCCACCAAGGCTTTTAACTCTTGTTGGACCAACTAAATCCATATGTATCAATTGAAGTGGTCGATTTGTTGTAATCTCATTTTTCGATTTGAAAGATCATTTAGTTTGTTTACCCTTTTGACATGCATCACAAATCAAATCGTTCTTAAAACTTACTTTGGGTAATCCAAGAACTAAATCCTTTTTGAGTAGTTTGCCTAGTTGGTGCATGTTGACATGAGCTAGTCTCTTATGCCATAACCAACTTTCATTGGCATTACTCAGAAAACAATTTTCAGAATTATTTCTATTGATATCAAGTATATAGCAGTTACCTTCCCTTTTTACTCTGAGCTTTGCCTTGATATTTTTCTTATCAAGTTGTAAGTCTTTCTTGTTGACAATCAGACATTCTTCTGAATCAAATATTATCCAGTTGTCTTTATCTGCACTTTGACTTGCGCTCAGCAAATTAGGACACAAGCCTTCAACGTAATATACATCTTTGACTTGTATTCCTTTGTCGTTTTTGATTTCACCAATTTCGGCTATTTTTCCGGATTGATTTCCTCCAAATTTTACCTTTCCACCTTCCTTAGGTTGCAATGTGGTAAAACTTTCAAAATCACCGGTCATATGTCTAGAGCATCTACTGTCTATGTACCACTTGTTATTTTTGGATGCTTAAGACATATCTGCAATCAAATATGATTAAGTCTTAGGTACCCACATCGTTTTAGGTCCTTTTGGGTTAGTACAAAAATTTTTTGGGACATATGAACCTTTAGGTACCTATTTGTAGGTTCCTATATTTCCTTTCTTCCTATGAATGCATGATGAAGTATAATGACCTTTTCTATTACAATAATTACAATGTGCAAAAGGATTTGATGTATGCACAAAATGCTGAAAATAATTCAAGTATGATTTACATCCAGCTTTCTTTCTTCCTTTCCTTCTGTCTGATTTTGGATCATATCCAATTCCAGACCGATCATTCACAAATCGTTGAGCTTTTAAAATCACATTTAGCATTTCACTTCCTTTAGTGAATTTTTCAAGAGATTTAGTAAGATCAGTGTTTTTCTTTGTTAAAGAAGTGCAGTTTTCACAATCCTTTTCAAAATGCTCTTTAAGCTCTACTTCAAAAGCTTTGTTTTTCTTTTTGAAAACAACTAGTTCTTTGACTCCTTTAATGAATTCAGAATGTAAAGCATTATATTCGAAAAGTAATTCATCATAGGTAGGATCAGTTACCTCTTCTTCTGTTTTCTCTTGAGCAACTAGACAGATATTGGCTACTTCCTCTTCATCGCTTTCTTCGTCAGAAGAACATCTTCCAATATGGCATATACAAAGGCTTTCTTCTTGTTGTAGAATTTTCCTTTTCTCTTCTCTTTATTCTTCTGAATTAGTTCTTGACATTTTGATTTGAAATGTCCTGGCTTTCCACAATCATAGCATATGATGTGTTCTTTATTGCTTGTTCCTCCTTTCTGAAAGTTTTTTAATCCTTGGCCCTTCTTATAAAACTTTCTGAATCATTTTATGATTAGGCCCATTTCGTCATCATCAAGCTCTTCATCTTCATCTTGTTCTTCTTCTTTTGCTTTTAGTGCTAGACCTCTTTTCTTCTTGTCACCAATATCATCTAGTTCTCGTTTGAATTTTAATTTTCTTTCATATTCAAAAAGACTTCCGAAAAAAGAAGAACCTAATCGCATTGATTTACCTTTTGCTTCCTCAATTGCAGTGACCTTTGCCTCCCAATTTTAAAAAGAATATTTAAAATCTTTCGTACTTGGGTATGTTGATTATAGACTTTTCCAAGTACTGCAAGTTGATTAACAATGTGAGTATATCTAAGTTCAAATTCAGCTATCGGCTCACCTGAATTCATTCAAAGTAAATCAAACTTTGTAACCAAAGTATTGATCCGATTTTCTCTTATTCATGAAGTTCCTTCATAAGCTATTTCCAAGGCTTCCCACATTTTTTTAGCTGCTGGGAGTGTGCGGATTCTAAAGTACTCATTTTGACTCAAGGCACTTTGAATCATTAGAATTTCTTTGTTGTTGAGTGCAATGAGTTTCTTGTCATTCTCATCATATTCTGCTGGTGTCTTTGGAACTCTATGTGAATCTACAATCATTTAGGGTTTATATTTTCCACTCTCAAACACATCCCATAGCCCATATTCAGTAGCCATTACGAAGACTCTGAACTTTTCTTTCCAGAATGAGAAGTGTTCGCCATTTAAACCCGGAGGTATTGTGATAGAAGCTCCGTCGGGAAGAATGCCTTCACCCATGCTTGCCATTGGATCCTTCTTAGGCTGTTAAACCTTAACAAGAAGACCTACACTCTGATACCAAATGTTAATGCAAGCGTTTCACCCAAAAGGGGGGTGAATTGGGTGATCCCAGAAATTTTATTGCGTATAAGAAAATTGACAGAATATTAAAAGTAGTTAAGAGTAAGGATAAATATCATCAAAATGTACACCAGGAGTATACTGGTTTGGCCACAACCACTTTGACCTACGTTCAGTCCTCAGAACGTCTCTCAGAGTTTCACTATATTATCTAAGATTCAATGGGTTCTTGGTACCTCAGTACACAACAAGTTCCTTCACCTGGACACTCGCTCCCCCTTACACGTTGTAATCAAAACCCCAACTCAAGGTTCCACTACCTTAAGTTGTCTCAATAACAAATATTGAGTTTGTAATGAAAAACTCTCTCACAGAGCAAATATGTAATCATAGAAGTACAATGAATCAATATAAGTAGACAAAGCACTAAGAATGTGTTGATTAGTGTAATCTCAATTTGTGTCTTCTTTTCTTCTCTTTGAATACTCCATATATATAGATGATTTGTAGTGTCCGTTGGAAGCAATTCAAACTTGTCCGTTAGAGTCGCGCAGCAACGTTTGACTATTCTTTGTATTTGAAAACTATCCGTTGGCGGTAGGTGGCGGTAGGTGGCGGTAGGTAGCGGTAGGTGAACGTTCAGACTTTTATTTGACTTCTCAAATTTGTCATACTCTTTCGTTGTTTCTCTGTAAATGTGCTTAGAATACTAATACAATGAAGAGTTAATCATATAGATAATAAATCAATAGATGTTCAATAAAAAATATAATTTCTGGACTGCCTTACTATTGGAAATTGTGCCCTAAGGGCCCATCATTGTACTTTGAACATTATTATTTTAATTAAATTTCTCCATTCTCTTATCATATTATTTGCATGTTAACTGTGATAATTGTATCCTTGGATAATTCATAAAGATTGTCCTAAAATGTCCCTGGTCGGTCATCTATGTGGGAGCAGAGATGAAACAAGATCAGTATGACTTTGATAAGATATGGAAATATGAATCAAAGTCTTAGGCACTTGTAAGAGTACAAGGTGCTGGACCGACCCACTATAAGAAAGCTACATGGATCAAGTCATAAGTGTAACCCCCTCCGTAATTATATCCGAAATACGCGATTAAAATGAAATAGAGACCAATAATAATCAAATAACATTTACTAACCCATCACATCACGGGGTTTTCACGAATACTTTTTGAAATCATTTATAAACTTGGTCTCATATTGATATTTCGAATACAATTACTACGCGAAGATAAATCACATTCATATAAATATCAGAGTGCACAACTTAATCATCCCGGCAATCCCGGGTACATACCTTCACTAAAGATACACAGGGTACAATTGCCCATTACAATTCTTCAAATGGGGATTACATAATCTCATCTCAGAGGAGTCCTAGCCGCTCCCTCCACGAGCCACTTGCCCTGTCTAAATTGTTGGTAGGGGAGAGTGAGATTCAAGAGAATCTCAGTAGGAAACAGATACCATAATGCATGCATGATAGATGCTATGTGTATGACATGTTAGCTTTATCTAGATACATGCCTCATAATGATATTTCTGCATGCTCAATATTTCATGTAACAAAACTATGGCCACAGTAAAACAGAAATAGAGCTTCATGTATTCAAATATGCTCTACACAATCAAGTAAAGCAATCACATACATCACTACACAAGCAAAGATATCAATACATGCAAGTAAGGTAAGTCCCCTACCTCCAGTCTTTTCTCCTCGATTTGCGTGCCAGCAACTCGGGGCTTTACATTCGATCCTACAATGTCAAATATACCATTTAGACACTTCCATAGTGTTTCTGGGTGTTATATGAGGCTATATTGAAAATTTACTAAAATACCCCCGGGGACCCGGCCCGGCCCAACCGTACCCGGTCCGGCTGTACTTTTCTTGAAATTTTGACATGGGCTATTCTGACATATTTTCGCCCAAGGAATCCATTTCCAGACTCAGAATTATCAAATTCAATTTCCATTTACAAATTTACCCTTGGCAGCCCCACTTTAAGGGTTTCAAGGGCGTTTTCGTAATTATGCTTTTTCGGCCTTTTCCGAAAAAGTGTCCAACTGTAACCCCACCTAATTTTCGTTCCTGAACTCAATGGAATCATCAAATCATTGAAAATCCAACTCTAAGACCCATTTATAGCCCAGACCGAAATATATGAGTTTTCCAGGGAAAAATGAGGTTTTTCGGTTTTGGCTGCGTAAACGCGTTCCTTGCTACTCCTAACCACTTTATTGACTATTCCATTAGGTTAGAACTACCATTTAGTATCAATTTGGGCAGCATAACAGCCCCACAAACCCATTTTCCATTTTTAGAACCAAAGACAATCCGGCGAAATTTCACCGATTAAATTGTCTATAACAGCCAGAATAGTCAATATGCAAGAGTTTGGAAGTTACCTCAAGCTCCCACTAGCTTTTCCTTCTTGTGGCTGAAAACCCTAACTTCAAAACACCAAAATAGGAGCTTCCAAACCTTAAAGAACATAAAGGAGTAGCTTAGGATCGGAGTTATACGCGTTAGGAGCTAGATCGTCGGAGAAATCGGCTTACCTTGCGAGATTTCTTCCTCTTTCTCTCTCTAAAGATCCCATATGCTCTCTCTCTATTTCAGCTGTTCTCAGCGTCAGAAATGAGGAGGAAGAAGGAAAAAACCGTTTAATAACATATCCCATGCTTATGTCATCAATGTAACATGATGATGTCATAATTCTCAATTTTCGGATTTTTGGCAGATTTCTGACCAAACTTTGCAAAATCATAACTAATTCTAGAAAAATCGAAATGAGGTGATTCCAAAGCCAAATGAAAGGTTTTTGAGTCCTCTTCATTGGAAAAATATGATCCATTACCAGAAATCACCACAAAATTCCAGAATTACACAAATTTCATCACTGCCCCAAAACAGAGTCCATTTTCGACCTCAAACTTTGGACAGTCATATCTCCCAGTTCCCAAACCGCAATGGCACAAATTATATGTTCAGTTTGAAGCTTGGGATGTGAACTTTAAGACTGGAAATTTTCATAATTTTCTGACGTCATTTGCCTAGTCAAAACATCCACACGAGAAGACTGGCCATACAGAATTCACACTGGACAGCATTTCCAGTTTTGCAACCAATGTGTCCAATTCAATTTAAATCAATTCCAATGATTAAATACCACAACATGACACCATTTCCATCACAATACCCCATTCAATTCTTCCCTCTATTCTAAGTCAATTTGGATGTTAATCCACAATTGAACTCAAATACAGGGTTTTGGCGTTGCTCATAACACAAGCGACTACAATCCACTTTATATTCTCTAAAAGGGTTCATTAATCACTAACCACGTCCACTTTTGTAGTCATTAACCCCTAATCACAATTTGGGATCTTGTTAAACCGGGGCTTAGGAATCCACTAATCTCAGGCTTATTCTCTAAGCTCAAGTCTCAAAATTCGGGGTATTACAATAAGCTTTTCTCATGTATAACCACGTTACAATGCCCTTAGACCTAAGGTCATCATAGATTCCTACATGAGAGTTGCTAAGCTTTGAACTAGTCAAAAGTCACTTTTGACCGGGTGATGATAAAGGCTACGATCGGGCTTAGTGGTTTTTCATGCAGAGGAATATGAATGATCAAGATGGAACTTGTCCCTCACATTAGTAGAGAGATATTACTGGGCCCCTCGATGAGTGAGTCTGAGAAATGTATGGCCATACTATGATGGAAAGGAGTTTTCATCTCTATTATCAGGCTACTCAGGAATCGAGAAAGTAATGGTCAGGAACAAGAGGATGACATTATCCATGCCTTATCCTTGATCGATATATCGTGTGACAAAAGGGACGTGACATGGTTGTATGACAGGTTGCATCGTGATAACGATCCTTATATGAATTGGGTAGTCGTAATGTCTTGCTAGAGGCCGCTTGTGACTTTTGGGTTAGTATAGTTATTGGCCCACTGCCAACTTCATATGGGCCTACATGGTCGCACACAAGCATGGCCCAACATGAGATAATGTTTAATTTAGGGAGGACAAATTTTATATTTTTATATATATAATATAAAATTCATTAATAATATTATATAGATATATATTTTCGAAAAATATTATATATATATATATATATGTATATATATTATATGCTATTATTATATTGTGTTAGTTTTAAATTTAATTTATTAAGATATATTAAATTTAATAACTAACATGATAGAGATATAGTATCTCAGATTTAATTTATGAAGATAAATTAAATCTAATGGCTCTTTATTTATATTAAATAAATAGGTTAAATTAAAACTGTTGGATAGATTTAATTTAAACTGAATTTATTTAATTAGCTCATCAAGATAATTAATAGTTAATTAATTTCGAAATTAATGATGATTAATCTTGAAATATGAAAATAGCCCTCATAGGTTATAAACTTGATAGAGCAGATATATTGATATGCACATGAGAATTGAGAGCCACAAGGGAAACCCTAGGAGACATTAGAGGCGCTAGCATGCAGCCTCGGTTGGAGAGCATTCATGTGGATACCAGTAGAAGGAGCGGATCTGACGTGTTGGCTCCTAGAGATCGTGAAAACCCTGAATCATAAAAGGTATGAATCCTTCCAACTTGGTTTAAACACCGTTGATAGATCCTCGATTAGGATTGGTAAAATTTTAAAATTCTTCTGTTGTGCCTGCCGATCCTAACACTTACTCGAGTGGCTACTCGAGTGATCAAGTTTGTTACTCGAGTGGTCCCTAGAGTAAACCTGTCAAAAATATGGCAGTGAGAAAATCAACATTTTACATCAGATATCACTCGGGTAAGACATGGAGTGATATATTACAAACCTTGAAAACACTTGATTACTCGAGTAGCCACTCGAGTGGCCATGTCTTTATCTTCATAAGTTATTCGAGTGATCACTGTGGTAAATTGCTTACTCGAGTGGGCTTCATTTTTCTTCACACCTTACTCGAGTAGTCCCTCAAGTGACTTTCAAATAACCCGGCAGATTACTCGATTATTCCCTCGAGTAATAGCATCAAATTCTTGGCCAAGATTTTTCTTTCTGGTTACTTGAGTGACTACTCAAGTGGTACTTTAAATAACTCTGCAGATTACTCAGGTAGTCCCTCGAGTAATGCTTTTTTTTCACTAGTTACTCGAGTGGCTACTCAAGTGATATGCTGCATTTCTTGGCCGAGAGTCACTGGAAGAATTTTGACCTGGTTATTCAAGTGGCTACTCAAGTGATGCCTGTGAAAATATTGTTACTTGAGCTTCTACTCGAGTAATGGTCTATATAACTTTGCAGATTACTCGAGTGGTCCCTTGAGTAACTTTATCCAAATTTTGGCAGTACTTAACTGGATGAAATTCTCTTTGCTTACTCGAGTGCCTACTCGAGTAATGGCTTCTCTTACCCGAGTGGCTACTCGAGTAAGCCTTCACATAAATTGTTGATTACTTTCAGTGTTTACTCCAAGTGATGCTTTGCCACTTTGTTCAAATCCATTTATCAAATCCTTTCATATTATTGATCCAATCTTTGTTATCATCAAAACATATGGGATCTAACATGAGGCTCACCCGAGTGATAATCCGCGACACTCGCAAGTGAGACAACACTTTTGGATTTTGAACTTGGAAGCACAACAGAAATACTAAAGAAAAAATGAAGGTATCATGCTTCACTCAAGTAAGACCCCAAGTTACTTGAGTAAGCCATATCAGAATTCAGAAAATGTAGAAAAGCTGATAGCATTTCCAGATTTTACCCAAGTGTTTCCAATGATCCCAAAGCCTCAACGAAAGTTATCCCCACATAATTTCACCCAAGGAATCACATGGAAGCATCAAATTTACCAAATTTCTATTCCATTATCATGCTTTGGTTCTAGGCCACACTCAACACCAAAATTTCATAATCTCCAAACATACCATTCCAATCTCAAATCAATCTATTTATCCAAAACACATACCAAAACACCCATTTCCATACCAACAACATGTCAAATACCCAATGACCCATATTTTCAAAAATAGGGCAATAAATCTAGAAATTCAAAGTTAAATCAAATTCCATAAGACCTATATAGAAGTGTTTCTCTTACTCACCTCTATAACTTTGCCAAAAAGGTTTCTTGATTCTCTAACTTCTAGATTTTCTTGATGCCACAAACTACCACCAATCGCAAATCTAGAACCATAAAAATGAAGCTCTCAAGACAAGGATCAATATTAAGGAAGAGAGTTTTGGCAATTGGAGTCATTTGATTACCTTAAATCAAGCTTTTCCTCTTCTTTCTTCTGCAACAATGGCGTCGAACAAGAGAGAGATGAATGAGATGGAAGTGTGAAGGGGATGAAGCAATGATGAGCTTCACAAACCCATGCTTGTTCAATAAAAAGGGAGGGAGGAAGAGAGAAAAAACAATAAAATAATGGGGTATTTGACTTTTCTCCCACACTCTCTCTTCATACCCACATGACACATGTCACAATCTCATTGGTTATCCTCAAATAAGTAACTAATTAGTTACTCTAACCACTTCATTAGCCATCTAGTTACACATCTCATTTCTCTTAGTTAGTAATCAATTTCTCCATTAATCACTAACTAATTACCCGATAATTTTCCATTCTTCCACTGATTTTGGAATATTTACTTAAATTGTGACAAAACACATAATAACTCAAATTTAAATATACAATTTATTCTCAATAATCATCATTAGCCTATAATCAAAATTTAGAGCATTACACATAAGGCTTCTACTAGGTGGGGTCTGAGGAGCGATAGATATATGCAACCTTACCCTTATAATTGGAGAGGCTATTTCAGGATTTAAACCTGTGACCTTTAAGTCACATGGCAACAACCTTACCATAACAACCCAATTATTTCTTGAACTAGTATTATTTCTGGAAAAACTGTTTATACTTTATATTATATGAATGTAAATTTTGGCCGCTTAACTATCTCATAATCATTCCCTACATACTGGTTAAATTGGAATTATGGTTACTAGGTTCGTATGACTCATCCCATGGTTATTTATTTTACAAGAGAGAGCTCATGTGCTACTACCAAGGGGAAGGCGTTTGAGACTTGATTGGATTGATCAATCTCATATGCCTTGTTTAGTTACATGAATGTTTTTTGTGTATGAAATGAAATTAAACATTCATATGCTGATATATCTTTGTTATGATGGGTTATAGTGATTATGATTACATTGAGGGTTTCAAATGGCCTAGCCTAGATATGAATTGTTTTAATTATGCTTATATTGTGTCAATCATATGGTTAAAGCTTTTCCTACCACGGTAGAGTCTATTCTCCCATGATAAGGCCTTGATTGCTTTATTACGAAGTTGAAGTCATATTAATCATGGTGGACTTTTATTGTCCGGTTTTATGTCTTTCTTTCATGGTTGACCTTTTCAAAGTTTTTTGTGAAAACTTTCTAACTATGGTAGCTTTTCGTATTGGTTTCTTTGTTTACTACCATAGCAGTACTTAATGTTTTGAAAAGTTGTTTGAAATGTTTAATTGTCAACACCCGTTTTCATTTCGATAATCGAAGAGTAATAAAGATGGAATTTCATAGGTACATAGAAAAGTACAATTATACTGATAAAAGTATTCGTTTACAATCCCAACATCGTTCGTAAACAAAATACAAAATACAGCAGGAAATTCTATAATTACAGGATTTCGCAAAATATCATAAACATAAACTAATTATAACCACCATCTTTAACCTTGCCTTGAGACACGTGCTAATCACTTCTCTATATCTGCGCCTTTACCTTTCATCCCAATGGCACCCACTGAGATGTTTTTAAAAAAAGTGAGAGATTCCGAAGAATCCCCATAGAAATATGCTATCGTTCATAGAAAATGCAAAAAGTAAATATGATATGCGCTAAGTTATGCACCAATTAATGAATAGTATAAACACATCATTATCATGTATACATGTGTAGGGCCCAGCCCTACAATCTACATCGGTTGGACTCTCGCCAACTCCTAGTGTAAGTACACCTCGGCACTAACTGCCCCTCTCCAGGAAAACCATATTAATTAATAAAGTGCATTTACAAATAGTGGCATCCACACAATCACATAACTATAGCATGATATATGAAGGATAATGTTCCAACCTCAAAGTTCTTTCAATCCCTTTTTAGTGTACCTCGTAAAACGTGTTGCTTCCGCCTTCCGACTCGGTCCTAAAATAATAAATGAATAAGAAATAGGTCATAACCTATCCAAGTATCATTTTAGACTCTTCCATAGTGTTTCTTATCGTTATATTAGTCTATGGTGAAAATTTACCAAAATGCTAACAGGACCCTGGCCCAGCCCCGTTGTACCCGGCCCGATGGCACATTTTTCCAAAATTTTGACTAGGGCTATCCTGACATATTTTCGCCCAAGGAATCCATTCCAGGCTCAAAATTACGAAATTCAATGTCAAATTACAGAAATACCCTTGACAGCCCCGATTATGCTTTTTCGGCCTTTTCTAAAAACATGACCAACTGTAACCCCACATATTTTTACCTAATGAATCCAATGAAACCATCTATTTCATGAAAATCCAACTCCTACACACAGTTCTGGTTCTAGCTGAAAGTTTCTCAAGAAAAAAAGGAAGATTAGACTTTTATGTTTTCACTTCTAAAGCTTGTACCTTTCCACTTTTAATCCCTTATTAACTCATTTAAACGCATCTTAACCATGATTCAAAGAAATTTGGGCAGCATAACCCCTTAGAGTTAGGGCTTTTCCAAATTTACAAACTTGACAAAAATCACCAAATCCAACAACAATCACCAACAACAACTTCATACTAGTATAGATCTAAGATTTGTGAAGTTACCTCTTGAGATCTTGGATTTTCTCTCTCTAGGCATCATCCTCTCTCTCTCTCTCCTTGAGCTCAAGATGTGTCTTCAAAATCATGGATTTCATCAGAGGAGTTTAGAGAGGTTTCTAAGCAAAATGATAAGAGAAACACTTAAGAGAATCAATCTTACCATAAGACCGCCACATATAGATCTCTATAGGTGGAGATGGTTCAAAATCTATGATCGGTGGTATTTTTGTAAATATTGATATAACTTAAGACCTGTTGCCCTTACACACATTCTAAATAGTTCTTTTCTAGACCGGTTATAATTTAATGTGACATGATAAGTATTAAATATTATGAAAATTTGAAAATTTAAATTCTTTTTAGACAAAACACTAATACATCCGGTTCAAACATCCTTTTAGAGACTGTTGTTTCTTTACATCCGGTCTTGAATGTTTTGAAATCTGAAGCCATCTACTTCAATTCTTCAACCGTCATGTCTATTTAATCTCCTCCAGTCATTTCCTTTCTTCATAATTGTATTTCAAGCTCCCCTCTTCTCTCCTCTCAAGTCATGTTATGGTGAGATCCATTAGAGCTCCGTCAGTTCATCCTTCATTTCCTTCTTCACCTCCACCCCTGTTGTTAGTGAGGGAGCTTCTTGACCATCTCCATGCAAGGGTGGCATGCATGGAGGGAAGCCATGCAAGACTCGTTACTCAGGTACATGCCATCAAAAACAAGTTGAATCTTGTACTCAACACCAATGATGTCTAGTATAATCTTTCTTCTAATCCCTCTTCTCCTTCCTCTTCTTTCTCCTCCCCTGCCTCTGGTGATAACAAGGAAGGATGAGGAGTTTTTTTTTGTTAGATGTGATTAGTTTTGATGATGTCAAATATAGATGCGAAAAAAAGTTTGCATAATATATTTATCTCCTACATTAGCTAACAACTATATTTAATATAAAATATCTTGCAAATTAGTCAAGCAAAGAAAGAAGATATCAAGTTTAATTATGAAAAAGGATTAAAAGGAAGAAGATGAAAGATTTATTTACATCTTAATAGTCAAGAAATGCAAGAAGATGTCAAGTTGAAGTATGGAGAATAATAATCAAGATGAAGAATAAGAAGATATTGAAGAAAGAAGTTATCACATAGAAGGAAATCAAGTAAAGAAAAGAAAGAAGATATCTAATTGGATTATTGTGAATGATCAAATTGAAGAACAAATGATATTGAAGAAAGAAATCATAAAAAGGATTGTGGATAATGCTCAATAAGAAGAAGAAGAGTGATTAACAGAGAAGAACTTGCAAGATCTAATGGGAATATCAATATTTAAGTTCTTAAATTTGATATCAAAGGTCTCTATGCTCAATAGGAGGTTAGAATGGGTCAATTCGAAGTTAAAATTCATTATATTGAAGTTATATGAAACTCACTTGAGCAATCACTCGAGAAGCACCTTTGGAGAAGAATTTTTTATGATAATTTGAGTGACCATTTGAGTGATGGCTATTCTGTTCAGCTCTGTTTTAGTTTAGCCTGATAAAGGTCTAATATTTTGGTCATATCTCTCAAACCACAACTCTGATTGAGGTGAAACTTGTTTTATATGAAACTATACTCCAAATGTGACACAAAAACACCAAGATCAAGCTGAATAGGTTTCATATGTAAAATATATGAATTTCAGAACTTGACAGTGGAATTTCTCATATTATTCCAGACCAAGTTCAGTAATTTGGACATATCTTCCAAACCACAACTCTGATTCATGAGATGAAACTTATTGTATAGAAACTAGACTCAAAAGGAGATTCCACAATGCCAGGATCAAAATTCAAACACTGTTTAGACCAACAGTCACTCATTGGATCATGACTTTTGGAATACTATGAGTTTTGAACTAATTCTTGTTGCATTGGAAAGCAGACTTAAATAGCATTCTGTGAATAGATCATTTGCTAGATTTGTAGTTAAAATAAGTTCATCACTGGCAAAGATCACTCCAGTGATATGAAAATGATGTACTATTCACTTTGAAGATCCTAAAGGATTACTCAAGTAAGCACTTGAGTGATGAGCTATCATTGATAGGAATCACTCCAATGATATGAAAGCGATGAGTCTTCACAGTTTTAATCACCATATCAGATTTCACGATTTTCTTCCAAACTCGTAGAAACCTTGATTATATTGTTCTTAATCATCACTAATCAAGTTTATATGAAGATTATAAGTGATTATACATTGATTAAGCTTCAACAGCAAAAAAGCAAATTTTGTCAGAAATTCCAATGCCTAGTTTTCAACGAGAATAAGGTCTCAATAGCCCAATAGATACTTCAACATCTCTAACAGTCATCAAGCTACATCAGCTATAAACGAAGAAGCATTCAGGATGAACCGAAGAGTACATATGCCTTCACAGTAAAAATGCTAAAACTCATATTCCAGCATTCCAATTTATATACTCTCTATTTTGGAACTTCTATATCATTTACTTTAGACAGATTATTTTTTTGAGCTTTAGTGATTTTAATTATTTACTTCTGAGAGAAGAGATTAATTGTAATCATTTATCATCAAAGTTGTATCTTTACAGTGTGTAAGGGGGAGTTCTTGCCTTGGTGTGAGGAAGTTGATGTTGAATAGATTGAGAGTATATGATTTGTAAAAAGCTACACAAGTGCCTGGCTAAACTTGTGGGATTGTAGAGGCTTCTCTTGTGCCGGATTTAAATAAGAAGATAGTTGATTGAAAATCTCAAGTAGAGCTTGGGAACCAGACGAAGGTCATCAAGAATTGGACTGAACCAAAATAAATTAGAGTTGACATATTCTCTTCCCTTATATCTTATAATTCTACCATATTTGATTTGAATAATCGACTGTGAATTTATGGTTCATTATCTTCATACTTGTCATTTTCACTAAGATGCAAAGAGATTTTCAAAGTTCTTAAGTTTTTCTTTTACACCCTATTCACCCCTCTTGGGTGTTAGCCAATTCCAACATTTTTTTATTATATAACATGATGTATTTTTTTATGCATCACATAACATAATATTAATAAAAAAAATTATTTCTAATCTTGATCTTAAACGTCTCTTGTATCTATGTTCAGTTGTTGTTTCTATCTCAGACTTGACAAGTTAATTTTATCAAATATATATATATATATATAATATTACTAAATTATATTATCTAAGTATTGTTAGTTATATAATTTGGCTATATTCAAACCGACTGTAATGGCACAAGGTCTGAATATGTTAATCTGAATAATCGTTTAACTCTTAACTGGTCTAAATGTCATTTAATCTTCAAAATTTAACTTTTTATTTAAACCAAATAAGATGAACATCCGGTCTCATTAGCTTTATTTAGACCATGTTTTAGAATATGACCGGTCTAAATACATAATGTTTCAACTATCAACACATATCATCATGTCTCATCAATATCATCTGAAGTTTCCAGCCAATAGTCCAGATTGTAAATACCAAGGCCTCTTTATTTCTGAAGTTCAAATTCAAAAGTCCCTTTTAAATTCTCTCTTTCTTCTTTGAGGGCAACACTTCCAGTGGCAAGAACAAAGAGGCAGCGTTCCCCTTTACTCCAGTAGTAGTACCCACCGACGGTTCCTCTTCATAGCCCCTTCCACCTTTGACCATGGAGGAAATCACTGAGGGCATCTTTTGCCTCCAAGGCACCATTCTGAAGGTTATGACAAAGCAAGATCGCTTCTACGAATGACTGGAGGAGTAGGTTGTGGTGTTAGATGACATCATCGACTATTTGGACTAAGGATTGTATCTTGAAATGATGATGATCGTTTGATAGCCTTGGTTTCAAGAATCCCCTGTTGTATACATATTTTGATGTAATTTTGATTTTGTGATCGATCACCATTATATATAATATATATCCATTTATTGCCGCCGTTAATCGAAGATTATTGATGAAAAAGTTTCAATCTTTTTGTGTCTTTTGATATGTTACTATTATTTCTTGTTAATGATCTTCTTATTTTCATGTTATATGATCATTCAGATCGTTTAAGCTCTTGTTTAAAAAATTTTTTTCTTAAACTTTATTTCCTTGTTTCCAAAAGTTACATATTAGATTGGTTGTTTTAAAAGACAGTCTCGTTATAAATTGAAAATGTATTTTTACATATTGAGACTAGGTGTCCTTAAAACTGGTCTCATTATGAATATTTAGACCGCCTTTAAAGAGGACCGGTCTAGAAAAATTTTTTGTAGTAGTTATACTCACTTTTGCCCTCACATTTCATCTTTCACCTCTCAGAGTCATATATGCCCTCTTCCTTTCTTTGTTGCCTTTGACTGCCATTATCTCTCTCTCTCCCTGTACGTCGAGATGGCCTAGTATTCCTTTCTCTTGGCTCTCCCTCTCTGTTATTGCTATTTTTCTATCACGTTAGATAAAAAGCATTGGCTGTCACAAACCCTCACTAGCCCTCTTTTTGTATGTGTTCTCTTTTGTTGTCTTTGTTTGCTTGCATGGGCGTTTTAATCAGTTGATCTTGATGCTCACTCTTTTTATTTCTTTGTCAAAACACTAATGCTTATGCCTTTTCGTTCTTTGTCAAAACCTTGATTAAAAGTTCATATTTTTCATTCTTTGTCAAATCACTAATGCTCACTCCTTTTATTTCTTTGTCAAAACACTAATACTTACACCTTTTCGTTCTTTATTGAAACCATGATTGAAAGTTTAGATTTTCATTCTTTGTTAAATCACTGATGCTCACTCCTTTTATCCTCTATGCTACGTATGTATGCCTTGTGTCCTCTGACCATCACATATATTGCAAGGTTCAACTTGCAATGGAAATGGACATACAAGACATGCATATGTAGCACAGAGGCAAGATGAGTGCCAAAGACCATATATTCATAAGTATAAAGAGCTTGAGATCCAAGTGTTTGATATGTGATATATGTCATGGTGTTGGTTGTTAGAATTATCTGTTGCTTGCTCCAAATGGAATGTAGAGGAGCAATTAATTCTAGCCAACCAATACCACCCCATATATCACAAGGTTCAACCTGCAGTGAATCATATATTCATGAGTAAATCAAAAACTTTCTTTTCATTACATTTCTTTTGTATTTAAATTGTATATTACAAATTTATTCCAATAATATGAAGAGTGCCAAAAAGACATGTGAATGCCGAGGAAAGGATATTAGACATTGATTCTAACTTTTGCCTCACGAATGCCTTCCTTCCATAGGTATAAATAAAATACACTGTGGAAAAAAATTTGAACTTGTCATTATAAGAATCATACAATTTCATTAAAATGAATATATCTTAGTGCTTCTCATGATATAACATGACATCTATATCATATAATATGTTATCTCATATTCTGTTACATCATTAGAAGCTTCAAGTTGATATGTTCATGTTTAATGAAATTGTATAATTTTCATCATCATTACCATCATATTTATTTGTTTGTGGTTTTTTAATTGAATTTTGGTTGTCATGCACTTGTTCTTTTTCAAGTTTTTTTTTTTTTGTTTGGATACCCCTTCCTTGAAAAAACTTAGATCATTATTAAGTGTTGGATAGAAGTGTCGATTGTAATTTTAACCCTAATGTGTGGGAGCTATCGATGCGTGGTTCATATCGCAGGCCATCCTTAGAGTCGAATGCAGCAACCCTTAGAATTTTTTTTTTTTTTTTTTTTGCTTTCACAACAACCTTTAGATTAGGTGTTAAGTTTACTAATATTAGACATTTTGCCTCTTTTGAAACTTTAACTAGAATATGACTCTAGCCTACCTCAATTTTAGGCAATAAAAGTGGAGTATCTTATTTAGAATTATTAATTCTCATCTCATTATTAGTATTTCCACCTAGTATGTTACTTTCTTATTATTTGCCTTTAGCTTGTTTTCCATCTCATCCAAAACCTAATCACGGTATCAAATTCACTCATATAAAATCTAATTATCATATTTGTATATTAACTCTGTTATACTCAGATTCATTAAATAAGAATTTTCTCTATTATCCTCTTAGACTAGGGTAGTATATTTGAGGTCCAGAAGAATCAAAATGCACAAGTATGGTATCCTAACACCAAATCCATAGATAACTGCATTCAACTTTAGGGCGATACTCACAATATGAATCATGCATCAACAGCATGTAGATCTCGAACCTATAATGGCATCCCCTAAATCCAACACTAAAAAATAAAGGTGGAAAAAATATAAGGAAAAAAAGTAAACCTCAAAAAGATAAATGTCGGAATTAAGATTAAATAATTATCTAATAATATAGGACTTATATTTATGGTTATTAGTTATAATTATTCTTTATATCGATTGCATTTGTATTTTTAGGTCTTTCTGGAGAATTTATGTTGCATAAGTTTGTTTTTAGATATAATAATATCCAACAGGGCTTATGTAAAACAAAATAAAGCATACATTTTTTTGTTTAAAAAAAAAAATTGCCTACGTTTGAGACTGGATATGAAATTACCTTGTCTAAAGAGTGACCATTTTTTATTATAAATTAAAATTTTTTAAGACCGGTTATTTAAATAACTAGTATGAAAAATTAACTTTTAAGATCGGTTGTAAGTTTTGTCTTAATAAGAGTAGACTTTTTAAACTGATCGGTATAAGACTGGACTAAACGTGATCTAAAAACCAATTTCAACTTGTCTAAAAAAATCTTTTTTTTCTGGTAGTGATTATATTTCTTCTGTTTTACAAGGCTGCTGCAAACTCCTTCACCAATCGCACTCCTTGCATCTTCCTTTTGAACGAGCCTTGAGAGAATCCCAAAGGTCAACCCCGATTGGATGAAACAACCCCAGAGGGCCAGACTAAGATCGAATGGAACTGAATTTGAAAGAATTGATATAAAAAGAAATCTTGAAAGACTTGTGGGTTGAAGGATATTAAGAAAGAATAAAAAAAAAATTCACATAATAATTCACACACGATCACCACTGTATCCTCTCCTTACTTCAACGCCCTTGGCCTCTGCACCTCTCTGCGGTCCACACGAGATCATTGTTGCATCTCCTCTCCACTCTTCACGATCAGCTTAGTTAGCTTTCTGCTTTTAAAAAAAAAAAATCAGTCTAACCAGCACTTAACCACCGTTAAAAAAAAACAGTGCTTTTTTTCATGGATAATTTTGACATAACTAACTTAATCTAAGTTTAGTCCTTTCCAAACAAGACAGATAGTAATGTCCAAAACATTCACATAATAATTGAAAGAACTTATTGAGTATAGTCTTGCTCCTATATTAAAACCAGACCTGTTATGACCAATGAACTTTTTTTCATTTCTTCATAATAATCTTAAATTTTTAAAGTAGATCTTTAGAAAAATAACAGATAAATAACTTGAAATTGTAAAATCATAAATGAAATATTTCCCACAAAACCAGACCTGTTTATTGAACGTCCAGTCCAGTGAGTTCGCCGATTCAAGTTCCCATCGTTTGAGTTTCAAGAGGGTCGACTCTCTAGCCTGCACTCCGTACCCTGTTTCTTCACTGCAAATACAATGGCTTCAAATTCTTCTCAGTTCCGGGTGAATTATGGCTATGATTTGCTGTTGGGATCAATAGCTGCTTTCTATTTGCTCATGGTGCTGTACATCAAGGTTGAGAAATGTTTCAATATTCAGGTCGGTTTCGACTCTGTTTTTTTTTTTTTTTAATTCAATTTCCCAAATTGAATGATGTATATTAACTTTATTCAACAATGTGATCCCTTATCAACGAGCTTCTGTTCTGTGAAACTGCAATGACTATTCTTATTTGTGCTTCTACTGTTTCTAGGCGTCCCAGTGTTTTTTTTTTATTTTTTATATACTTCTGAACTTAATTCTAGCATCGTTTTCTTTTTCTTTTTCCTATTTTTTTCCCTTTTCTGTCCCTTACTTCCTGATAGGAACAGAGAAATACAGAAAGAATGACATAACACTTTTTTCTTTCTTTCTTTCCCGTTTTGGAAAATAATGGAACCTACTGTTACGTGTCAATGAGAATTAGTGAGGGTATTAGTTGGTTAGTTGCTTGATTTGTTAGTAATAACCACTTCTGTTGGAGAAGGATTGGGGGATCAATTATAAATACTACTCCAGTGTACTTATAAGAACTTGTCTAATGAATTGAATACTAGTGTTACTATTTTCTCTCTTAACACCTACTAAGTTTGAGAGTTTGAGTTATTTACCTAGAGTATAGTCAGTTGCCCCGTGCTAGAGGAAAAATTCATCTTGAAATTCTTTATTACGTGGGCAAATTATAACTGTATGGCTTGGCTTTCGTAAAATCCTGCATTTCTGACCGTTTGCTCAATTTGTTTTGTTGGGTTCATCAAGGCAATGCATGATATTCTTTATCACCGGCATCCATTGGATAATATGAGCCTAGTTGCTTATATCTATTGGCATTTTTCTATAATTTATATAAAGTTGGCTTTTGCTGGACTTTTGAGTGACTTTGTTCAATTTTGTGTTTTATTAATAATATGATCATCTGGAATTCCCTGAGGTGGTTACTCGCACTTTCATTGGTAAGCTTTATAATTTCCATTTTTTTTTTCTTTTCTTGTAGTCTAAAAAAAGCTTTTTGCTTTGATATCATAAAGAATAATCTTTATGGAAAGATCTATATTGAGACACTTGGGTTTTCTAATAGTAGATTTGTATTCAACCACTAGGGCGATCAAATGGTGACTGACGTCGGCTTTTAGCAGCAGATCTCAGGTTCAAACCTTTGTTTCAGCATGTAATAATAAAAACAGATTTATGTTATGTGATTCTAGGGACATTAAGCATTTTGGTCTTGTCGCTAGCTTCACAGTATGATTAAAAAAAACCAAAGTACACTGCTGTGACTCATTGAAGGGTGAACTGTTAATGAAGTAAGTTCATTTCTGAAGAAATAAACCAATCTTTGTGTGTCATGTAACGTGGTATACATTTCTTGTTTACCTACTTTGGATTTCACTTTTTTTAGTATTTAGGGTTCCAATAAACTTGTTTCTCAATCAGTTTTTTGTTGTTTTTCAATTCAGTATTATAAACAGAATAATCTGCATTTTCATCTTTGATCAGATTGTTAGCTATGAGTTGTAATGAAGCTATGCAACTTTTTGTGACTACTAAATTTCATCTCAATTATTTTGGATTTTGGTATTCTTTAGGTGCCTCACTTGTGTCACTTTCTTGCGCCTCCATTTGTGTTGATTATGCGCTTGCTGCAATTGCCAAAGTTTTATGGTCTTTTAATGGGTAACTTTTTCCTCCTTACTTGACGCCATCATTGCACATCAAATGAAGCAGAGGTGCCAATTTAATCTTTCGTTAACTTACTCCCTGTCCCTTTTTTTGTAATAAATGAATGAAACAAAGATGCCAATTTAGCATTGGCAGAACTTCTTATTCTTCTTTTTTTCCTTTCCTTACTTTTGTACTGACAATTAATCTAATGTGTTGTTATTGATTGTACCTAGTTCGAATGGCTGTCAGATGCATTGTATTATATACACTAAGGTTCTTTCGTTGTCAGGTACTTGATTTATTATTCTTCAAGACCTCTGACTCTCAATTGTCAATCCTTATAAACCAAGGATCTTTTATCGTCAGGAATATGTGGAGTAATCAAAGACATTCGTCTCAGTGCCTAAGGTTGCTGAGGTGGGGTGCTAAACAGGTCTAGCTCCTCTCGCATCATGACAGGTGTTTCCTTCAATGAGGCACCAAAACGTAAACCCCTTTTGCGCCTTTTCCTTTTTGATTGGCACGTGTCTTGGCTGGCTTACTCATTTGAAGCAATGAGCTCATAAATATGAGTTCAGAAACTATAAAACACAAAGTGAAAACTCCTGCCCAATCTTTTGTAGCTAAGAGTTTCTTTGGGTTTTGTAGCATATGATTCTAAGCCTCACCACATGCAATGTGTTCTTTTTCTTTACTCCTAGTTTGAAGAAACTATTATTTATATTGGAATAGAAGACTTTGCTAGTCATTCTAGATATATGGTTGATATCCTTGTAATGTTTCTGAAGTTCTTCATCAATACCTATTCTATTATCTTGTCCTTTATTTATATTTTACTTTTTTTAGTGCGTGGTTATGGATGCTGAGTTCTGTTATGGTGATGGTACCATTTGTTTTTATTGTTGGTTTTGTTGTCAAGGAAAGTTGGGGCTAAAGCTTGTAGTTTGACTTGGGGTGTTGTGATAGTTGAGACCATGAAAGTTGTAAATTGAAGACTTTGGTTTGTACTTGTCAAGGAAAGTTGGGGCTACAGTTTGGCACTTGGCAAATGTACTTTTGGCAAACTCTTAACCAAACACATACTTATGCTCCTTTGGAGGATAGCTTGATCTTTGTATTCATTTTATTTTGCCTCATTGATCTCTAGTTCATTCTTTTTCTGTTCAAAATGATGTTCAATAATATCAAGATAGGTCGACTGTAGTCTCTTTCATTTTTCCGTTGTTATGCAGATAAGAGATAAATATGGGCATCAAAGTGGAAGCCTTCTTTGTGATACTGCAGCTCAGTTTCACTTGCTATTCTATTCAACACGCCTGCTTCCTAACATACTTGATTTGAGTGGAGGTACGTTCTATTATTCTTAAACCGTTCTTTGCTCCTGTTCCCCCCCCCCCTCCAAAACACATTAAAAAAACACACCCACACAAAAAAAAAAAAGGTGTTTTCAAACGATTTTTCTTATATGCAACTCAATGAAATGAATTATTGTTTCTAGAAATTTTGGCCATTTGGTGATGTACTTTCCACTTTGCAGTCAATTTGGCATATGGATATTGGTTCAAGGGGAACTTTTATGCAGCTTTAAACTCTCTGGTATGTATGTCATATTGTTTTAGTTTGGTATCACGTGCAAAATATCAATTCTCTTCAATTTTATTAAGTGTGGATATCTCAGAAGTTTAGATTTTTTTATTCCATTTTAAACAAGTGATAGAGTTCCTCTTAAACTTGACCCTTCTATCCATACATACAGCAGGAAGAAGAAACTTAAAAGTGTCAGAGGTCTTTTAATGAAGAAATAACATTGTTTATTTGCGCCAGACGTTTAAGTGTGTTGTGATGAGCTTTTATTTACTAATATGCTGTCATGTGCATTGGAGTCTAGGTGTTGTTCTGTCGTTTATTGAAGTAGTTAGTTATGAGTAAGTTATGTTTAATTTCTTGTATTCCATGTATATGTAATAGACCTGACATAATGAAATGTGATGTATTATCCAGAAAATATTGTGATTTAGGTCCTTCTCACCAATAAAAGCTTCAATGGGAGACATTTCCCAATTTCCCCTTTTTTGGAAAATACAACAGAGCATAGTATTGGTGAAAGAGAGACACCCAAAGAAGGACACAAAGCTGGTAGTTGTTGGTCCTCATTATCGGACCTTATGTGAATCCAATACTTGCCAATGTTAGAACCGGCTATTACCCAAGAGGGGGGGTGAATTGGGTGTATAATAAAAACTTAAGAACTTTAGAAATCTTTTCGTATCTTAACGAAAACAGTAAGTATGAAGGTTTATAAATCAACAGTTAGATTAAATAATACATGCTGGAAATATAAGAGTTTAGGGAAGAGAATATGCAAACTGTGATTTATCCTGGTTCGGTCCAATCTGTGATGGCCTACGTCCAGTCCCCAGGCTCCTCCTGAGATTTTTAAATCCACTATCTTCTTGTTTAATCCGGGCACAAGAAAAGCCTTTACAATCCCACAAGTTTAGCCGGGTACTTGTGAAACCTTTTACAAATCTCTTACAGAAATACTCCCCCTTACGGTAAGTCTTATGAGCAGAGCAATCCCGAAGATCTTCCTCTCCTGCTTACTCATGCAAGTCTTACGAGCAGCAACGTTCTCTTCTGCTTACACCCCTGTAAGTCTTATGAGCAGCAACGTTCTCTACTGCTTGCACCTTGTAAGTCTTACGAGCAGAATGTCTTACGGCAATTCTCTCTACTGCTTCCCCGTAAGAAAATCAACCCTCTCAAGGTCCCTCTACCTTGAGATCAACTCAGAAATATAGTTGAAGGTGTTTACAGACTCTCTCACAGAGTGGATATAATACTCACTGAAGTACAATACAAATAATCACTCTCTCAATGATAAGTAATACAGAAACTGAAAATAGAAAGTGTATGGGTAGAAGCAGAGGATTCACATTTCTATGTAGTTGCTTGCTATCTCAGTTTTTCTCCGTTTTTCTCTGTTTCCTCTATCTTCCTCAGCTTCTCATCAAAGTTGAATGCTATCTCATTTATAGTTGATGAAGATGATGACCGTTGTGAACATTCGTCCGTTGGAGTCCGTTGGAGTCCCACTGCTTCATTTGACCGTTTGAGCATACTTGAAAAATCAAGGTACTATCCGTTGTGGAGCAAGGTGGAGTGTCTAGTTGGACAGCATGAAGATTCATTTTGAGCTGTACATCACGTTGTGGAGCGTTTTGTGTTTCCGACAGTTTTTCATGGTGTGTCAGTTGCTTGTCGTGGTAGGTAGTTGCTATGTGTAATTTGAATCTGCAACCCGAACGTTTAATATCCTGTTTCACACTGCAAAATACTTAATCATTAATATGATGAAGTATTAGTCATGGGTATGTTGGATCATTGGTCAGAAACTGGATTTCTTGCTTCTGGGACTCATCACGTTGAGTGAAGAATTTTCATACGTAACCTCCATTCTTGAAGATTCAACCCAAATATGTAAACTCCTGTTTTACACTTGAAATATATGTTAGATAATGTTTAGAAACAATAACAAGTGAAAACATAATGATTGTATAACGTATAATCATATTCGGAATGTTCGCTGTGAAACTTGATGTTTTTGGTCTTCTGCAGAATATCACTCGAGCATGAATATGCTCACTCGAGTGATCTTCCCATTTTCCTCTTTGTGCTTCAGTTTTCGGGTTGTGCTTGCATGGGATTTCAGAGAGACAGAATTCTCACTCGCGAGTGATCTACGGCCTCACTCGAGCACAACTCCTCCTGCTCGAGTGATGTTGCATTTTCCACTGTGAGTGTCTTCTCGGGTCGTCACTCGCATACCATTTTACAAGAGTGAGATTTTGTGCTCGCGAGTGATATGGTTCCTCACTCGAGCACACATACCTCTGCTCGAGTGAGACGCATATTCTCAAGGAATATGCTCTCAATATCATCACTCGCACCAGAAATCCAGAGGGATAGAATTTTCACTCGCGAGTGATGTTGGCCCTCACTCGAGCACAACAACTTTGCTTCGAGTGAGACGAATATTCCCAAGAATTATTCCTCTTGAACAAGCGCATGCAACAGAACTGGAGAAGGATGGAATTTTTACTCGCAAGCATTGGTGTGTTACTTCGAGCACACTTGCATTTCTCTAAACTTCATGACTCTCGGCCAAGTGCTCGCGATACCCTGCTCGAGTGAACGAAGGAAGCATATCATTACTTGCTCTCGGCCAAACACTCGCAGACCTGCTCGAGTGAACAACGAAAGCATGCCATTACTTGCTCTCGGCCAAATGCTCGCAGACTTTCACTCGCATGTGTGCTCGAGTGAGAATGACTTCTCTGCTCGAGTGCAACCTCCAGTGCTCGAGTGAGGTACTTTTCTTAATGTTTCAGTTGCTTCTGTACATCACTCGCATGACATTTTCAGAGGGAAAGTTTTTACACTCGCGGGTGATGTGGGGTCACCTTAGAAAAATTTTGTCCATTTGATTCAAATGATGTATCATAAGAATGCTCTTGCCATATACATTCCAATGCAACAAGAATCAGCTCCAAACTCCTTGTATTCTGCAAGTTATGATCGATAGAGTGTATATTTCGCTATACTGCACAACCGTCAACTTCCAGAAGGCATAGCTCCTAGAATATACATTAAAATTAGGCAAATTACCTATCCATGGAAAGCTCTTTGAGTCTTCTTTCATTTGGCACTGGTCTCGTCTCAATCCGATGTGTGGTTTGTGAGATATACTCAAAATACCGAACCTCGCTCAAGCTGAACGTAAAACAGAGTAGAACAGAGTATTCTCCCGTGCTCGAGTGAAATCAGTTGTGCTCGAGCATGTTCTTCCTGTGCTCGAGCATAACACCTTGTGCTCGAGCATAACTCCCCTAGAAGTGCCAAAACTCATATATAAGTCATCTTAGCTTCATATTAACATATTCCAACCATTATTTGATCATAGAAACCTCCGATAACATTATAGACACCTCCAATATCACATCTAACAACTTGAATCTTGATATTCATGATAGATCTACCAAGTTCTTCATTCTTCAATATCTTTCTTCTTGGTTTTCTTCTTGATAATAATTCTCCATAACCAAAGCAAGCATCTCTTTGATTATCTTCAATTTCTTTCTTCTTCTTCCTCTTGTTCATTTTCATTAACTCAATCTTCTTCATTCTTTGCTTGACTAATCTACAAAATATGTAACATTAAATATAGTAGTTAGTCAAAGAAATACATTATATAAACTTTTTGCTCTTATCACTTCACATCTATATTTGACATCATCAAAACTAATCATATCTAACAGCCAATACTCCCCCTCAAGTTGAGGCATTTATGTTTATCTCTTCAAATATCAGTCTCAAGAGTGCCTGTGTCATGAATTCTGCCACTTGGGAGTTAGAGGATATATAAGCCAAATCAGTCATTCTAGAATCTATTTGTGGTGTCATTAAATGCCTGTTGATCTCAAGATGCTTAGTGCCTGTTTGGATTAGCAATAAATGCTGCTTTTCCAATGTGATTTACCGTATACGAGGTAAGTATGTGAGAGGAGAATTGTCCCTGCTTGCGTGAACGTACTTTTTGAATGCTAACTCAAAACAAGCCCTTAGTTCATTCATCATGTATTCAATTTTTTGCAATTTCGATACTTGTTGTATTGTCACACCATACCTGTTAGATTTCACGTTTTGATGATAACAAAGAATATTATGAAAAAGATTTGATTAATAAATAAGTTTGAACAAAGTAATAATAGGGAAAAACATCACTTGAAGTAAGCATTGGAGTAATGAAGAAAGGCCAAGAGAAAAAGCTGAGAAACTTGATCAGAAGCAAGTTTTCTAAGGCATTACTCGAGTAAGTACTCGAGTAATAAGACAGAAACTTGAAGTAAACAGAAGCACCTTCGAGTAACCTGCCAACGTTACTCGAGTAATAGTGTAAATGATTTCAAGTTGCTCTCGGCCTGCCAGTGTTACTCGAGTAGCTACTCGAGTAACCAGGTAAATAACTTGGAGTTGCTCTCGGCCTGCCAATGTTACTCGAGTAACCATGTAAAAGTCTTCCAGTTGCTCTCGGCCTGCCAATGATACTCGAGTATGTACTCGAGTCCCCTATTTCAAGAAAAGTATTGCTCTCGACATTTTCAATCCTGTCAACGTTACTCGAGTAGCTACTCGAGTAACTCACTGTGGTAAGCAAAAACCTAAAGGTAGTACTCGAATAACTTGATCTGTTTTTATCACACTTCACTCAAGGCAATACTCAAGTATGCAGGTATTCGATGACTTGTTTAAAGTGGATTACTCGAGTATGCAGAGTTATTTTTAAAGAAAAATCTCAATTTATTACCCAAGTAAGCAATGCAGAAAAATGATGTTTACTCGAGTATGTACTCGAGTAACAAGGTAATCAAACTTGAAGTGCTCTCAACCTTGAAATCCTGCAAACATTACTGGAGTAAAGCATCGAGTAACCAAAAGTTTATTTGAAGGTTTACTCGAGTTGATACCCGAGTAACCTATGAAGAAAAGAGTGCATTACCTGAGTAGGTACTCGAGTAAACAAGTATTTCCAAATGTTTGAAATTTTGTTTATCCCATTCACTACCCGAGTAATATTATGTTTGCTTATTAACTTGCAGTTTATCAAAGTTATCCCGATGATACTCGAGTATGTACTCGAGTAAACTTTAATGAATACTCGAGTATGCAAACCCAGAAATTTAGAAATCATTCAAACATTCATTGATTTGTTTTCTATATGATTAACCTTTTATTATATTAGTATTCTTAGCATATTTACAGATAAAACAATGAAGAGATCTTAACAAATAAGAAAAGTCAAATGTAACGTTCAAATGCTATCTACCTCCAACGGATATTTTCAAAATACTGGAAAAGTCAACAATGGCTGTGCACTCTCCAACGGATGAGAAGAATATGTTCCAACGGTCACTACCAACACTCCTATATATATGGGAACATCCAAACAGAGAAATAACAACAAGTACACACACGAATATATCATCAAGTTCATTACTCTGTTTTACATTATACTTATAATTCTATGCATCAGTGATTCTTATTCACTCTGTGAGAGAGATATTTCATTCAAACTCAATATTTGTTCTTGAAATAACTTAAGGTTGTGGAACCTTGAGTTGAGATTGGATTACAACTTGTAAGGGGGAGCGAGTGTCCAGGCGAAGGAACTTGCTTGTACTGAGGTGCCAAGAAACCACTGAATCTTGGAAGGTATAGTGAAACTCTCAAAGAAGCTCTGAGGACTGGACGTAGGTCAAAGTGGTTGTGGCCGAACTTGTATAACTTCTAGTGTACATTTCGATGATATTTCTCCTTACTCCTTACTGTTTTAATTTCACCATCAAGTTTTATATTTGCAACGAATTTTTAGTATCACCCAATTCACCCCCCTCTTGGGTGAAACGCTTGCTCTAACATTTGGTATCAGAGAGTAGGTCTTTTTGTTAAGGTATAACAACATAAGAAGGATCCAATGGCAAGCATGGGGGTGAAGGAATACTTCTCGATGGAGCATCCATCACTAGACCTCCCGGTTTCAGTGGAGAACACTTTTCTTTCTAGAAAGCAAAATTTAGAGTGTTCGTGATGGCTACTGAATATGGGCTATGGGATGTCATTGAGAGTGAAAACTATCAACCTACAAAAATTGTAGATTCTCAGAAAATTCCAAAGACGCCAGCGGAATATGATGAGAATGACAAGAAACTTATCACTCTCAACAGCAAGGCAATTCTGATGTTACAAAGTGCCTTGAGTCAAAGTGAATACTTCAGGATTTGCACACTTCCAACAGCAAAGGAAATGTGGGAAGCTCTGAAAATAGCTCATGAAGGAACTTTGGGAATAAAGGAGAATCGGATCAACACCTTGGTCACTGAATTCGATCTACTTCGAATGAAATCAAGTGAATCAATATCTGAATTTGAACTTAGAAATACTCATCTTGTTAATCAACTTGCAGCACTTGGAAAATTTTATGATCAACATACCCAAGTACGAAAGATTTTGAATATTCTTTCTAAAGAGTGGGAGGCCAAAGTCACTGCGATAGAAGAAGCAAAAGAAGAATCAATGAGATCAGTTGTCTCTCTACTTGGAAGTCTTTCTGAATATGAAAGCAAACTAAAGTTCAAACGGGAACTAGATGACATTGGTGACAAGAAAAAGAAAGGTCTAGCACTAAAACCAAAAGAAGAGAATCAAGATGAGGATGAGGAGTTTGACAATGATAAAATGGGCTTAATCATAAAACGATTCAGAAAGTTCTACAAGAAAGGTCAAGGATTCAAACACTTTCAGAAAGGAGGAAATAGCAGCAAAGACCATATCATTTTCTATGAATGTGGAAAACCAGGACATATCAAATCAGAATGTCCAGAACTGAATCAAAAGAGCAAAGAAAAGAGAAAAGGCAAATTCTTCATAAAAAAGAAGGCCTTCGTATCTGCTATATGGGGTGATAGCTCCTCTAACGAAGAAAGTGATGAAGAAGAAGTAGCTAATATATGTCTTTTTGCTCAAGAAGAAACAGAAGAAGAGGTAAATGATTCTGATCCTACCTATGATGAATTACTTTCTGAATATAATGCTTTACATTCTGAATTCATCAAAGTAGTTAAAGAATTGGTTATTTTCAAAAAGAAAAACAAAGCTCTTGAAATTGAACTTAAAGAAAGTTCAGAAAAGGATTGTGAAAATTGTTTATCTTTGAAAAAGAAAAACATTGATCTCACAAAAACTCTTGAAAAATTTACACAAGGAAGTGAGATGCTAAATGTTATTTTAAAAGCTCAACGATTTGTAAATGATCGATCTGGAATTGGATATGATCATAAATCAGATAGAAAGAAAGGTAGAAAGAAAGCAGGAGGTAAATCATATTTGAATTATTTTCAGCATTCTGTGCATACATCAAATCCTTTTGCATTTTGTAATTACTGCAATAGAAAAGGCCATTATACCTCTTCATGCATTCATAATAAGAAAGGAACGATAGGAACCTACAAATGGGTACCTAAAGGCTCATATGTTCAGAAAATTATTTGTACTAACCCAAAAGGACTCAAAAAGACGTGGGTACCTAACACTTAGTCATTTGATTGCAGGTATGTCTCAAAGCATCCAAAAATAGCAAGTGGTATATAGATAGTGGATGCTCTAAACATATGACCGGATATTTCGAAAGTTTTACCACATTGCAACATAAGGAAGGTGGAAAGGTAAAATTTGGAGGAAATCAATCCGGAAGGATAGCAGGAATTGGTGAAATCGAAAATGACAAAAGAATACAAGTCAAATATGTATATTATGTTGAAGGCTTATCTCACAATTTGCTGAGCGTAAGTCAAAGTGCAGATAAAGACAACTGGGTAATATTCGACTCAGAAGAATGCTTAATTATCAACAAGAATGACTTACAACTTGATAAGAGGAATATCAAAGCTAAGCTCAGAGCAAAAAGGGAAGGTAACTGCTATACTCTAGATATTAGTAGAAATGAATCTGAAAACTGTTTTCTGAGTAATGCTGATGAAAGTTGGCTATGGCACAAGAGATTGGCTCATGTCAATATGCATCAATTAGGCAAACTACTCAAAAAGGATTTAGTTCTTGGATTACTTAAAGTAAATTTCAAAAATGACTTGATTTGTGGTGCATGTCAAAAGGGTAAACAAACTAAATCATCGTTCAAATTGAAAAAAGAGATTTCAACAAATAGACCACTACAATTATTGCACATGGATTTAGTTGGCCCAGCAAGAGTAAAGAGTCTTGGTGGCAACTTATATTCATTGGTCATTGTTGATGACTTTTTCAGATTTACATGCGTTATTTTTCTATCATCAAAAGATGAAACCTTTGAAGAATTTATTGTTTTTGCCAAGAAAGTGCAAAATGAGAAAGGTATGTCCATTGCAGGGATTAGGACTGATCATGGTGGAGAATTTGAAAATCAAGCATTTGAAGAATATTATGATACTAATGGGATTGATCACAATTTCTCTGCTCCAAGAACGCCTCAACAAAATGGAGTCGTGGAACGCAAGAATAGAGTACTCACTGAAATGGCTAGAGCAATGTTGAATGAAAAGAACGTGTCTCAAGTTTTCTGGGTTGATACTATGAGTACAACATGCTATATCTCAAATAGAGCCTACATCAGAACAAAACTTGGAAAGACACCATACGAGCTGTACAAAGGAAGAAAACCAAACATTGCTCATCTACACATATTCGGTTGTAAGTGTTTTATTCATAATAATGGTAAAGATAACTTGGGAAAATTTGATTCTAAAACTGATGAAGGAATTTTTCTAGGATATTCTAACCGAAGTAAAACATATAGAGTTTTCAATAAAAGAATGTGTTGTTGAGGAATCAATTCATTTTGTATTTGATGAATTTGAATCCTCTAACAAAACCATTGATGAAGAACAGGAAGTTGTTTTAGATCAAGAAAATGGTCAATCTATTTTTGAGTCTCTTATTCCAAAAGTTGATGAAATTAAGGAAGAAGAGCAATCACTAGGACAACCTAGAGCCTGGAATTACAATAAAAGTCATCCCTTAGATCAAGTCATAGGAGATGTGAATGAAGGGATCAAAACTAGAAATAGAATTTTCAATGAAGTAAGTTTTTCTGCATTCATTTCTGAGATTGAACCTTCTAACATTGATGAAGCCCTATCAGACAATGATTAGGTTATAGCAATGCAAGAAGAACTAAATCAATTTGAGAGAAATCAAGTTTGGGATTTGATACCCTGACCCAAAGATCATCTGATCATCGGTACTAAATGGGTATTCAAGAACAAACTCGATGAATCCGCAATCATTGTCAGAAACAAGGCAAGATTGGTGGCCAAAGGCTATAATCAGGAGGAAGGGATTGATTATGAGGAAACGTATGCTCCAGTGGCTAGATTGGAAGCTATACGTGTACTCTTAGCCTTTGCATGCATCAAAGGATTCAAACTCTATCAAATGAATGTAAAGAGTGCATTTCTAAATGGTTACATTATGGAAGAAGTATATGTAGAACAACCTCCAGGTTTTGAGGATGTTACCAAACCTGACCATGTTTTCAAACTCAAAAAGGCTTTATATGGTTTAAAACAAGCTCCTAGAGCATGGTATGAAAGGCTCAATAAATTTCTCATTGATTAAGGTTTTGTACGAGGAAAAGTTGATACAACACTTTTTATAAAACGAAAACACAATGATATTTTAATTGTTCAAATATATGTTGATGACATTATTTTCGGTGCTACTAATGAATCTCTGTGTAAGGAATTTTCCGAGATAATGCAGGGAGAGTTTGAGATGTCAATGATGGGAGAATTGAATTTCTTTCTTGGTTTGCAAATCAAACAAAGAAAGAATGGAATCTTCATCTCTCAAACAAAATATTTAAAAGAATTGTTGAAGAAGTATGGAATGGATGAAGCAAATGGAACAGACATACCTATGAGCTCAACTACGTTGCTTGATGCTGATGTCAAAGGGAAAGACTACAACATCACAAAATATAGAGGAATGATTGGATCATTACTCTATCTCACGGCAAGCAGACCAGACATTCAATTTAGTGTTGGCATATGTGTAAGATATCAATCAGCACCAAAGGAATCTCACGCCGAAACTGTCAAACGAATCTTTAGATATCTTGCTGACACACCCGAATTGGGTATGTGATATCCCAAAGGAAGAAGTGAATATCTAGTTGTATATTCAGATTCTGATCATGGAGGATACAAAATAGACAGAAAGAGTACCAGCGAACAAGGACAATTTCTTGGAGGATCTCTTGTATCATGGTCTAGCAAGAAACAAAATACTGTGTCTCTTTCGTCAACGGAAGCCGAATATGTTGCAGTCTCAAGTTGTCGTGCATAAGTGATATGGTTACAACAACAACTACAAGATCTTGGTATTTATCTCAAAGAAATACAAATTTATTGTGACAGTACTAGTACAATAAGCTTGGCCAAGAATCCAGTTCAACACTCTAGAACCAAGCATATTGATGTCAGACATCACTTCATCAGAGATCATGTCCAAAAGAAATATGTAAAAGTGATATTCATTCCTACTCATCTTCAAGTAGCTGATATCTTCACAAAACCCCTTGCAAAAGATCAATTTCTATACATTAGAAGAGAATTGAGAATGATAAATTCCAATGAATTGTAAGTTATTTTAGTTTCTCATAATGTTAGATAAAAATGTTTGAACATGTTTTGATGATTACTAATTTAAACATTGGAGTATATAGAAACTTGTTTTGCAGGAAGATTGAAACTCTGTTTTGAGAAACAGAAACAGAGGTTATCAGAGGACACCTTTACTGGAGTACCAACTTGAAGTAATGACTGACAGTGAAGCATTACCCGAGGAACAACTTGAAGTAAAGAAGCACTTTACTCGTGTAACTACTCGAGTAATGGTCTTCCAAAACTGAAAGTAACGGATCAAGTTACCAGAAATTTAAATTAAATGGTTCAGTTACTAAGAAATAAACAGTCAGAAGTGGAAAAGACAGGTTACCCGAGGCGAGCCTCGAGTAAACTTGAAGCTTACTCCAGTAAGGACTCGAGTAACTGGAAGTCCAGATTACCAAATTGATGAAAAATGACTCAAATCTGCTTCAAATTGGCTGTAAACTGATCAAGGGAACATACATGGATAATTACAATATTATTCATGTCAGGTACGCGATTTAAATGAATTATTTTAGAGATTTTCTGTATGATCACTCGAGTTAGGACTCGAGTAACTTTGAAGTTTACTCGAGTAAGGCCTCGAGTAACGTCAGGTTTTAGGTCTTTATCTGTCGCAAACTCGGTCATTTCCATAAAATCTCCTCGAGTAAATCACTCTACTCTCTCACAAAAATTTTTCACAATCACTTTCTTACTTCATTTCCGTCAAAACCCATTGTTTTTCAACTCCAAAAACCTTCTATTCTGTTCAGATTCTTCCTGCCCTAAACTCGTGACTGTCACTTGTTTTTTTTCTGAGTTTTTAAAACCTTCACTGATTCAAAATGGTTAGAACCAAAAACCTCACTCCCACAGATTCTTCTGGATCCCCACAACACTCTGACTCTCTTTCTTCTCCTCCCAGAAAGAGAAGAAAACTTACTCCTAGATCCAAAACCAAAGTCCAACTTCAACCTCAACCTCAACCTCAACCGAAACCAAAAGGGGTTGTGATCAAAGAGCCAATAGTTACAAGGGATCAATCCAAAAAGAGCACCTCTACTGGGAGAGGCAAAAGTGCAAAGTCTCCCTCTCCTCCACCCTCTGATTCCTCAACTCCCTCCTTCACACCAAAGCCTCCTAAAAAGCCCAAATATGATAAGAATATGGCTTAGGCAATGGCTAGCATTCTAGATCAAATGGAGAAGGGGCTGTCTTCAAAGAAATCTAAACTGCCAGAAGAGGAGATCACCAAACCTCCAAAGGGGTTCAATGTCAACAAACTGGAGGAGTTCTCAAAGTATCTTACTCAATTCTCCAGGAGAAAAGTGTGCAAGACACACTATGTGGACCTCAAGTTACTTCAGGAGGTATTGAAGCATGATCTTAGTTCTTTTTTAGAACCATTTATGCCTTGGCTTTCTATTAGACTTCATTTTTGCACAAAAGAGGTCACACATTTTTACTGCAACCTTGAGATCCTAGATGAACCAAACAAAACCTCAGCTGAGGAAGAACCAAAAGATTCTCATCTCACCCTCTAGGATAAACTTGTGGTTAGGAATAGAAAACCCTCTAGATGACATTTACTCCTAACTAGACTCAAACCAAATATTCTCTGTCCTTAAACCTGGTGAGCTTGTTGGCCCTTTAAATTTCAAACCGAGTGATATGTGCGACCATCACAGGGTTCTATGGTATATATACTCTAGATCCCTTGTGAATAAAGCCAACAATTACACCCACTTCTCTGATAGGGACTTTAGATGGTTTGCTTCCTTACTCCTGAAGGAACAGAAAAATTTGGGGGAGTACATTTTCTCCGAGATGAAGAGGTATAGAGTGGATGGGAAAACTACCACACCGATGTCATATCCTCAAATTGTTTCTCTCATTCTGAAGGAGAATAAGATATGGTATCTAGAGAGTAAAGAACACATTGAGAGGATTACTCCGGTTGGTAGAAATCAGATTGGCAAGCTCAACATTGACATTCCTCTCAAGGGCCCTCTAGAGTCTGGGTCGCAGAAGAAGAAGAAAACCGAGACTGAGACTAGCAAGATGGATGACACTCAGTCATCGCCTCCAGCTGCCACTACATCATCACCCCCTTTTCTCAATGCCACAGTCCAGCACTTCATGGAAAATATGCTGAGAGGATTCTATGTAGACATTGCCAACACAAATGTTGAGTTGATAACTCACATGAATGGAAAGATGGCTGAGTTGGTAGAAAAGATGGATAAGAGGCACGAGGAGTTGCTAGCTGAGCAACGTGCCCAGGGTGAGACATTGAGATTGATTCTGGCACGACTGGATTCCTTGGGTCCCGGACCTTCTGCCGGTCCATCATCTTCTGCACCACCACCACCTCCAGAGAACATACCGTCTGACCTTCCTCATACTGAGGTTGAGCCTTCTATCCTTCCAGTCTCCAGTCCACCTGAGCCACAATCCAAAGATATCTTATACTCAGTGGATAACCCCGAAACAAATGAGACCATCCATAATATCATTGATTATTCACCACCCAAACCTCAGCCTGAACCCGCTCCTAAACCTATTCCATCTTCTACCCAAACAGAGGAAATCTCTCCTTCTTCATCCTTTGATCACCATACCCCAGAGGTTGAGACCACCACTATGACTGTCTTCCAGCCTTCTCCTATTCCTCCCAGAGATGACATCCATATCCCTCTAGTTAATCTTCCTGAACCAGAATCCTCTAGCTCCTTTGATTCTTCTGATTCGGATGGCTCTATGGTTCTTCCAGTGAATCCTATCTCCATGGTCAAGCCTTCTAGTCCTCCACTTGATTGATGAAGACAAAAAGGGGGAGAAGAGCTTGAGTGTGATTTTGTGGAGTGTGGAGTGTCTGAGTCTCTTTGTGGGTATATGGGTGTATATGGGATTTAGGGAGCTTTTGAAGTTTCTGAGCTTTTGAACCTTTTAAGCTTTTCATCTTGTCATCTTGTAATGCAATTTTAAGTTTAATGCAAGTTTACTTAAGTTATAATTTCATTTCTAGTCCATTTAAGTTTTAAATTATGATTCATTGTTGGACGAATGAAGTTTATTATGTATGCAAGGTGAATATGTTATAATCTCAATCTTTTTCAAAACATTTTGAATATAAACTTAACAAGTTTTTCAAATTTTATTATTGAATTCAAGAAATGTTTATTTGAGAACTCACTTTCAAAAACCTTGTTTAAAATCACCAAGTTTTGTCATCATCAAAAAGGGGGAGAATGTTAGATTTCACGTTTTGATGATAACAAAGAATATTATGAAAAAGATTTGATTAATAAATAAGTTTGAACAAAGTAATAATAGGGAAAAGCATCACTTGAAGTAAGCATTGGAGTAATGAAGAAAGACCAAGAGAAAAAGCTGAGAAACTTGATCAGAAGCAAGTTTTCTAAGGCATTACTTGAGTAAGTACTTGAGTAATAAGACAGAAACTTGAAGTAACCAGAAGCACCTTCGAGTAACCTGCCAACATTACTCGAGTAATAGTGTAAATGATTTCAAGTTGCTCTCGGCCTGCCAATGTTACTCGAGTAGCTACTCGAGTAACCAGGTAAATAACTTAGAGTTGCTCTCGGCCTTCCAACGTTACTCGAGTAGTTACTGGAGTAACCATGTAAAAGTTTTCCAGTTGCTCTCGGCCTGCCAATGATACTCGAGTATGTACTCGAGTCCCCTGTTTCAAGAAAAGTGTTGCTCTCGGCATTTTCAATCCTGCCAACGTTACTCGAGTAGCTACTCGAGTAACTCACTATGATAAGCAAAAACCTGAAGGTAGTACTCGAATAACTTGATCTGTTTTTATCACACTTCACTCAAGGCAATAATTAAGTATGCAGGTATTCAATGACTTGTTTAAAGTGGATTACTCGAGTAAGTACTCGAGTATGCAGAGTTATTTTTAAAGAAAAATCTCAAGTTATTACCTGAGTAAACAATGCAGAAAAATGATGTTTACTCGAGTATGTACTCGAGTAACAAGGTAATCAAACTTGAAGTGCTCTCAACCTTGAAATCCTGCCAACATTACTGGAGTAAAGCATCGAGTAACCAAACGTTTATTTGAAGGTTTACTCGAATTGATACCCGAATAACCTATGAAGAAAAGAGTGCATTACCTGAATAGGTACCCGAGTAAACAAGTATTTCCAAAGGTTTGAAATTTTGTTTATCCCATGCACTACCCGAATAATATTATGTTTGCTTATTAACTTGCAGTTTATCAAAGTTATCCCGATGATACTCGAGTATGTACTCGAGTAAACTTTAATGAATACTCGAGTAACTACTCGAGTATGCAAACCTAGAAATTTAGAAATCATTCAAACGTTCATTGATTTGTTTTCTATATGATTAACCTTTCATTATATTAGTATTCTTAGCATATTTACAGATAAAACAATGAAGAGATCTTAACAAATAAGGAAAGTCAAATGTAACTTTCAAATGCTATCTACCGCCAACGGATATTTTCAAAATACTGGAAAAGTCAACAATGACTGTGCACTCTCTAACGGACGAGAAGAATATAATTCAACGGTCACTACCAACACTCCTATATATATGGGAACATCCAAACAGAGAAATAACAGCAAGTACACACACGAATATATCATCAAGTTCATTACTCTGTTTTACAGTATACTTGTAATTCTATACGTCAGTGATTCTTATTCACTCTGTGAGAGAGATATTTCATTCAAACTCAATATTTGTTATTGAGATAACTTAAGGTTGTGGAACCTTAAGTTGGGATTGGATTACAACTTGTAAGGGGGAGCGAGTGTCCAGGAGAAGGAACTTGCTTGTACTGAAGTGCCAAGAACCCACTGAATCTTGGAAGGTATAGTGAAACTCTCAGAGAAGCTCTGAAGACTGGACGTAGGTCAAAGTGGTTGTGGCCGAACTAGTATAACTCCCGGTGTACACTTCGGTGATATTTCTCCTTACTCCTTACTGTTTTAATTTCACCATCAAGTTTTATATTTGCAACAAATTTTTAGTATCACCCAATTCACCCCCCTCTTAGGTGAAACGCTTGCTCTAACAATACCTTCATAGGTATTCAGACATTCAATCTGGGAAATTGATGTTAGACCATGTATGTGATAGATAAATCAATCTCACTACAAGTCTCGAGTATCTTCCTGTATCAACAGGTATTCCGTCTTGTGTTTGTTCTACCTTGTTATAGACTCCATAGGAGTTTTCGCTGGATTTTCTCCAAATATCCAAGTTCCTCTTGGCAAATCCATAGCTTTTGTGCTTGTGAGGATATCCTGTATTTAAAGGGAAGTGTAGAGATCTTACGTGAAGGGGAGTGTTATGGGTTTAATGTTTATTGCCTGAAAGTAGTGATGCAGAACGGGGAAGGAGGAGGGGGGGAGAGAAGAGAGGAGGGAGTACAACAAGAAAGGAGGGAGAGAAACTAGACAAATAGAGGGAGGAGAGGAATATAGTAGGGAGGAGGAAACTCAATAATCCATATTATTCAATCATAAATGTGATATGTTGAAGAGCTTGATAACTTATTGGTAGGCCTTCAATATCTTTTCTTTTCTTTTTTTGGTTTTGTTCATGTTCATATTGCATGCAAAGAAGATGATTGGTCCTATATTAGTGATGCTTGATTTGAATCATTGAAGTAGAAAAGAAAGAGAGTAATGCAAGTTGTGACTTTGACATCTTGATCTTCTGATGATGGATGGATGACTGAAGATTATTCTATAGGAGAGCAGACTGGATTAGATGGTGAAAGAATTACTACTATGTTGGTCTTGTTCATAGAGTTATATTGGAGAGCAGATTGAATACTTGTGATATCTGATTCAAATCATAGAAGTAGGAAAGGAACAACGTAATGCAACTTGTGACTTGGACATCTTGATCCTCTGATGATGGATGGATGGATGAAAATAATTGTATTTGGAGAGAAAATTGAATTAGATGGTGAAAGAATTACTACTATATTGCTAATGATTAAGAATCACATTTGAATTATGTCCATGCTTGAACCACAGTAAATTTGGATTAGATAACTTAAACTCCATTCATGGTGAATCTTGGTTTGATTAGGAGATGGAAAAGATATGGTAATGCTGGTACTGGAGATGATGCTTGCGCTGTTGATGAACTTTTCAACTCTTTTTTCTTTTCAAAATAATAATTTTGTGATTTTCCCATTGATGTTTAGATTTTGTTCGCACAATTATCTTGTAATTTGCCAATTCATGCAGATTTTGGTCAAGAATATTTTAGTACTAAACATTACTTTTAATTTTTTTTTGGGGGGAAAAACAAATTGAGAGACTCCAAACCAAATGAGAGTACAAGCAATTTATGAATGAAAAACTAAATTCCCAAGAGAAAATTAAGTTTGAAATTTGGCAGTGCCGCTTCTATATATGTTATTGTTGCAATTATATGAGAGTCAAAGATTCAATTACACTTCTCAGTGTTGTTAAGTTTTATTCACAACATCTTTTCAATGATTGGTGGGTGTCACTGAACCTTTAGTATAAAATGTGTTACTATATTTCTTATGTAGATATTCTAAAGAACCAAAAAGCTTGCAGGAATTCCGCGGGAGAAATTTTACTTTTATCATAAAGTGAGTTCTTTTAATGTATCTATTTTCTCGTATTCCAAGAATTCCAACTGTTGAATAATTGTTCATATACTTGGTGTGAGGGGAAAGAGAAAATTATCAGTGAGGAATGTTTCAGAAATGATACAGTGGAGAAAAATTCATGTGCCAATGCTAAAATGTTTACAATGAATTGTTTGGTATGAAAAATTGAATGCTTAATATGCCTGTAAAAAAGTAGTTTTATATTATTTCAATGCATTGCAGGTCAAAGAGCCGGAAGTGCATGTCCATGGGAATCTGGAAAACCAGATGATAGTTCAAAAACATTGGCCAGGCTGCTGATAATCTTTCTTGTTAGTGATCATCAATGAGCCTTTGAGCAGTTAATGAGAATCACACTGGTAGAGTGAGTTTGGAGAAAATGTTATCCTTTTGTATAATATATAGGGAAAATCCCTAAAAAATGTGCTCAAAATTGGTAAATCCCGTTTCAGTGCAGCGAATTCCAAAATGCCGAATCAGTCGTATGTCAGTACGGAATGAACAGTGCAGGGGTGCCAAAAGACGATTTTGCCCTTCAGCCCTCATTCTCATCACTTTCAGAATAACAACACGAGCTTCTTAATTAACAACTTTGTCTTCTTGATTAACAACTCCAATTTCATCTTCTTAATAAAAAAAGAGGTGTTGTTGTTAACCCTGAAACTTAAATTACGAAGTTGTGAAATATGAAATGAGAGTTGTTAATGTAGAATATGGTGTTGTTAATAACAAGACCGGTATTGTTATTGTGAAAGTAAAAAGATGAAATTGGAGTTGTTAATTAAGAGGCTCGTGTTGTTATTCTGAAAGTGATGAGAATGAGGGCTGAAGGGCAAAATCGTCTTTTGACACCCCTGCACTGTTCATTCCGTACTGACACACGACTGATTCGGCATTTTGGAATTCGCTGCACTGAAAAGGGATTTACCAATTTCGAGCGCATTTTTTAGGGATTTTCCCAAATATATAGTTGATCGTTGATATCCATTTAGCATTTCAAATTGATTTATCATTATTATCCTTCCATATTTATGGTGTAGTAAGTGTTGATTATGTATGTCTCTGTTTTGATTACTTGCTTTGACATTTCAAAGCAGAGAGAAGGAACAACAGAACAGTCTTTATAACTATTAATATAACCTTTATGAAATTGATATTTTTAATATAAAATTTTAGGTCTCATCAGCATTATAAACATGGAAAGAAAATAATGACATCACATCTAGCATAATAATACCACAAATCTCATAAATATAGCGACTTAAAGTTCACAACAGGATCTACAAAACACAACAATAGCAAGCAACTCTTTTAAACACTGGCGCCATTAATAAAACATCGCAGCAGAAAGATTTGTGACGCATGCTTGCTCTGAAGCTCTTCAATATATCGCATACTCTTCTAGAAAAAATATAATAATAGTGAGGTCACAAAACATTCAAGTATATTATTTGCCCAAGTAATTAAGTATGAGTATGTAACAGCATGAGTGTATATATATCCAACAGTCAAGAGGCTTCCCAGAAAAATGATGGTGAAGGCTCAAATCTAAAACCTCCAAGTTTTTATTCCCAATCATGGGCACTGCATAACAAATTATTTCCAACAAGAAACACTCGCAATTCTGAGAGTTGCCCAAGAGATTTAATTTGGAATACTACCCATTAGTAAATTCCATAATCCAACACGTACATTAATATACCGTGATGTGCGTTGGGTCTCTGGCGAAACCAGAGAACCTATAATATGGAATCTCTGCTTTGGCCAGAGACTCAACGATCGTCACGGTAGCTAGTAAAGTAAAAGACTGCAACTTCCACTAGTAATGATCCGAGAGCCCCCTCCTGGAATAAAAAAGACACAAACTTTCATATAGTCTTTTGTTTCAGAAGCTGAGAGACAGACACTTTGAAACAAACGTAAGCCAGATCGAAAGAAGCAAGAGATTTCCTGATAGAAAGTTGCAGAACATGTCAAGCGTAGGAGGTACCAAAATAAAGAGAGATTGGGGGAATAAAAAAAAGTTATAATATTCTATACCACATCAGATGGGATAAGATTCCCATGATCATTTGCTTGAATAGAGTATGATGATGGCACATGGATACCAAAGCAAACAAATGATGATTCTGAAGTGAAGGAAACCCATCATGAAAACACTATAAGAAAGAAAGCGCGCAGGATATTTACTTGATACTACTCAATGTTGTAATGGAATTATATAGGAACCACTAATTGTTTGGCACTAAAAAGAAGAAAGGAAATAAAAGAATACTATTGTAGGATTCAAATAATCAAAGTCTAGTGTCGTTTTTTCAAAGGGAAACCAACTGGTCCACCACGAAGTTGCATTGAACATACACCACAAGTATTCCTAACAATAATTTATGCTCATATGGGTCTATAATTTTTGGGTACGGCATTAATATGTTGTGTTTTGCTGGATTGCCCTGTAATTTTCTAAGCAATGACTTGGTAAGATGCTTTAATAATTGTTTCAGTTTTCCTAATTTTACAGTAAATTGTTTATGATCCAGACCCATGAAATGCGTCAAGTGATTAGGTAACGTCTACCAAAAGTTTTGTTGTTGTTGTTGTTGGCTTGTTTTGTGGATTGTTGGTTGATTCAGCAAATTTGGAAAGTGAAAACCCTAAGGGGTTATGCTGCCCAAATTTCCTCAAATAATGTCTAATAGGTGTTTAAATGATTAAACAAGTGGTTATGAGTGAAAATAAGCAAGCTTTTGGTGTTGAAACTCAAAATCACAATTTTCCCTTTTCATGTGTGTATCTTTCGACCAGCTGGAGTTAGAGGGGTTAGGGTAGTTCATAAATCTAATAGTTTATAGTGTTTAGGAGGGAAACTTGTGTAGGGTTGATGTTGATCACTTTGTAAGAGAATCCTTAGAAAGTGAAATTACAAAAATACCCCTAAAACCCTATTTAAGGGCTGTCAAGGGCAACACTGTCATTTGATAGTGATTTTGCGAAAACCGGGGTAAAAAATGGATTTTGCACGCAAAACTGTGAATGAATAGCTTAGATCAAAATTTTTGAAAAAAGTACAGTCGGAACAAGTACAAAGGCACTTATACTAGGTCCCTAAGGGTATTTTAGTAATTGTGTAGTTTTAGACTAATATAACTAACAAAAATACTTTAGAAGAGCCTAGAGTAGTACATGAATGGGTATTAACCTAATTCTTGTAAACTTGAATTTTAGGACCAGTCTATTGAGCCTGAGTCGAATCAAAGTAGGAATTGATTTGTATTATAAAAAGGGATATAAGGTAGTAACTCTATCCCTCATACACTATGTGATTGTTTATATGTTGTATGTTGCTATATTTTGTGATATTCACAGTGTCTGAGGTATATTACCTAGCTTTAGTCTAGAACTCATTTGAGGTACATGGACAAGTAGGGGATCCAAACAGTCATTTGGCCATGAGCATTGTGCACACACATGATACAGTATGGATTTTCATTTTACACTATATAGTGCATTGCATATCTAATTATCTCATTTTATATGATCGATTGTGTGTTACTACTGAGATTCATTTGAATCTCACCCTTTTTCAAAATTTAAAATATTCCAGCAAAAGCTAGTGGCTCTAAGGGCAAAACAGTTGATACTGGAAATTGAGGTGTATGGATCAAGAGAACGAAGCTATGGTTATATTTAGTCTATTTTGATGTTTTTAGACAAATTGTATATATATTATTAAACCCTGCAAGGAGACTCCTGTATGCAAACAAGTACTATTTATCAGCATGTTTGTCCTATTTCTGTATGCCAGTGGAACGGTGTCTTTATCACTCTGCGTATATCGAAATGTTAAGTGGTTTGACACAGACCGACAACTGAACATGTCGAGATACTGGGTCAAAGGTTAGAGGGTCAGATCAGAGTCAAACCGTAGCTAACTCGAGGTTAGACTAGTAAGGAAGTGAAGATTTCAAAGTTATTTATATGAAATTCTCAATATTTTTTTTGTAAAAAAAATGAATTAATTTATTTTTTTAATTTTAAAATGGTTGAACCGGTAAAACCGATCCAACCTACCAGACCAGTTGGACTACCAATTGGCCAATTCAGTATGGTTCTGATAACAATAGTTATTACTACTCTATTTCTCTCTTTTGCTTACTCCTTTATAAATAAAAGCATACTTGGTAAAAAGTTCATTTATGACATATTTAATACTTTTAACTAATTTTAATTGATTTTTTAAACATCTTAATTCAGCTCTTATAAAATCAATAGGAGGGAGCACATTGTTTGCCCCCAGCTTTGGTGTTTAATTTTGGTTAAATTGGCTAGTCGATTCGGTTTTGATAACCATGTTTTGGACAACTATGGTTGCTTATTTGCCATCTGACATATAATGTAAGTGTATAGGTTATGACAAATATTTAGATTTTTTTTTTTTTTTTACAAGTAACTAGAAAATAAAGCTTGTATTCATGATTTTGGTCAATAATATCTTGGTACTAAACATGACCTTTATTTTATCTTTTTTTTTTTTTAAGAAAAAAATTTCAGCAACTTCAAGCCAAATGAGTACACGCAATTTATGGGTCAAAAACTAAATCCCAAAGAGAAAATTAAATTTAGAATTTGGAAGTGCTGCTTCTTTGTTATTAGTGCGATTTTAAGAGAGTCAAAGATTCAATTACACTAATCGGTGTTAAGTTTTATACGCATAAGTTTTTTAATGATTGGGGTGTACCATCGACTTTCAGAATAAGTGTGTTTGGAATATTGATTGTCTATTGGGCTTGTTTCAATTTGATTTTTTTATAATATTACTTTTGATAAAAGCTAGATTGCGTATTGTGATTTATGTTTGGATTGACAGTTGTATAAATGATTTTTACAAAAGTAAAACTTGTTTGGATTGACTTAAGCACAAGTGACTTTTGTGATAATGGTAAGAGAAAGTGGCTGGAAAAATATTTAAAAAATCAAGTACATATATAAAAATTACTTTAAAATATTAGGTGCTACTGGAAAAATATTTTAGAGTGGGTGGAGATCAATAAATTAGTATTCTAAGTTTTGGGTGCTCTTTGCTACTAAAAAAAACATATTAAAGCTAACATTGTAGTCAGTCTTCTAATACTGGGTGCAACCGAAAAATTATTTTAAAAGGTTAAAAGCACTAAAAAATATTTTAAAGTAATTCTTGGAGCTAAAGAGATACATTAAAGAGAAAATTACAATAAATCTGATAACATATTAGGTACAACTGAAAAAGTATTTTAAAGGGTTAAAAACACAAAAAAAAATATTTTAAAGTAATTTTTGGAGCTGAAAAGGTACATTAAAGGTAAAATTACAACCAATCTGATAACACATTAGGTACAGCTGAAAAAATATTTTAAAGGGTTAAAAACACCAAAAAAATATTTTAAGAGGTTAAAAACACCAAAAAAAATATTTTAAAGTAATTTTTTGAGTTAAAAAAGTACATTAAGAGTAAAATTGCAATTAGTCGATAGTACACTGTGTAATAGGTACAACTGAAAAAATATTTTAAAGGGTTAAAAGCGCTAAAAAAATATTTTTTTGATACTACTTTTTTATGAGAAAAACCAATATCATATAAATGAGATTAAACAGTAATATTTGGCTGAGCTTTCAACAAAAGCTCCAACATTGAGCTTTTGCCAATCGCAGCTCCACAGTGGTCAGATTTGAAGAAGCTCAATCCCTCACCTTGTCAACCAAACATGCAAAAAAAAAAAATCACTACTATCAATTAGGCTTTTATATGCCCAATCGGGCTTCTTGGCATCCAAAAGCTCTCACCAAACACACACTAAAATGTGTTAATATGTTTCTCTTATTTAAATATAGCTATAGTATATGTTTAGTCCTTAATGTTTACATTAGGGTTCATTTTAGTCCTTTATGTTTGCATTAGGGTTTATTTAAGTCCTTTATGTTTAATAAGTATAGTTTTTGTCCTTTAATTTGACGTTGTTAACCTCACTTAACGGAAATTGCTAACTCATCAAACTGAAGTGCTGACTATGCATATCAAAAACCTAAAAAATGCTGATGAAGCATGCTTATATATTAATCTTTTTTTAATATAATATTTTTATATTTTAAACACGTAAATTAAAAAAAAAATAGAATGAAAACAGTATCCTTTAAGTTTAATTTGCGTGATCATAGGTTTAATTTGTGCAATTAATCCCCTCGACCAATGGGAAATTTTGTAAGTCTCTCTTCTTTTATATATCTTTCTTCTATAAGGCTTGCCACATGAAACAAAAAAGTATATTTAATTTGTTGCCACTAAACCAAACAAATAGTTACCCACCAAATATCTAGAATTATATGTCGTCCAATAATCTAGAAAAAATCCTACTTGAACAATACCTTCCAAATTAAAGTAGCAAATAAAGAAGACAACATCCTAGTATTATATATGGAGTCAAAACCTCTTAGTACAATCCTAACTCAATGAAACAGGGCTTTAGATTGAACCACCAACATGACTCCAAGAAAATCATTGTGAAGATGATGAGTGCCATAATAATCTTTCAATATGAGCTTTGTATGAGGGTAGTAGATTTCTACAATGCTCACTACCCTTTGCTCCGTCAAAACCTATGTCATTTTAAACCAATGAATAAATAGAAGCCCAAAAACAAAACAAAAAACATAAGGTGGTAGAAACATTCTCTCAGATATGGTGCAATGAGGAAACTAACAAATGAAAAATATTGCATTCCATCCCTATGAAACTTTGCAATAACACATATATGATCGAAAATTAACATAATAAATGGGCTTATGTCCATTGTTCATTGTTTATTTGACCTGCTTGAAATCCACACATATAATCAAACTTACTGTCCATTGTTCTAAATTCTTGTTTTCTTATGCAATTTGGACTTATGTACATATTCAAAGGTTTGCATCAAATATGGGGAATAATTCTGAAGAAGATAGTGCCCTGGATACTGACTTTAATGATAGTGAAGAAGTATATGAATATTTTCTTGGTGATATTGAGGAGGTTAATATAGAAGGTAAATAATATATAAAGAGCATGAGAGTGTAGATTCAGAAAGCCTTGGTGATGAGAAAGAAGTTGGAGATGAAAATGGAGGCAGAGATGAATGCATTAGGAATAGGTTTCCATTGCATAAGTTGTTAAAAAATATGAGTGAATACAAGTGGGAGCTAGGAACCCTTTACAACACTGGAGAGGATTTTAAAGAAGCCGTAGTTTCATATGCTGTGCATGCTAGTAAAGGGCTTAAGTTTGTTAAACATGACAAGGAAAGGATTAAAGTAAAGTGCAAGCTAGGCTATGATTGGAAGGCATGTTGTGCAAAGTTAAAGGCAAAAGAGACATGGCAATTAAGGATGATATATGACAAGCATACATGTAGCAGGGAGGTAAATAATAAATTGTTAGAAATCTAAATGGCTGAGTATGAGTATATGAAAAACTGTGAAAGAAAATTTGAAGCATAAATTGAAAGATATTATTGATAGATCCAAGAGAAAGTGGAATCTAAATGTCTCAAAGGTAATGGCTTTGAGATCAAAGAAAGAAGCATTAAATCAACTTCATGGGTCTTTTGAGGAACAATTTCAAAGGTTATATGACTATTGTCATGAGAAAAAAGATCTAATCCTAACTCTACAGTGTTGTTAAAAGCAAATAGGCCACCTGACTACAATGCAGAACTTGATAATCAAGTGCCATCTAGAAACATGCTCCCCAAATTTGAAAGGTTGTATATATGCTTTGAGGCTTGTAAAACGAGCTTCTTCACCTATAGACCAATTACTGGGCTAGATGGATGCTTTCTTAAGGAACCATACAGATGTCAATTACTGGCTGTAGTTGGGAGAGATCCTAATGAGCAAATGCTCCCTATTGCTATTGTTGTTGTAGAGGCAGAGACCAAGGATTCTTGGACATGGTTTCTATCTAATTTAATTGAAGACCATTGGGGGATGAATAAGTGCAAATCTTATACCTTTATTTTAGACCAACAAAAGGTAAATTTAACTTCTTGTCTACTTTTTAATTTCACATAATTTATATAAACCAAATATAGTAATTATTTTGTAGGGTCTTTTAGCTACTTTTGATGAGCTCTTACTTGGAGTAGATCATCGATTTTGTGTTTGCCACCTATACAATAACTTTAGAAAGCGAATCCAAGGAAAAAATTTGAAAGAGAAGATGTGGAAGGCAGCCAAAGCTACCTACCTATAGGCATGGGAAACAACAATGAAGGATATTCAAAAAGTTAATGAGGATGCATATAAGTATCTCATTAAAATTCCCCCTAGATTCTGGAGCAAGTCTCAATTTTCATTTGTAGCAAAGCGTGATGTATTGTAAATAATATGAGTGGAGCTTTCAATAGTGTCATCCTTGATGCAAGAGAAAAACCAATTGTATCAATGTTAGAGGATATTATGACTTATTTCTTGAATAGGTGGGCAGCAAATGAAACTAAGATGAATAGCTTTCAAGGTTCTATTCTTCCAAATATTAAAAAGAGATTAGAAAGGGAGCTAATTATAGTGGCAGATGGTTACCTACTTGGGCAGGGGAAGAAAAGTTTGCGGTTCATGATAGAAATGAGAGATTTGCAATTAATTTAAAAGCTAAAAAGTGTGATTGTAGAAAGTGGTCATTAATTGGGATCCCTTGTGCTCATGTCATAAGTTGCATCTATTGGTGGGAAAGGAACCTAGAATACTATGTGCATGTTTATTATAGGAAGGAGGCTTATCAAGCATGTTATGAACCACCGGTGGAAAAATGACTTTTTAGACCGGTTAAAAATGACTTTTTAGACCGGTTTTGGATCCGGTCTTGATACAGCCGGTCTAAAAAGTCTGTTATTTTTTAGACCGGTTAAGCAACCGGTCTTAAATATCACTTTTTTAGACCGGTTGTTTGAAGACCAGGTCTAAAAAGTCCAGACTTTTTAAAAACCGGTATAAAAATTTTTTTTTTTCAAGACTTTTAAGACCGGTTCTTAAAATAACCGGTCTTAAAAGTCATACTTTTTAGACCGGTTCTTATAATAACCGGTCTAAAAAGTACTTTTAAGACCGGTTCTTAGAGAATAACCGGTCTTAAAAGTACTTTTAAGACCGGTTATTCTAATAACCGGTCTAAAAAGTGATATTTTTTTAAAAAAAAAATAAATGTGGATTTTTTTTGTAGTGCTCTACCTGTATCACCCTTTTCACTTTAGACTCTGAACAAAAGGAAATGAGAAACAAAACAAAACAAAGAAAAAGAAAGAAAGAATCATCTTTTTATCATATTCACTCAACTTTTCTATCAATCTATATCTCTGAGATAAGAGCAACTTATCTTAGATTTATTCAATGTAATGAGTTCAAAATTTATTAGATGCTCATCACTTATTCAGCTAATTTCACTTGACATCAAGAGTATAACACACATACAGTCATTGAGTTCATTTTATCGCACAACAATAAATAATACAACTTCTTGCCATCTAAATCTTCAGCAGCATCTCCACCCTCATTAGTAAAGTTACGAGTTTCAACCTTCAATCAAAAAACAAACATCATATTGCTCCCATATAATTATATATTCCAATGGCTTCGGCAGAGATTGTGTGCAAAAATATTCTACATAAATACTGAATGACTAACTGTCTTCTTCTTCTTCTTCTTTTTTAAACCAGCAAATGGAGTCTCAGCCCCATCCGAAACTGCAAAAATGAGAATGAACCATGCATATGCACAGTTAGAGATACCTCAAATGATAACATCGGCAACACTAATAAAAATATCTTTTGGTTTAAATTAGATACCAGACAAGTTTTCTGTCTTCTCAGCCAAGTTGTCAACTAAATCATCAGCATGATCTATAATTGCAACTTTCTTCTTCTTCTTCTTAGTAGGATCAAATGGGGTTGCCAGAGAGTAGAAACATGAATCTAACAACTTATAGATCATAACAAAAAAAAAATCCTTGCATAGCTAATCAAACGAAACACAAAGCAAAACAACGTTGTAAAATCATAAATAATTAAAGAGGGAAAGAAGAATACTAACTTCAGGAACCTCCTCCTTCTTATCATCACTTACAGTATACTAAAACTAAAAAGACGAAAAGATGCTTCCTTCGTAACAACGCAAGGTTGATGTTCTCTTCTTCAATCTTTTCTAAAATGATGAGTATGCACCAAGAAAAGAGGTTTCAGATTGTCTCTCCTTCTTATCATCATATTGTCTCGACCCTAAATTTTTGAATCTCCTCTTTGTCGCGCCTAATCGCACCAAGAAGAGAGGTTTCAAATTAAGAGAGCGAAAATTAGGCGCGACAAAGAGGAGATTCAAAAATTTAGGGTCGATATTTTAGACCGGTTATAAATAAAACCGGTCTTAAAAGGGTGAAAATTTTTTTTTAAAAAATTTTCATATTTAAAAAAAATCCATATTTTTTTTTAAAAATATCACTTTTTAGACCGGTTATTAGAATAACCGGTCTTAAAAGTACTTTTTAGACCGGTTCTTAGAATAACCGGTCTTAAAAGTACTTTTTAGACCGGTTATTATAAGAACCGGTCTAAAAAGTATGACTTTTAAGACCGGTTATTTTAAGAACCGGTCTTAAAAGTCTTGAAAAAAAATTTTTATACCGGTTTTTAAAAAGTCTGGACTTTTATTGTTTGATATTTTAGACCGGTTATAAATAAAACCGGTCTTAAAAGGGTGAAAATTTTTTTTAAAAAAAATTTCATATTTAAAAAAAATCCATTTTTTTAAAAAAAATATCACTTTTTAGACCGGTTATTAGAATAACCGGTCTTAAAAGTACTTTTTAGACCGGTTATTATAAGAACCGCTCTAAAAAGTAAGACTTTTAAGACCGGTTATTTTAAGAACCGGTCTTAAAAGTCTTGAAAAAAAATTTTTATACCGGTTTTTAAAAAGTCTGGACTTTTAATGTTTGATATTTTAGACCGGTTATTTATAATAACCGGTCTTAAAAGTTTAAAATTTTTAATTTTTTAAATATTTTGATATTTTAAGACCGGTTTTATATATAACCGGTCTAAATAATTTTTTTAAGACCGGTTTTTTTGAGAACCGGTCTTAGAAGTTCTATATAATTACAAAACTGCCACCGGTTAAATTTTTTAGACCTTATCCTCTATAACCGGTCTAAATATGGCGGTCTAAAAAGGGAATTTTGTACTAGTGAACCTATCATTTTTCCTATAAATGGCGCTACCTTATGGACAAGGACAAAATATCCAAATGTACTTCCACCTCCATATAGAAAGCCTATTGGTTGACCACCAAAAGCAAGAAAAAAGAATCCAAATAAAGGAAAGAAAAGGAAATCTAATATGAGTAGATCTAATTTTACAGCAAAATGTACAAATTGTGGCACTATTGGCCACAACAAAAGAAGTTGCAAGGACTCAAGCAATATTGCAATTCATGATATTCAAATTAGTGCAAGCATTACTCAACCTATTGTATTGAGTGCCTTAAAGAACACACAAACAAGTATGTAGCCGAGTAAGGTAAAATCTATTAGTTCAAATTTATAAACTTTGATTACTTATGAACATTATTTAGTAGTAACATAAGTTTTGATATGGCACATCATATGAATCATCAATTCATGAATCAATTACTTGGTTGGATATGTAGATGAGGTGGGTAAAATGTTTGTAAATTGTAGAATGAACTTTAATAATGCAGAAAACATAAAACATGTAGTGACTCGCACAAATGTTTTAATGTAGCATAATTTAAGTCAGCCTTCTATACAAGCATCTTGGCAAAATGTGCCATCATGGCGTACTCCTAGTTCTCATCTTGTACAAAGGCCAAACAAGAAAAGCAAAATGACAATGGCAAGCAAAACCCAAGCAATAATGCCAAGATAGCCAATTGATGCATCGTCAATTCAACCAAATGCAACCACTTAAAGCATTTGTTCTTGCTTTTGTCTCAAAAGATCATCATGTTTTAGTTTGGATTTATTTTACATTTACACTTTAGTTTTCTCCTTTATGACGATTGCTTTTAATGTTTCCTTCTTCTCTTTTCATTATTTGAGAAGCAAGTGTTCATCAAGTAATTCATGGATTCTCATTTTGATTATTAATTATACTGAACTTTCTGTTTAGATGACCCAAATTATGTTATGATCATTTTGCAAAACAGGAGACAACAACTGTATTCTTTATTCCAGTAAAATGCAATCAAGAATTCGTTTGGGATCAAAGGCTTCTGCAGAGAAGAGCAAATAAATCTTAGGAAGCCCTCCACAAGCATTAACAAAACATCATTATTTCAACGGCCCAATCTCTATTATTTATTCAAGAACTTAACGAGTCTCTTTACTAATTAACAATATACCACCAGATTAATTTAAATCCTCCTCAAGGCTAGAAGCTTTTGAACCCTCATGACATTTAGCAAAAACACAAAACAGGGTAAAATTGAGCCTAATCGTACGGACGAAGAGAACTTCATCTAGAGACAGAATTAAGAACCAAAAACAAGCCAATCACTGAACTAGAATCAAAGTAACTATTTCTCAAAAAAAAAAACAACCATACCTATCTCAAGAATCAAAGCAAAGTACAAGTTTTTTCTCTTTTCAAAGGCTTTGAGATTGAGATAGCTCGCAATGATGAGCAATAAACCAGAGCCTACGTCTCTACCAATAGAAGCAATGCTTCCCTTCCTAAAATATCCGAAGAATCCTCCTCCCACCAATAGCATACCATACAGAATCATGAAGCAGAAATCGTGCATTTTCATCGGATTTGGTTTTCTGGGAAAATCAAGATTCTCGAAATCGGACAGAATGAGTCTTCCACCTCAGAGATGGAGTTCATAAAGAAACCAGCAATGCTTTTTAATCTTGCAGGTAGATGAAAGATCCAGATGCTGTGGATAAAAGAAATGGAAGTATGTTGTTATGTTACAGCCTTGCAGGTGTTTGGAGGTGCTGGTGGGTTGTCCAAGATGGAGATAAGACGCGTGTTTTTCTTATTTATTTTTATTTTTAAATATAAATAAATTGAAAATTAAAATGATTAAAATGCAAGTACATGATAATGTTTAATTGCACAATTATCACTTAAATTTGATGAGTCAGTAATTTCCATTCAGTGAGACTAACGGTGTTCAGTTTAAAGGATTAAAAATATACTTTTTAAATATAAAGGATTAAAATCAAGGTATTAAAACTCGGACCGGGCATTGAACCGGTCGGGGTACTGGGTTAAGAGTCAGTGGGTCAAACCCGGGCCAAACTGGAGCTAAACCGAGACCAAACCGGTGAAAAATTGAAAATTTTAGACTTATAGTATGAAATTCTAAAGGAAAAATGTAAAAAAAAAATTTTTTTTTTTAAAAAATGTCAACCGGTCCGGTCCGGGTTCAACAACCATGATTAAAATGAACCCTAATATAAATATAAGGGACCAAATATATAATCTTTAGATATTCTAAAGAAGAACAAATAAGTTTGCACGAATTCCGCGGCTGAAATTTTACTTTTCTCATAAAGTGAGTTCTTTTTTTTTTGGCCAATATAAAGTGAGTTCTTTTAACGTATCTATGTTGTCTTGTTTCAATAAAAAACCTTTCAACAGTTAAATAATTGTTCCTATACTTGGTGTGATGGGAAAGAGATAATTACCGTAAACATCCTATTTTGTCCCAGCTCCACACAAAAAAAAAAAGGAAAAAATCCTGCTTGATGATTATACATATAAATTCATAAGAAAATGATATTGATGATGATTGGATTATAATTGAAATTTGAAAAATGACTATCATTAATTGTGATTGTCTTGAAATTAAGGTTTGAAGTATATATATGGCAACAAATTTCACAATAATTCATTTCATTGATGTTATTTGATATTTGGATTAGGAAATTTAGTGTGATGTCATTGTGGAGGAGGAAAAAAATAGAAATTAAAAAAAATTTCTTATTCATGTTGATAGGTTTAAATTAAGAAATTATTTATAGAGAAAATATAAAAAATAACAAAATAATAAAATTTAAAATTTACAAAAATATCTTTCATTTATGTTGATAGGTTTAAATTAGGAAATTACTTGTGGGAAAAATAATAAAAAAATTCAAAAAAAAATGTATTTATGAGGAAAACCCTACCTTGAGATTATAAATAGTGGAGTAAGATTTGAAACAAAATAATAATAATAATAATAATTGGGGAGAGCAAAGACAAAAGAAAATAAGCAGAGAAAATAGGCAATGAATGGTTAGAGGTGCTTAAAGAGAGTGAAATCTAATATTCATCTTTTTTATCTTGTTTTTTCACATAACCTCAAGAAAGGCCTATACTCTTGTAGTTGTTATCACATCTGATGTTTCAACACCAATGGCTAGAGGGAGGAATCCAATATGATGAGGATTGATTCTTCTTATTCTTTTTCATTTTCCTTCTCTATTCTATTTTCCTTTTCTTATCTTTAAGGGGGGAAAACCCAAAGAAAGCCTATACTCTTATGATGATCATTACATATGCAAGCTTAAGTATCAAGGGCTAGAGAGTAGAATCAAATATAATTTCGATTGATCTACTTTATTTGTGTTTGATTCTTATTACTCTCCTTCTCTTTTATCCATTTGTGAATGATAGCCTCACCTTTTGGTTTATATATGTACTCACCTTGATATTTTCCTCTCATTTGCTTTCTCCGTAGCACCATCAACATGATCATTAAGACCAATGCTAAGCATCAAAACGTTTTTGTTTTATGATACTTGTCAACACCATGGTTGTCACTGAATTTGGATGGGTATTTGGTATATGGAGCATGGATGGTAATGTAAGCTTGACCAATAACTCTCTTTTACGCCATAGATTATATTATGATACGCCATGGGTGAAAGTAGTTGGGTTATTTTTACTCAATCTTGATTCTATTTGTCACGCTCTTATCTAATTTTCACCTTTTTTAGAGTATTCGCGGAAGAAGATATATGGTTCGATGGGCAACATAGAAATAACATGAATATACTGATAATAAGTGCATGATTACATAAATTCCCCATAGGAGTTTGTATATCATACTTACGATTAAGGTAGCCACACAAGGCTACTAGGGTGTCTAAACTCATTCCAGTGAAATGGATACTTCTTTTCGTCTTCATTCCACTACTGTAATCCCCTCGTAACGGTACCCTGCATTGTTGTTTGCTTATCTTCTGTCATCTCCTGTCTGAATTGTTGGTAGGGGAGGGTGAGATTCGAGAGAATCTCAGTAGGAAATAGATACCATAATGCATGCATGATTGATGCTATGTGTAAGACATGTTAGCTTTATCTAGATGTATGCCCCATAATGACATTTCTGCATGCTCAATGTTTCATACAACAAGACTATGGCCACAGCAAAAACAGAAACAGAGCTTCATTTATTCAAATATGCTCTACACAATCAAGTAAAGCAATCAAATACATCATTACACAAGCAAAGATATCAAACACATGCAAGTAAGGCAAGTCCCCTACCTTAACCCGTTTCCGCCTCGAAACGCATGCCTCGATCTACGTACAAACAGCTCGGGGCTCCATATTCGATCCTACAATGTCAAATGTACTATTTAGACACTTCCATAATGTTTCTGGGGGTTATATGAGTCTATCTTGAAAAATTACTAAAATACCCCCGGGGACTCGACCCCATCGTACCCGGTCCGGCTGTACTTTTCTCAAAATTCTAACCTGGGCTATCCTGACATATTTTCACCCAAGGAATCCATTTCCGGACTCGGAATTATCAAATTCACTGCCAAAAGATGAAGTTGCCCTTGGCAGCCCATATTTCAGTGTTTTAGGGGCATTTTCGTAATTACGCTTTCTCGGCCTTTTCCGAAAAAGTGCCCAACTGTAACCCCACCTAATTTTCCCTCCTAAATCTAATGGAACCATCAAATCATTGAAAATCCAAATCTAAGACCCATTTACAATGCTGACCGAAATATATAGGTTTTAAGGGGAAAATTGGGGTTTTTCGGTTTCGGCTCCGTAAACACGTTCCTTTCTACTCCTAACAACTTTATTGACTATTCCATTAGGTTGCAACTATCATTTAGTACCAATTTGGGCAGCATAACAGCCCCACATACCCATTTCCAAAAATTAAAACCAATGGCAATCCGGCAAAATTTTCACCGATTAAATTGTCCAAAGCAGCTAGAATAGTCAATACACAAGAGTTTGGAAGTTACCTCAAGCTCCCACTAGCTTTTCTCAAAGTGGCTGAAACCCTAGCTTCAAAACACCAAGATTTTTGCTTCAAACATCTTACACCACATAGAAGAGAGGCTTAGGAGAAGGATTATACATGTTAGGTACGAATTCACTAGAAAAATCGACCTATCTTGTGAGATTTCTCCTTCCTCCTCTCTATTTTTCTCTCAACTCCTCTCTTTATTTTCTGCTTAAAGCATGTCAGTTCTGGTGCTGAGGGAAGAAGAAGATGATTTTAATAATATGTCCCCATTTAATTAACTAATTTTCCCAATTTTTGGATTTTTGTAAAATTCTGGCAGATTTCTGCCCAAAATTTGAAAAATCATAACTAATTCTAGAAAAATCGAAATGAGGTGATTCCAAAGCCTATAAAACCCTTATTGAGTCTAGTTTCAAGGAAAAATATAGAAATTTTCTGAATGGAACCAAAAAATTCCCAGAATTTCAATTTTTGCATACTGTTCCAGAAATTTCACAGTTTTTCTATGCTAAATTCAAAAATTCATATCTTTTTGTGTATAGCTCTAATTGATTTATATGACCTATAAAATTAAAGCTTAGAATGTATAATTTCATCTTGTAAAATATCATAATTTTTTATCATCATTTGATCATTCAAAATCACATGACAAGCCCACTACCTCATAGGCGATTTTACCGTAAGCATAATCACTTTCTCCAAAATTCACCATTTTACTTTCTTAATACCCTAAAGATATAGAAATCATTAGAGGATAAATTTGGGCTCCTGCTAAATTGGGCTTAGTAGTCGACTTAATTTAGGCTTATTCCCAAGCCTCCAATCCCAAATTTCGGGGTATTACATTTCTCCCCCCGTTCAATAAATTTCGTCCTCGAAATTTGAACGTCTACAACTTAGGAATTTATCCTATCTCATTCTATTATCACATGCAGGCTCAAAAGCCATGTAACATTGTAGTCGTACTTCCATTACTAATCTCAGATAGCATTCAGCATTCATCATCCATTCTGTACACAGTAGGTAGTGTGCAATCAAACACAGGTTCCCACAGTGCTTGGTTCTATAGGCCTTAAGCCTCTTTGGGACTTCACCTGAATTCACACAATCATTTTTTTTTGTAACGGCCCAATCCTCACCCCCTTAACGAGGTCTGTTGGGCTAGTGAGCCGGCCATGGTTCACTTCATTAGGTTCCTCCCATGGTAGAATATCACGCCTCATGAGAGACATGGTACTATTGGACACCAAAACGCTTGTTCACACTGGTCTTACTGCCTCCACTACAACCTGGTACGATTTAAATGTTCTGTCAACCTCAAAAGATTACCTTGAATACACTGGTCCAATGTCATCACACTAGGCATCAACCACAGTGCTAAACACACAAGTCTTATAGCCCAGTGACACCGCCCTATGCAACCTTGCTCATCGGGTCTTATCGCCTTGTACAAACCTACACACTTTCTGTAATTTATGCCTACCTATTCGGTGTCGAGGATCAAATGACTATTTGAGCCTTATTGGCCGTACTGTGTGCATTATTTACTATGTGACCATCCACTATTTGCACTATATCACAAGTGGATGATTCATTCTGTGAGGCTACAGCTATGGAGATGCTCATGCCTCTACTCGACCTTGTTGCTTCAGAACACATCCCAATCCATACCTACTTGCATCTGTGTAGACCATAAAACTCGACTATGGATCTAGGATTGTTATTACTGGTGCTGTTGAGAGGTATTCTCCACCATTCTACCCTACTACACTAGGGTTCATCCCAATTCCAGTTCACATGTGTCACCACAAACTACAAAGGTTGTGTGACTGTTGACCATATAGGTAATCATACTGTACACCACGCAGGGTTTAATACTGTACACCACACAAGATGTAATATTGTACACCACTCAGGGTGTAATACTGTTCATCACATATATTGTAACACTATTGCCCATCGAGGCCATATTATGTTTTGGGATGATTAACAATGGTGCGAACATCAACCCCTCCTGTAAGTTTAAAAATTGCACCTAGATTCGTTATACTTTCGTTGCCCACTCTGAGGTCTATCTCCTCATATGAGCTTTAATATTATCAGGATGATTTAATAGGAGTCCTACAGGAACCTCCCATGACACCCGACAACACCCACAATCTATATTCCTCTGTGCCCACTCTTTACCCGTTTGAACTTGAATCATTCTGATCCATATAAACTCTTATCTCAAGAAAACCCATTCAATGTAAGAGTCACTACAATGTACCATCGTTAAGGGCCAATGTTTCCGTAGCCCTACTCTATGATTCAACTTCATGGCAGTTGTACTCTAGGATTAGTCATCACGGTGGCTATACTCGTGGGTTCATCATCACGGTAGCTGCACTCTAGGGTTCATCGTCACGGTGGCTGTACTCTAGGGTTCTATACTCGGTGCTTCACACAGGCGCCCATACACCTGGTCAGTCCCCTTCCGGTCAGAACTTTCCTTAGGTAGCCCTCTCCGATCAGATTTCACCTTAGGTAGCCCTCTCCGATCAGATTTCACCATAGGTAGCCATCTCCAATTAGAACTTTCAATCTTTGTGGTCACAGTACAACCCCACAATTATGCCATAAAGGCAACGTTTCCCAATTCAATACAAACATTCTTATAATCAACTCAAGATTATGGATGGAATAGTTCAATTTTTGAAGCTTCAGCTAACGAGATGCGTATGCCCTCACTCGGCTCAATTCTCATCTCGATCTATGCCTGCTTGCATCTGGGGATTCAATTCCCTTCCCAATCCATGCCATCTGGCATCAATGAAGACAACAAAGGCCCATTATGGATCTAGGATTATCAGTGTTGGTACTTTAATAAATTTTTATCATCAGCTCTCTGAAGCTCCTCTCACATCATCATCCCATGCATAATGCTGATTTCTGGGAAATTTCAATATAAACATCTCATCCCTTTTTTTATTATTGTCACACCCGTAGCCCTTCTTGGCCTCGTACCCAAATCCCTTAGGGCGTGGCTAGTAGCCTCGTCGGGTAGGGTGCCTTTTTATTCATACCATATGGCCCTCCATAGTAACCCACAATTATCCATAGAAAATGTGATAGATGAATATGTCATACACCATAGAGTGTAAAATAAAAATTACATCAATTTACGTGTGTACACAAAGTTCAAGGCCAAACACCCAGTTAAAACAACAATCCATGTGTGTACACAAAGTTCAAGGCCAACCATCCAATTGAAACCCTTACGTGTACCTCAGTCGAGTCACCGACTACAACTAGGTAAATCATGTATCATAGCTGGGTCCTTACTAGGCTGAATGGTACATATACACTTCCCATCGGACGGTACATATACACTTCCAGCACCACAACTAGATAATATTCGTGTACCTCGGCTGGGCACCAACCACAACCAGGTAATGTTTGTGTACCTCAGCTGAGTCCCAGACTACAGCTAGGTAATGTGCCCTAGGCACGAGTTCATATCACATAATACAGAACATACAACATATTAACTATCACATAGTGTACGAGATATTATAGTTACTACATTGGCCTTTCCAGGATAACCTTCCTGATTATCGTTGATCATTGTTTTCTATTCTATTCTCTTGCCTTGTGTTTGCTGTATTAGGCTAGGTCTAACTTCCTGACCTTGCCCAACATCTAAACCTCTTAGTCTTATCACCTTTATGTTTCACTATATGAAGCAAGAAAGAGGTAAATTACACATAAACACATCCAAAAACAACATATCACAGGTGTTTACAGTAGTCAAGGAAAGCCTGCAACAACATACAACCTCTGAACTACTGTACAATATGTCTTACTCTCTTTTTTTCATAATATGACATAAAATGTGCAACAACTTCCCAGGGGTCACCCATCATGGCATTTCCCTGAGTTGAGCACGCTTAACTCTTTTATACCCATGCCCAAATGTGGATACCGGCTTCTACTATTTCCTTGAGGCATGTCTGTACTTTTTAGGGGCTTGTGAACAAGCTGAAGTAATTTACTTCGCTGTTCCTACCACTGTGTAATCAAGTATATCAGTATACTATCCTGTTGCCATAACCACTGCACTTAGTCTGAGAAGAAAATTCTGTGGCCAGAATCCTTGCTCTTATACCAAAATGTCACGCACTTATCTAATTTTTACCTTTTTTAGAGTATTCGCGGAAGATGATATATGGTTCGGTGGGCAACATAGAAATAACATGAATATACTGATAATAAGTGCATGATTATATAAATTCCCCATAGGGGTTTGTATATCATACTTACGATTAAGGTAGCCGCACAAGGCTACTAGGGTGTCTAAACTCATTCCAGTGAAATGGATACTTCTTTCTGTCTTCATTCCACTACTGTAATCCCCTCGTACGGTACCCTGCATTGTTGTTTGCTTATCTTCTGTCATCTCCTGTCTGAATTGTTGGTAAGGGAGGGTGAGATTCGAGAGAATCTCAGTAGGAAGCAGATACCATAATGCATGCATGATTGATGCTATGTGTAAGACATGTTAGCTTTATCTAGATGTATCCCCATAATGACATTTCTGCATGCTCAATGTTTCATACAACAAGACTATGGCCACAGCGAAAATAGAAACAGAGCTTCATTTATTCAAATATGCTCTACACAATCAAGTAAAGCAATCAAATACATCATTACACAAGAAAAGATATCAAATACATGCAAGTAAGGCAAGTCCCCTGCCTTAACCCGTTTTCGCCTCAAAACGCGTGCCTTTATCTACGTACAAACAGCTCGGGGCTCCATATTCGATCCTACAATGTCAAATGTACTATTTAGACACTTCCATAATGTTTCTGAGGGTTATATGTGTTAGATATGATTAGTTTTGATGATGTCAAATATAGATATGAAGTGATAAGAGCAAAACGTTTATATAATGTATTTCTTTGACTAACTACTATATTTAATGCTACATATTTTGTAGATTAGTCAAGCAAAGAATGAAGAAGATTGAATTAATGAAAATGAACAAGAGGAAGAAGAAGGAAGAAATTGAAAATAGTCAAAGAGATGCTTACTTGGGTTATGAAGAATTATTATCAAGAGGAAAACCAAGAAGAAAGATATTGAAGAATGAAGAACTTGTTAGATCTTACAAGAAGATCAAGATTCAAGTTGTTAGAAGTGATACTGGAGGTTTCTATGATGATACCGGAGGTTTCTATGATCACACACCAAGCATCAGCTACCTACCACGACAAAAGTTTGACCCACCATGAGAGATTGTCTGGAAACTCAAACGTATTCATCCCGCTCCACAACGTGATGTACAGCTCATAATGAGACATAACGCTCCTCAACTTTACGCTCTGCTTTGCAACGAAAATCTCATGGTAGCTCATTTTTCAAATATGCTCAACGGACAAAATGACTCCAACGGACGATTGCTCACAACGGTCATCATCTTCATCAACTATAAATGAGAGAGCATTCAACGTCGATGGGAGACAGAGAAAAAATAGAGCAACGACACCAACATGCAAATAACATGAATCCTTTGCTTCTACCCATACACTCTCTGTTTTCCAGTTTCTATATTACTTATCGTTGAGAGAGTGATTATTTGTATTGTACTTCAGTGAGTATTATATCTACTCTGTGAGGGAGTCTGTAAACAATTTCAACTATATTTCTGAGTTGATCTCAAGGTAGAGGGACCTTGAGAGGGTTGATTTCATTACGGGAGAAAATGTAGAGAGAATTGCCAGTAAGATATTCTTCTCGTAAGACTTACAAGGTGCAAGCAGTAGAGAAAGTTGCTGCTCATAAGACTTACAGGGGTGTAAGCAGAAGAGAACGTTGCTGCTCATAAGACTTGCATGAGTAAGCAGGAGAGGAAGATCTTCGGGATTGCTCTGCTCGTAAGACTTGCCGTAAGGGGGAGTATTTCAGTGAGAGATTTGTAAAAGGTTTCACAAGTACCCGGCTAAACTTGTGAGATTGTAAAGGCTTTTCTTGTGCCCGGATTAAACAAGAAGATAGTGGATTTGAAAATCTCAGGAGGAGCCTGGGGACTGGACGTAGGCCATCACAGATTGGACCGAACCAGGATAAATCACAGTTTGCATATTCTCTTCCCTAAGCTCTTATATTTCCAGCATGTATTATTTAATCTAACTGTTGATTTATAAACATTCATACTTACCGCTTTCGTTAAGATACGAAAAGATTTCTAAAGTTATTACGTTTTTATTATACACCCAATTCACCCCCTCTTGGGTGATAGCCGGTTCGAACAATGAGTCTATCTTGAAAAATTACTAAAATACCCCCGGGGACTCGACCCCATCGACCCGGTCCTGCTGTACTTTTCTCGAAATTCTAACCTGGGCTATCCTGATAAATTTTCACCCAAGGAATCCATTTCCGGACTCGGAATTATCAAATTCACTGCCAAAAGACGAAATTGCCCTTGGCAGCCCATATTTCAGTGTTTTAGGGGCATTTTCGTAATTACGCTTTCTCGGCCTTTTCCGAAAAAGTGCCCAACTGTAACCCCACCTAATTTTCCCTCCTGAATCCAATGGAACCATCAAATCATTGAAAATCCAACTCTAAGACCCATTTACAATGCTGACCGAAATATATAGGTTTTAAGGGGAAAATTGGGGTTTTTTTGTTTCGGCTCCGTAAACACGTTCCTTTCTACTCCTAACCACTTTATTGACTATTCCATTAGGTTACAACTACCATTTAGTACCAATTTGGGCAGCATAACAGCCCCACATACCCATTTCCAAAAATTAAAACCAATGGCAATCCGGCGAAATTTCACCGATTAAATTGCCCACAGCAGCTAGAATAGTCAATACACAAGAGTTTGGAAGTTACCTCAAGCTCCCACTAGCTTTTCTCAAAGTGGCTGAAACCCTAGCTTCAAAACACCAAGATTTGTGCTTCAAACATCTTACACCACATAGAAGAGAGGCTTAGGAGAAGGATTATACATGTTAGGTACGAATTCACTGGAAAAATCGACCTATCTCGTGAGATTTCTCCTTCCTCCTCTCTATTTTTCTCTCAACTCCTCTCTCTATTTTCTGCATAAAGCACGTCAGTTCTGGTGCTGAGGGAAGAAGAAGATGATTTTAATAATATGTCCCTATTTAATTAACTAATTTTCCCAATTTTCGGATTTTTGTAAAATTCTGGCAGATTTCTGCCCAAACTTTGAAAAATCATAACTAATTCTAGAAAAATCGAAATGAGGTGATTCCAAAGCCTATAAAACCCTTATTGAGTCTAGTTTCAAGAAAAAATATAGACGTTTTCTGAATGGAATCACAAAATTCCCAGAATTTCAATCTTTGCATGCTGTTCCAGAAATTTCACAGTTTTTCTGTGCTGAATTCAAAAATTCATATCTTTTTGTGTATAGCTCTAATTGATTTATATGACCTATAAAATTAAAGCTTAGGATGTCTAATTTCATCCTGTAAAATATCATAATTTTTGATCCTCATTTGATCATTCAAAATCACATGACAAGCCCACTACCTCATAGGCGATTTTACCGTAAGCATAATCACTTTCTCCAAAATTCACCATTTTACTTTCTTAATACCCTAAAGATATAGAAATCATTAGGGGATAAATTTGGGCTCCTGCTAAATTGGGGCTTAGCTGTCCACTTAATTTAGGCTTATTCCCAAGCCTCCAATCCCAAATTTCGGGGTATTACACTATTTTTAAAAGAAAAAAGAAATATTTTCTTATGTTATTTTTATTCATTGAGCCATATATGATTTTTTATGTTAAACTATTACTCTAAGGAAAAAATTAAAATTGGTTAAAGTAATAAATGTATAGAAAATGAACTATTTTTTCAAGCATGCCCTTACTTAAGAGGGTCAAGTATGAGATAGAAATAGTGTAGCAATGACAAAAAGTATGGGAGAGAATGTAATATGAAAAAAATGAGCAAAGAAAATAGAATTAATTAGGAGCAAAAATGGTAAAAACACATTAAATTTAAACAACCTCAAATGAGATTTTTATAAAAAGGACTAAGACTATTCAAACTTCAAGCTGATCTTATAAAGAGAATAGGAGGGAGTATCTTCTAGGACTTAGAGTAAAGCCCGATACGCAAACCAACATGAACATTTCTAGCATAATTGAATTTAAAGGTATTGTACAATCGAGTATGTCTCTATGTATTGCATTGTCTTGAGTCTCTTTACAGTGTTGAAATGAACAGTGGATTCACATTGACGCCTATCCCGCTTTTGTGAAAGTGATCTCCCATGGAGGTATACTAATTTTATTTCTTTTATATTATACCTTTATGAAGCTCTTGGTATTTGTGGCATTTGCCCAGCTTTGGTGTTTTGGATGAATTGGTTGGTCCGATCTAGTTTTTATAATCATGTTTGGACAATTATATGATGGTGCTTATTTGCCATCTGACATATAAGGTATGGGTTATGACAAGTAAATTGAAATAAAATTAAAGATTGTATTCATGGTGATTCTGGAAAAGAATATTTTAGTACTAAACATTATACTATCATTTTTTCAAAAAAAAAAACAAATGGAGAAACTCCAAACCAAATGAGAGTACAAGGAATTTATTTATCAATAAAAAACTCAATTCCAAAGAGAAAATAAAATTAGGAATTTGGGAGTGCGGCATCTTGTTCTGGTTGCAATTATATGGGAGTCAGATTTAATTACACTTCTCAATCACTGTTACGTTTTATACACAACATTTTTTCATATTTGGTGTGTGACACTGAACTTGTAGAATAAAATGTAATACTATGTTTCTCTTATGTAGATATTCTAAAGAAGAACAAATAAACTTGCAGGAACTCTACGGGAGAAATTTTACTGTTCTGTCAATGTTCGAGTGCCATACTGGTTGGTTGAGAGGAATAGGATCCTTGCCCACATGTTCATGGGTTCAAATGATATGAGATTTGACACTACAAAAAAACAGAGAATTAGTAATGGAATTAGTGATGGAATTGTCACTAATTCCATCACTAACATTAGCTACGAACTTTAGTGACAGAACTTTTCTGTCACTAAATTAGTGACGGATTAGAGACGGAATAATACTCCGTCGTCAAATTCTATCACTAATTCTGTCATAAAAAGATTAGCGATGAAAATTAGTGACGGAAAAATTTCATCACTAATTTCCGTCCTTAATTCATCACTAATTTCTGTCAAAAATATTTTATTCCGTCGCTAATTTGTCCCTAATTTCTATCACTAATATTTAACTTTTTCAATAATTAGATTTTCTTTTTCATAATTATAAATTTTTTAAATAATTTAAATTTTAAATTATTATAAAATTATAATATAAATATAAAATAGATAAATAAAAATTATTTTTTTTGTCAAAAATAAATAAAAATTATTTTTTCATATTTATTATTGAAATTGAAATTATAATATAATATATATGAATTTTTAATAATATATTATATACAAATAAAAATACAAATTTTATAAAAACAAATATATATATATATAATAAAATGAATAAAAAAAGATATTAATAATAAAAATTTAGGTAGAATATTTACATAAAATAAAACTAAATTGAAATGTTTAATAATATATTAAAATTTATATTTCTATTTTTTTTTGTAAAGTGAAATGTGTGTGTGTGTGTGTGTGTGTGATTTTGCATTTAAATTAGGGTTAAGGTGCATCCAACACCTTGAACTATTTTTCAGGGTGCAAAAGTATTTTAGGGTGTAATTTTGACCCTAAAGTAATTAAATGGGAGCAATTTCAACCTTATGCTAACAAAAGTAAAAACGTCATTTGCCTCGTGGCACATCAGCAATTGTGTTTCTATATAATGACACGTAATTACCAACTAAAGTTCTATATGTGCTTTTAGGGAAAGAAGACCACTCCCATCTGAAATTGTAAATCACACAAAGCTAGTTTACCATGTGTGAAAACACAGTCAAAAGGGGATCGGAAGTTTTGCATCACCTGGTTTAGGGTGCTATCTTAGATGGCACACTTAACAGCTTGTTGGTCACCCATATCCTGATTTAAAAGAGTGGGTAAAAGTTGGGTCATGTGTTGCTTATTAAGTCTGCATACCATGCTTCTGAAACATCTCACCTCCTTCTACTCTCTCTCTAATTGTCAAACTAAGAGAGCCCCTGTTTCTACTTTTTATTTCACATTCCTTTTTTGATTTTGATTTCCTCTCTCTCTTTACCATATGTTCTCCTGTTAATTTATAACATTATACTGACAGCATTCCAAACTCATTTGTGTAAGGTTAGCTAACGACATCATCGATTTACAATTCGTCAGAGTGGATGGTGACAACGATGAAGACGTTGAATCTTGTAGCCACAAGGGATCTAAGACTCGCAATCTGGATCTAGGTGATCAACAGCTTGTAGAAGAATAGTTGTTGGAGGGGAGATGGAGTGTGAAGGCATGAGGAGGTACTATTTTTGTTACTTGTTGGGTCTAAGGTAGATGGCATGGATAGAGTGAAGAACCCAGGTAGAAAGTGTGAAGAAGTTCCAAGTTGCAGCAGAAAGTGTGGAGAAGAAGTTGAAAATACTCCAACTTGCTTTGTTCTTGTCTTGGTTTTTCTTTACTCATTTTTTGTTGAAGAAAATATTGATGTAGATTTGTTGATGTGTGTATTGAGATTTGTAGTGAAAGTTACATCAAATGGTTTCTTCTTTGACTTTGATGTGTGTACTGAGATTATTGAGATTTGTAGCTCCAGCCTCTTTTTTTTCCTCTCAGATATTTGTACCTTAAACCAGATGCTGTGATGCTGAATATCTAATAGTAAATAATATTTACTTGGAATTTTCCTATCCATTTGTCTATCATTGAAAGCCCATGGTAAATAACTGTGATGACAATAATCAAACAATTACATGATGATACTGTGATAACAATTACTGATCAATTACAAATTGCTACCACAAAATACATCATCTTTCTACTGTCATTGTCAAATTCCAACATCCAAAAGAATGACATAAGATCATTTCCAAAAGAATGCTCATTTCTGAATTGGACATAATATACTAATCTATTAATGCATTAATGTAATATAAGGTCATTTCCAAAAGGATGACATAATTCATGGACCAAAATCTCATTAAATGGTTTCGATGGTGCTAAGATATACAACTTTTACAAACCCAAAATAAGATATACATCGAAAACACCAAATATATATTGTTCAATCCAAAATATACAATAAATTGGTCTATATGCCAGCACTTCTTGAGTTAGCATTCTGCAGATTGATCATCCTTATTCTTTCTGCTTGTAGTTGTGAATTTGTCAAGCATGGTTGTCCCATCAATCTTAGGCCTGGTCATTTTAATGGAAGCTGAGTTGGAGTTGAGATTGTGGCACCATCACCAATTAGTGCAATTCTCCTCTCTTAACCATTGGAAGTTGGGAAGTAGCTCTTCCTCACTTCCCTCTCATTTGGAATTGGAAAACGTGTCTCAGAATCAGCATAATGTTCCATATACTCCTGACTAGTCCCCTTTTCAATTATAGTCTCAAATTGCATTCTAGGCTAAAAAAAACCCAAAGGTGAAGAAAGTAGTCAAACATGATTAAAAATTAATGTTTACTGAAAAAATTCTTATTACCAAATAAATTCATATAGTTTGCTTTAATTATACACAAATAGTAGCAACTTTGAAACTTACATTTAACACCATTTGTCCAATTTCTGCATCAATAGTAATGCTTGTTCCATGCACCGCTCTTTGCTTATAGCAACTCCTTGTTGGAATCTTAGGTCTTAGTGATATTGGATGAGATTGTGCTTCTTGAGTGATCTGACTCTGTTGAGTATTGGAAGTACCTTTCTTAGGCCTTCCTCATTTCTTCCCCGTTGTGCTTTTGCTTGTTGATGGACATTGCATGAAACACCAAATATGCATTATTGATTACAGTGGTTTAAAGACACATCACAGGATAAACTAATTAATTGAGGACTAACTAACCTCCTTACAAGTCAAGTTGTTGTGCCCCTCTTGTCCACATACGTTGCATTTAGTTCTAGAACCTAACTTGGTCAACTTTTTAGTTGATGGTTGTGGCATTGCAACCTTTTCAATTGAGACAATTTGCTGAGCAAAGCTATATTTTTCCTCCTTCTTGATTCTTCTATTCGTTTTCTTTTCTTCGGGGGTCTTCCAGGCAACTTACACAGTGGTGGGGGCTACATAAGCTAGAAATTTTGTAGTTTCTAGAATTTATTACCCTTAACTGGCTGAAATTTAATGTCATAGCTATCCAAATATGTGTTCTTATGATCTTACTGTGATATGTGATTTCTTGGTTCAATTTTGGCATAATACAGAGCACAAATTGAATTTTAACATGGAATCCCAATCAATTCCCAAGCTCTACAAGAACAAATCCTCCTATTGAGAAAGACATTATGTCTATCCAACCCCTTACTAACTTCATAGCCTTCATCTCCATTGAAAACTACTCGACAACCAATTTCCAATTGCCTATTGAACTTAAATAACTCAATACACTTTGGGCTAAAATCACAGTTCCAATTCTGTACAAATTTGGCACTATTGGAGCATTTAACCATCATTTTTTTCTAATCTCTTCAAACATACGAATAACAGGAAGATGCCTATATTTGTATATCCAAACATTTAAACTTTCACTACAATTATTGTCCACAATCCATGAATTACACCTATTGCTAAAATTGGTTCTTACCCAGTATTTCGGATTATAAGACAAAACTACCCCAGCTGCCTTCTTGTTTAACCCTTCTAGTTGTTTTAGGTTGTCTTTAAATTGCTCTTGAAATGTGCTCCATGCACAAGAAAAGAATTTTTTTTTGCAGCTTACGTCCCCTCCTCCTTTTACTCCAATTTGCATATATATGTCTAGCACAAAACCTGTGCTTACTTTTAGGCAGAACCTCTTCAACAACTAAATGTAATCCCTACAAAATAAAATGCACATTTTTTGTAACTATGAATATGATAGAATGAAATATTGTGCAGTGCTTGCCAATACCTTCTGCATATCAGACATTAATGTGACTGTTGCTCCATCCCCAAGATATAATGACTCTTCAAGCCATTCAAAGAACCATTTCCAATTTACTTTGTTCTCTTGTTGTGTCAATCCAAATGTGAGTGGATATAAAGAGTCATTGGCATTAATCCTTGTTGCAGTGAGGAGAATAACTCTTGCCTTTCCTTTCAAAAAAGTGTCATCCAGCCCAATAAATAGTCTCCATCCAACCTTTTACCCAGCCTAAAACTCATTGAAGTAAATGAACATTTAGTTCATACACACATATTTGAGGTATTGAAACAAATATTCCAAATATATAAAACATTATAGGACATCAATCTTACCTTGCAAGTGTAATACCCTTAATTTTGGGATTGGAGGCTTGGGAATAAGCCCAAATTAAGTGGACTGCTAAGCCCCAATTTAGCAGGAGCCCAAATTTATCCCCTAATGAGTTTTATATCTTTAGGGTATTAAGAAAGTAAAATGATGAATTTTGGAGAAATTAATTATGTTTTTGGTGAAATCGCCTATAAGGTAGTAAGCTTGTCATGTTCATTTAAATGATCAAATGATAAGCAAAACTATGAAATTTTATAGGATGAAAGTAGATATCCTAAGCTTTAATTTGATAGGTCACATGACTCAATTAGAGCTATATACAAAAAGATATGAATTTTTGAAATTAGCCCAGAAAAATTGTAAAATTTCTGGAACAATATGCAAAGAATGAAATAACCCCAGGGTACGATGGGGCCGGGTCCCCGGGGGTATTTTAGTAATTTTTCAAGATAGACTCATATAACCTGCAGAAACACTATGGAAGTGTCTAACTAGTACATTTGACATTATAGGATCAAATATGGAGCCCTGAGCTGTTTGCACATAGATCGAGGCACGCGTTAAGAGGTGGAAAAGGGTTAAGGTAGGGGACTTACCTTATTTGCATGTATTTGATATCTTTGATTGTGTAGTGATGTATGTGATTGCTTTACTTGATTGTGTAGAGAATACTTGAATAAATGAAGCTCTGTTTCTATTTTTGATGTGGCCATAGTTTTGTTACATGAAACATTGAGCATGCAGAAATGTCATTATGGGGCATACATCTAGATAAAGCTAATATGTCATACACATAGCATCAATCATGCATGCATTATGGTATCTGTTTCCTACTGAGATTCTCTCGAATCTCACCCTCCCCTACCAATAATTTAGACAGGAGAGGACAGAAGATATGTAAACAACAATGCAAAGTACAGTACGAGGGGATTACAGTAGTGGACCGAAGACGGGGAAAAGTCTCTGTTTCACTGGGATGAGTTTAGACACCCTAGTAGCCTTGTGCGGCTACCTTAATCGTAAGTATAATGTACAAAACCCTATGGGGAATTTATGTAATCATACATATATTATCAGTATAGTTTTGCTATTCCTGTGTTGCCTACCGAAGCGCATATCATTTTTCGCAAATACTCTGGTAAATGTGAAATTAAAATAAGGGAGTGACATTTTGGTATCAGAGCTGAAAGCGGTTTTGGTGGAGTCGAAAGTGGTTCTGGACGAGCTTCAAGCTGTTCTGGAAGAGCCCAAGCGGTTTTGGAAGGGTGAGTGGTTCTGGCAACAGGATGGTATACTGATATGGTCTTGATTACAAACTGCTAAAAAATATGCATGGACGGGAGGTACCAAAGGAGGGTATCTTCCTAATTTGTGAATCATTCCTGAGAAATGGCGAGTACCGAAAGGCAGCTAGTGGTGCAATACTAGATAAGAATGATCTAAGGATATTACGGAACCCAATGATATGGGTACGACCAAGGCTAATGTGCGGTCCACACTCAATATTTTGGTGACCGGAGATAGCCAGCATGTCTTTGAGATGAGGGTAGTCACGAGGTACCCGTGGACAGAAATAGTAGAAGCCGATATCCACATTTGAGCACGGGTACAAAAGAGTTAAGCGTGCTCAACCCAGGGAAATGCCATGATGGGTGACCCCCTGGGAAGTTGTTGCACATGTTATGTCATGTTATGAAAAAAGAGTAAGGCAAGTTGTACAGTAGTTCAGAGGTTGTACGTTGTTGCAGGCTTTCCTTGACTACTGTAAACACATATGATATGTTGTTTTTGGGGTACCTATGAACCCAAAACTTTGTGAAATGATAGATAAGCCCATGTGTTTATGTGTAATTTACCTCTTTTTTGCTTCATATAGTGAAACATAAAGGTAGTAAGACTAAGAGGTTTAGATGCTGGGCAAGGTTAGGAAGTTAGACATAGCCTAATACAGCAACACAGGCCAAGAGAATAGAATAGCAAACAATGATCAACGATCATCAAGAAGGTTATCTTTGAAAGGCCAATATAGTAACTATAATCTCTCGTACACTATGTGATGGTTAATATGTTGTATGTTCTATATTTTGTAAATGAACACGTGCCTAGGGCACATTACCTAGCTGTAGTCTGAGACTTAGCTGAGGTACACAAATATTACCTGATTGTGGTTGGTGCCCAGCCGAGGTACATGAATATATTCTAGCTGTGGTGCGGGAAATGCATATGTACCGTTCGATGGGAAGTATATATGTACCATTCGGCCTAGTAAGGACCCAGCTATGATACATGATTTACCTAGCTGTAGTCGGTGACTCGGCTGAGGTACATGTAAGGGTTTCAATTGGATGGTTGGCCCTGAACTTTGTGTACACACACGGATTGTTGTTTTAACTGGGTTTTTGGCCCTGAACTTTGTGTACACACACGGATTGATGTGATTTTCATTTTACACTATATGGTGCATGACATATTTATCTATCACATTTTCTATGGATGATTATGGGTTACTATGGAGGGTCATGTGGTGTGAATAAAAAGGCACCCTACCCGATGAGGCTGCTAGCCACTTCCTAAGGGACTCGGGTACGAGGCCAAGAAGGGCTACGGGTGTGACAATAATAAAAAAAAGGGATGAGATGTTTATATCAAAATTTCCCAGAACTCAACATTATGCATGGGATGATGATTGTGAGAGGAGCTTTGGAGAGCTGATGCTGAAAATTTATTAAAGTACCAACACTGATAATCCCATATCTATAGTGGGCCTTTGTTGTCTTCACTAATGCCAATTGGCATGGATTGGGAAGGGAATTGAATCCCTAGATGTGAGCAGGCATAGATTGAGATAAGAATTGATGCAAGCCGAGTGAGGGCGTATACATCATGTCAGCTGAAGCTTCAGGAATTCAACTATCTCATCCATAATATTGAGTTGATGATAAGAATGTTTGTATTGAATAGAGAAACGTTGCCTTTATGGCATAATTGTGGAGTTGTACTGCAACCAAAAAGATTGAAAGTTCTGATCGAAGAGCGCTACCTACAGTGAAATCTGATCGGAGAGGGCTACCTAAGGAAAGTTCTGACCAGAAGGGGGCTGACCAGGTGTATGGGCGCCTGTATGAAGCACCGAGCACATAACCCTAGAGTACAGCCACCGTGATGACGAACCCTAAAGTGTAGCCGCCATGAAGTCGAATCGTAGAGTAGAGCTACAGAAATGTTGGTCCTCAACGATGGTGTATTGTAATGAATTCCATATTGAATGGGTTTTCTTGAGATAAGAGTTTATATGGATCAGAATGATTCAAGTTGAATCGAGTAAAGAGTGGGCACAGAGGAATATAGATTGTAAGTGTCGTCAGGTGTCATGGGAGGTTCCTGTGAGACTCCTATTAAATTATCCTGACATTATTAAAGCTCATATGAGGAGATAGACCTCAGAGTGGGCAGCGGAAGTGTGATGAATCTAGGTGCAATTTCAAAACTTACAGGAGGGGTTGATGTTCACACCATTGTTGATCATCTGAAAACATGATATGACCTTGATGGTCAACAGTGTTACAATATATGTGATGAACAGTATTACACCCTGAGTGGTGTACAGTATTATATCCTGTATGATGTACAGTATTAAACCCTGCATGGTGTACAATATGATGACCTATATGGTCAATAGTCACACAACATTTATAGTTTGTGGTGACACATGTTAACTAGAATTGGGATGAACCCTAGTGTAGTAGGGAAGAATGGTGGCGAATACCTCTAAACAGCACTAGTGATAACAATCTCAGATCCACAGTTGAGCTTTATGGTCTACACAGATGCAAGTAGGCATGGATTGAGATGTGTTTTGATGCAACAAGGTCAAGTAAAGGCATGAGCATCCCCATAGCTGTAGCCTCACAGAATGAATCATCCACTTGGGATATAGTGTAAACAGTGGATGGTCACATAGTGAATAGTACACATCGTATGGCTAACAAATAGTGCACACAGTACGGCCAATAAGGGTCAAATGGTCATTTGATCCTGAACACCGAATAGGTAGGCATAAATTACAGAAAGTGTGCAGGTTTGTACAAGGCGGTAAGACCCGGTTTGCAAGGTTGCAGAGGGCGGTGTCACTGGGCTGTAAGACCTGTGTGTCTAGTACTGTGGTTGATGCCTAGTACGATGACAATAGACCAATGTGTGTAAGGTAATGTTTTGAGGTTGGCAGAATATCCAAACTGTACCAGGCTTTAGCGAAGGCAGTAAGACCAGTGTGACCAAACGTTTTGGTGTCCAATAGTACCATGTCTCACATGAGGCGTGATATTCTACTATGGGAGGAACCTAATGAAGTGAACCATAGCCAGCTCACTAGCCCAATAGACCTTGTTAAGGGGGTGAGGGATATCTAGTAGGCCTCTTTAAGGGGTTGAGGATTGGGCTGTTACAAAAAAAAGTGATTGTGTGAATTCGGGTGAAGTTCCGAAGAGGCTATAAGGCTTATGGAACCAAGCGCTGTGGGAACCTGTGTTTGATTGCACACTACCTAATATGTACAGAATGGATGATAAATGTTGAATACTATCTGAGATTATTAATGGAAGTATGAATATTGTGTTACATGGCTTTTGAGCCTGTATATGATAATAGAATGAGATAGGATTAATCCCTAAATTGTAGGCGCTCAAATTTTGAGGACAAAATTTATTGAACAGGGGGAGAAATGTAATACCCTGAATTTTGGGATTGGAGGCTTGGGAATAAGCTTAAATTAAGTGGACTGCTAAGCTCCAATTTAGCAGGAACCCAAATTTATCCCCTAATGAGTTTTATATCTTTAGGGTATTAAGAAAGTAAAATGATGAATTTTGGAGAAAGTAATTATGTTTTTGGTGAAATCGCCTATGAGGTAGTAAGCTTGTCATGTTCATTTAAATGACCAAATGATGAGCAAAAGTTATGAAATTTTATAGGATGAAAGTAGACATCCTAAGTTTTAACTTGATAGGTTACACGGCTCAATTAGAGCTATATACAAAAAGATATAAATTTTTTAAATTAGCACAAAAAAACTATGAAATTTTTGGAACAATATGCAAAGATTGAAATTCTGGGAATTTTTTGATTCCATTCAGAAAATTTCTATATTTTTTCTTAAATCTAGACTCAATAAGGGTTCTATAGGCTTTGGAATCACTCCAATTTGTTTTTTCTAGAATTAGTTATGATTTTTCAAAGTTTGGGCAGAAATCTACCAAAATTTTGTAAACATCTAAAAATTTGGAAAATTAAAGTAAATTATGATACAATAATATATCATCATCCTCTTCCTCTTGAGCTCATTTCTGGCGTGAAATATCAGCTGAAGAGAGAGAGAACGTTCATATTTTAGAGAGAGAAAAGGAGGAGGAAAAACTTCAAAGGTAAGTGATTTCTTCGGTAAATCGGTTCCTAATGCGTATAACTCCGTTCCTAAGCTTCCTTTGCATATGATTTAAGGTTTGGAAGCTCATCTTTAGGTGTTTCAAGGGTTAGGGTTCAGCCATCTTGGGAAAAATCAGAAGGAGCTTGAGGTAACTTCCAAACTCTTGTATATTGACTATTCTTTATAGACAATTTAATCGGTGAAATTTCACTGGATTGTCTTTGTATATAAAAATGGAAAATGGATTGTAGGGGCTATTATGCTGCCCAAATTGATACTAAATGGTAGTTGTGACCTAATGGAATAGTCAATAAAGTGGTTAGGAGTATAAAAGAACGCGTTTACGTAGCTGAAACCTAAAAATCCCGATTTTCCCCTAAAAACCCATATATTTTGGCCATCACTATAAATGGGTCTTAGAGTTATATTTTCAATGATTTGATGGTTCCATTGAGTTCAGGAGCAAAAATTAGATAGGGTTACAGTTGGGCAGTTTTTCAGAAAAGGCCGAGAAGCATAATTATGAAAATGCCCCTGAAACACTGAAATAAGGGCTGCCAAGGGCAATTTCATCTTTTGGCAGTGAATTTAGTATTTTCGAGTCTGGAAATGGATTTCTTGGGTGAAAATATGTCAGGATAGCTAAGGTTAGAATTTCAAGAAAAGTACAGCCGGACCGGGTACGATGGGGCCGGGTCCCCGGGGGTATTTTAGTAATTTTTCAAGATAGACTCATATAACCCCCGGAAACACTATGGAAGTGTCTAACTAGTACATTTGACATTATAGGATCAAATATGGAGCCCTGAGCTATTTTCATGTAGATCGAGGCACGCGTTTCGAGGCGGAAAAGGGTTAAGGTAGGGGACTTACCTTATTTGTATGTATTTGATATATTTGCCTGTGTAGTGATGTATGTGATTGCTTTACTTGATTGTGTAGAGCATACTTGAATAAATGAAGCTCTGTTTCTGTTTTCACTGTGGCCATAGTTTTGTTACATGAAACATTGAGCATGCAGAAATGTCATTATGGGGCATACATCTAGATAAAGCTAACATGTCATACACATAGCATCAATCATGCTTGCATTATGGTATCTGTTTCCTACTGAGATTCTCTCGAATCTCACCCTCCCCTACCAATAATTTAGACAGGAGAGGACAGAAGATATGTAAACAACAATGCAAAGTACATTACGAGGGGATTACAGAAGTGGACCGAAGACGGGAAAAAGTCTCTGTTTCACTAGGATGAGTTTAGACACCCTAGTAGCCTTGTGCGGCTACCTTAATCGTAAGTATCATGTACAAACCCCTATGGGGAATTTATGTAATCATGCACATATTATCAGTATAGTTATGTTATTCCTGTGCTGCCTGCCGAAGCGCATATCATTTTCCGCAAATACTTTGGTAAATGTGAAATTAAAATAAGGGCGTGACAATAAGCATTAAAACATACACACATTCTATTAAATACTCTTGTCCCATTTTCTTCCAAAGCATCTTTGCTCACTTCGACACTAACATCCAAACCTGGCTGTGAGGTTCTCAACTCATTGTAGTAGGCTTCTAAATTTCTAAACTCATCCCTCTAGCTTCCCTCCAGTTCCTCCATTATCAACTTCTTTGCTCTCTTGCATTTATGGATACTCAAGTGTAGATTTAAGTCAACTTCTGCATCCTTTTACATATCACTTATTTTATAATGTGGCCTCTTTTGAATCTTGTTTTTAAAGTGTCCAGCTAACCACTTTGTACTAGCTCTTAGGTTCTTATAAATCCTAAGGCAACTATGCTCATGATAGAATGTTTTCGCTTTTAATTCAGGGTTGCCCCCTCTTTTGAAGCTTACAAAACAAAAGGACATCCTTGTTGATATTTAGCTCTAATTCTTGAGGGATCACTCTTGGATATTCTGACTTCAACCCTATTCGTTATTGCATATTGGTTAATTTCCCTCTTAAATTCTTCATAGTTGGCAAATGTCATGCCTAACGTTAATTGCATTTGTTCATCCCCACTTTTAGATTCTTCATTTGTTGAATCTTCATCATCACTTTCAAATTCTTGTTCATTTCCTAACTCTTCCTCCTAACCTTCATGTTCTTTAGTTAGTGACCCTTCTTCCTCACTCTCAGTTTCTTCATCTACTAAATCTTCTTCCTTACCCTCAAGTTCTTCATTTAATGACTCTGTTGAACAAACAAAAACAATTGTAATATAATGGATAAATTTAGAGAACATAAATTATATAAGTTAGATATGGAACAATAAAAAGATTCAAACCAAGTCAGTATACCCCAAAAATTCAGCAAGAAAAATATAATAAACAATATCTATGAGAAAGGCAATAAACAATCACCAGTGACTCAAAAAAACTCACAAGTTGGAATGATGTGTGTGTGTGTGTATCAGATTTTATGCATTATTGATATATATATATATATATATATTATAGAGGGCCAAAGCAAAAAAAACAAGTTGGAATTTTGAAAATCACCAGTGACACTACTCTTCTTCATCTCCATCTAGGCTGGCAGCTCCATGTCACCTTCACCTGCCTCCATGTCATCTTCGCCCCAATCCACATCATCTCCCAGATTCGCATCTATTGCCATTCTCTATTTAAAAAAAACCACTCCGGGGTAAAACCCACTCTCAATTGAGATTTCACTATACCAAAGAAGGAAAAAACAAAATCAACAAAGGAATCTTATCTGACAATTGACACTTTTCTCTTCATAAAGTTAATAGAGTTCTCCCTTGTCGCCTAGTGTTTGCTGTCAGGTTTTCTACAAGTTGCACTTGGGTTTCATTCATATATACAAAACCCTACACTCTGGGCTCTTTGATTCATTTCGAGGCGTGAGTTTTGTTTCTATTTTTTACATTAAATAACAAGGTGTCAAACAAAATAATGATGTATTGGCAAAAAAAACTAATGATGTGGCAAGGCAATAAACAGACATTTGTTCTCTGTTATTAAAAATCCATAATTGCTCCAATTTAATTACCTTAGGGTTAAAATTGCACCATAAAATACTTTAGGGTGCTAATTGCACCAAAAAAATAGTTTGGGGTGCTGGATGCACCTTTACCCTTTAAACTACATAGGTTATTCCTAGCTTAACTAACAAAGGCACTTGCACACACGTGAGAGGTCATAGCTTTAAATCCCAACTTTTATTGACGGTGTTTTTATTGACAGAACACTAAATTAGTAACGGTGTTTTTATTGACGTTCTGTCACTAAATTGAATTCCATCACTAATTTAATGTTTTTTTAGCGTGAGAGAGGGTAAAAAAAAAAGAAATTTTACTATTCTCATAAAGTGAGTTCTTTTAATGTATCTATGTTCTCTTATTCGAAGAATAAACTTTTCAACAGTTAAATAATTGATTATATACTTGGTGTGATGGGGAAGAGATAATTATCACTGAGTACTGCGAATATATGTTTCAGCAATGGTACATCGGATACAAATTCATGTGTCATTGCTAATCATATGCCTTAATTCCATCAATCACTCTCCTACTTATTTATTATTTATTGTTGAAGCAATATCGATAGATTTAATTTGAGAAAAATGGATAATAATGGGAAATAGGTCTTACATTTAGGATTAATATTAACTCCATAACTAGGTCCTCCATTAAGGAAAGGAGGGAGTACTTTTTTTTGGTAAAAAAAAGGAGGGAGTACTTTATTATAACATATAACATGACCCCTCTAAAATATTTTTTTATAACACTAAATTATATATAAGTTTATGAGTTTAACAAATTAGTTTGAAGAACGATGATAAATATAAGAGAAAAATAGGAACAATGTCTTATATTTAGGAATAAAATTCACACCCAAACTTGATCTTACATTAAAACCAATAGAGTAATATAAAGTTAATATAAAGTTAAGAATCATACTTTATTTACAATCAACTCTTGATGCAGTCGTCATGGTGTAGCAAGTGTTGATTATACATAGAACTTTGAAAACAGTCCAAAGCTGTTGGGTTTACAAGCCGTCTCTTCACGGGCTCAAGCCTAAACAAGTTGACCCATTTAGCACTAGTACAAAATTTTCTTTTTAGACCATCATATTTACACCGGTTATAGCGGATAAGGTCTAAAAAATTTAACCGTTGGTAGTTTTATAATTATATAGAACTTTTAAGACTAGTTCTCAAAAAAACCGATTTTTAAAAAATTATTTAGACCGGTCATAAATAAAATCGGTTAAAAAATATCAAAATATTTAAAAAATTAAAAATTTTAAACTTTTAAGACCGGTTATTAATAATAACAGGTCTTAAATATCAAAGATTTAAGACCGGTTTTAATAAAAACCAGTCTTAAATATGAAAAATTTAAAAATTATTTTTTCCCACCCTTTTAAGACCGGTTTTATATATACCTGGTTTAAAAAATCAACCCTAAATTTTTGAATCTCTTCTTTGTCTCGCCTAAATTTTTCTCTTTAAATCTGAAACCTTGTTTCTTGGTGTGATTACTCTGTAAGCTCGGTCATCTTCGCTCGATCTCATTCTCATGTTTGTTGCTGCGGTGCTTTCACCCTTGTACTGAATGAGTTTGTCGCCGCCACAACCTCGCTTGCTCTGATCTCCTTCGTCGCGACTTTTCACTTTCCCCATGACATCCATCCTTCATCGCAACCTACCTTGGCAGCCTCACTTCTTTACTGCCATGAGCTGCTTGCTCCTTTGCTTTGACCCAGAGATGCGTGAAGAAGATGCAACTGATGTTATGAGGTTTGAATAAACTTTTCTTTTAAAAGCTTAATTAATTTGTAAACTAATTTTTGCACAGAACAAAAAATCGGACCGGATCGACCGGTTTGACCGGTTAAACCAGGAACCGGTCCATAGTCCGGTCTGGTTTGCTGATTCAACCGTCAAACCGGTTAAAACCGGTAAAACCAGTGGTTAAACCAGTTTCATTTTTTTAAAAATTTTCTAAATTTTTATTTTGTGCTTTTTAGGGGAAAATGGAAGGTTGAAAACTAAAATGAAGAGAAAAATATGTAAAGAAAGAACAAATTTAAAAAAAATGAAGAAGAGAGTGAAAAATATTATTTAAAAAGATACAATAATTATAGGAAATGAGATATAATTGCATAAGTATATGCATTATTACTAATACTAAAAGATTTTAAGCTTTTTTTTTCTAAAAATCTTTATTTTTATTTATAGAATTTTAAAAATATATTGATATATATTATCATTAATAAATTATAATATTTTAATATGACCGGTTATGACCGGTTCAACTACCGGTTAGACCCCGGTTGACCCATTAACCCTTAAACCTGTGCTGTGACCGGTTCATTGCCCAGTCCGGTTTTTCGTTCCTTGAATTTTTGAGTATCTACTGCAAGGTGGCGATAGATGAAAGAGGAAGAAGAAGGTACAGAGCGAAGCGCCTTGCTTTAAATAATTCCTCTGTTTGCCTTTTTAAATTTCGTCTCTGGTTTTCTTCTTCCTTATGGTTGTGCCAAAATAGTTTCATAGTTTCAACTAAGAAACTGAATATGAATACAAAGTTAAGCTTATGGGTGTCCTTGAATTTTGTTTCAAGAGCTGTTCATTATCTTTCTACGTTGTTTGATGTTCTTATTAAACGATACAGGAATTCAGGTTTTCAGAAAATTTTGGCAGCGGGATTCACAGGTAAGATGTTTTTGTGAAATCTGATGGCTGTAATTTACTTGGAAGTATCTGCAATCGATTTTTCATTGTAATCTTTTTTATTCATCTGTACGTTTGCTACAAAAATAAAGAATGGGATGTGTTTTGATAGCACCATAAATAGTTAAGAGATATGGTCTCAAGGTTGAGACAAAGAATGGGATGTGTAAATGGCTTATGAGTTCTCGTTACAATGATACCTTCATTTTGAGACAACCAACTAGAAAGAGCTATCTACGGAGGATCCAGATTGGAAAGGGCTACCTGCAGAAAGTTCTGATAGGAAAGGGCTACCTATGAGGAAATCTGATTGCAAAGGGCTACCTACGGAGAGTATTGTACTGTAGTGTGGAGCCACCGTGACGACAACCCTAGCGTGCAGCCGCCTTGACGATGAACCGTGGAGTGCAGCCGCCGTGATGTTGAATCGTAGATTAGCGCTGCGGTAGTGTTGGCTCTTAATGATGGTATATTGCAACGAATCCCATAGTGAATGGGTATTCTGGAGATAAGAAGTCATATGGATCAGAATGATTCAATTTGAATCGGGCCAAGGTTTGGCACAAATGAATATATGTTGTGGATGTTGTCAATTGTGGTGGGAGATTCCCATGGGACTCCTGTTAAATCAGCTTGACTTTGTTAAAGCACAGATGAGGAGATTGACCTCAGAGTGTGCGGCGGAAGCGTGAGAATGTGATATGTTTGGTAATTGTGTTGAGCAGAAGCTCAAGGTTACCGTGAGCATGATGTGTTAATCATGGCTTCGGAAGGTAAAACTTCGAAGTCCAGATTATTTTGTGGAAAAAGGGGTCTTGAAGGATCCTAGTTTCGTGAAAAGAATTTGTGTTGGGTGGAATTATTAAAATGCCTGGTTCCAGCTTGTTGTAATTGTGCATTGTAAGTCTCTCACCTGCGGCCGCATGGGGTGATGCCTATGGCGGAGGACCGTGCCTTTGGGGCGGTATTTTAAGGGGGACAGGCTATTTGTGAAGGCCGACGGGCCATTTGTGAAAGTCGGATAGCTTTATGAGTTGTAAGGCTTTGTGTATGCACTGCCACACCAATAGTCCCTGAGTAGTTAACAACGGTTCGGGTAAAGACTGTGTGTCTTCCCGGCGGAGAAAGGGGATGAGGGTGGAGTGTGATATGGAAGCCGAAAGGCTATGTGTGAGCATCGCTACGCCAATAGTCCCTGAGTAGCTAATAACAGTTCGGGTAAAGACTATGTGTCTTCCCGGCGGAGAAAGGGGATGAGGGTAGGGTGTGATTATGGATCTTATGTGTATGCACCACTACGCCAATAGTCCCTGAGTAGCTAACAATAGTTCGGGTCAAGACTATGTGTCTTCTCGGCGGAGAAAGGGGATGAGGGTAGGGTGTGATTGTGGATCTACTATTGTGAGCCTGAATGGCTATGTGTGTGCACTGCCACGTCAATAGTCCCTGAGTAGCTAACAACAGTTCGGGTAAAGACTGTGTGCCTTCCCGGCGGAGAAAGGGGATGAGAGTGGAGTGTGATTGTGAATCTGTGACAATTATGGATAAGCTGGGACTGAGGTATAGTTGAGTAGTAGTGCAGAGCTAATTCAGCTGATGGCTAATTCGACTACATGATCGAGGGTTCTCTGTAAGAAGGGCACTATCTCAACATGGCCAACATGGCTAGCCACCACGCTGGTTGCACTGGTGTTGACCTTAGGCCGAAAGGCGATGCGTAAAATTAGAATCTACGATGTGTGTTTGACGTGGAAGTTGTGTGAATGCCGAAAGGGCAATGTGTGTTTGTGAAACAGCGGAAAACTATCGTATTTGTGCAAGCGGCGGAAGTCGAGGTATTCTTGCAAGGTGATATTGTGATTGAGGCCCAAAAGTCCTGGATGGGTGAGGGTAATGCTGTGAAACTTGATACAATAGTGTTATTGTTGTGAATACCCAAAGAATCCCTGTCACCACTAGTGAAGTTACTGGTGGGTGTATGGGTGAGGGTAGTGCTGCGAAAGTGGCTACGTCGAAAGCTGTGAAAGTGGATATAACGAAAGCTGAAATGTTTATGTATACAGCTGAGGCTGTCGTTTGATGTATTAAGGTTGTGGTGTTTTGGGGTTACTCCCGGAAGGGGTAACTAGATTGAGTTGAGTTGAGTGGTGGCATATACTGCCCAACTGCCAAGATCTTATGATATGGCTCATAAGTTAGAGCCTCCAGATATTGAGATACGTTACCCACTAATGAATTGGGGGGCTTGCGACGATTGTGGTTATATGATGATGGTTTTATGGCAATCGTATGTGGAGGCGATTGCCTTTATTGGCAAATGTATGGTGATTGTGTTTGTGCGGCAATCGTGGAATGGGCCGATTGCAATTTGTGGCAACTGGGTTGCATTTATTGTGTAGGATTCTTTCAAGAATTTGAATTGTGATGCACCAACTGTGGGGGTGGTCTAAAAGGGACCGTCCCAATATGAAATGATTGTGAAACGGAAGTCATCGTAAAGAGGCATCCGAAGTCATGGACTATGTGAAGTGCCAAATTTCGAGGACGAAATTTATTGAACTGGGGGAGAAATGTAATATCCCGAATTTTAAGACTTGAGGCTAGAGAATAAGCCTGAGATTAGTGGATTGGTAAGCCCCGGTTTAGCAAGATCCTAAATTGTGATTAAGGGTTAATAACTCCAAAAGTGGATGTCATTAGTGATAAATGAACCCTTTTGGAGATTTTGGTGTGTTTTGGCACTCGAATGTGATTCGTATGTGCTGTGAGCAGCGCCGAAACCCTATATTTAAGTTCAATTATGGATTAACCTCTAAATTGACTTAAAATAGAGGGAGGGCGCATAATGTGGTGATATGGAAAGATATGAAGTGTTTGGTGGTGATCCAAGAGAGATTACCATAATCAGGGGCAAAACGGTAAAGTTATCGACCAGTTGATCGGTTATCGAGGAGGGAACTCATTGCTAACTTCAAGATCAATGGTTGAGATTGATTTGTGTAGAGATTAAGTGGGTGGAATCCCATGTGTGTGGGTTCATGTGAACTCATAGAGATGGAGTAAGGGTGTGACAAGTGTCACAATTTGAGCCCTTGGATTTGGTCAAAGATTTCCACTCATTTTCCCTCTTTCCTCTCTTTATTTGGACGTTGTGGCATCCCTAAAAATCTTCTCCCTTCTTCATCATCTTCATTTCATCATCTCATCTCTCTCTCTTGTTTCTCCATGGCGTCCCAAAGCAAGGAAGAAAGAGAAAAGAATAAGGTGAGATTTGGCTTGTTTCTTGTCCTCTATTGCTAAAACACCCTTCTATAATGTTGTTCATAGTGATGAGAGCTTCATCTCTATGGTTTTAGATTCTTGATTGGTAGTGTTTGATAGCTTGAGGAAAATTGGAAGTATGAAGAATCAAGGAATTGATTTGGGAAAGAGGAAGAGGTGAGTATTTGAAGCCTTTTGATCTAAGTTTTGTGATTTTTGGATGAGTTAAGTGAATTTCGAATTTTGCCCTGATTTTCTTGTGATTTTGGATTGGATGAATTGGGTTGTGTTTTATGTTGAAAATGGTGCCATGTTGTGGTATTTGGTCATTGGAATTGATTTGGGAACTTGAGATGGAAAGTTGTGCAATGTTGAGTTGAAATGTGATATTGTGTGACATGTTGCAATTCATTGTGAAACATGTCAATATAATGTGAATTTGGTTGATTTAGTGTTTCCAATGGATTCCTTGTGAAATTTTGTGTGAGAATGATGTTTGATATGAAAATGGAACCATTGGAATCCAAATTGCAAAAACTGGAATTCTGTCTTTTGAAGTTCTGTTCTGGGCAGTCTGTTTGTGTTGCCGTTTGGAATGGGCAAATGATGTTATAAAATTCTGACAATTTCCAGTCTTAAATTTCACTTCCCAAGCTTCAAAATGGACATATAATTTGTGCCATTTCGTTTTGTCTTTTATGAGTTATGACTGTCCAAAGTTTGAGGTCGAAACTGGATTCTGTTTTGGAGCAATGTTGGATTTTGTATAAATCTGGATTTGTGTGGTGATTTTGGGTAATGAGCCATATTTTTCCTATGAAGAGGACTTAAAAATATTTCATTTGGATTTGGGATCACCTCATTTCGATTTTTTTGGAATTAGTTATGAATTTTCAAAGTTGCCTTGGCTGCAGTAGAAAATCCTGGCTGCAGCTCAAAAGTTTCTAGGCACGTTTTGGCCGCAGCCAGAAATTCTTGGCTGCAGCCAAAAACCTTCTGTGCGTGTTTTGGCTGCAGCCAGAGGATTCTTGACTGCAGCCAACCCCCATTTTCAGCATTTTAAGATTTTAAAAGGTGATTCCCAACCTAGTACGTCCCAATCCTTTAAGCTTTCGTTGAGCTTATTTTAGCCACCTAAAGGGTGTGAATGGTAACCAACTTTAAGTGATATAAAAGTAAGGATTTGGAATTGAGATTGACCCTATATCCTTGATTTCGTTTATAGGGTTCAGTATTCGTTTGGATCGCGATAAGCGGAGCTGGAGCATACGTGGAAAGAAAAGGGTAGGGAACATATCTCTTCTGCTTGTATTTGGTATATGTTTTAGTGTGTTGGTGCATGTCTTAGCTTTGCATGATTATGTGTAATTTGAAGCTATGTTTTAATTAATGCTATGGCCATTAGTATGTTGTTCGAAGCATTGAGCTTACAAATTGTCATTGTGTTATTATGAGTTGTGTGATGCAAGCATGTCATGCATTAAACATTTACCGTACATGCATATTGATATTGTTTTCCTACTGAGATTCTCTCGAATCTCACCTTCCCCTATCAACCATTTTAGACAGGGTAGGTGGATCGAGGATGGAGCAAGCAGTCAAGGGCGGCTAGGGCTCCCGTTGGAGTTTGGTTTTGATAGTTGGTTATCATAATTGGGATGATTTGTATTCGTATTTGGATAAGGGTTATATATATATATATATATATATATATATATTGTGGAATGTATATTTGGATTCAGTTTTCGTTATGAATGGGTTGGAATGTGTTTGGAATGTATATTCGAGTATGTATTTGATATGAGAATTTGTGTAATCCCTATGTGAGGGCTTGTATAGGCGAATGTATCCTATAAAGCTTGAGTTAATATATGGAAACCGGGATTATTATATTGCGTACTTTGATATATTGAATGTGAATTATCTTTGTGTAGTAATTGTATTCGGAATGTGAATGTGAGACCAGGTTATAAATGATTTCGAAAGGTATTTGTGAAAACCCCGTCTGGTAGATGGGTTTATAAATGTTATTTAATTGTTATTGGTCTCTATTTCACTTTAATTGCGTATTCTGAATATTAATTACGGCAGGGGGTTAGAGCAAACACAAACACTAAGAGTATCCAAATTGGTGTTTCTTAGATACTGCATAATAAAATTTAACGGTTCAAATATCATTAAGCGGATTCTTGAAACTAAAATAGTTTTAATTTTAATGAAATTAAAATGCAAATTGAAATTAATTTTCAATTATCAATTTAAAAAAAACTGAAAAAATATAATATTTGGTAAATTATAATTTATTTATTTATTTATTTATTAGGAGTTTAAATTTATTTGTTTATTAGGAGTTTAAATTTATTTGTTTATATTTATAGTAATAACTTACAAAATATTGAATATGATGAAATTTTAAAAAGAAAAAACAAAGAAAATGAAACAAACCCAATGCATATCCCACACTTGGCAACCTTTCAAGACAGTGAAAAAAGATGAGAGAGGAGAGAGAGCAAAAAGGCAGGACAGGGGTGAAATTATTGCATAATTATGGGGCCCACCAACTTAAAAAGGAGAAAAATTCAGCATTTTTAAAACTAGGGGTGTTCAAATTCGAGACCGGGACAGGGATCCCCCACTCCCGATCCCAGTCCCGGTTTTTGGCCGAGATGCAAATTGCATCCCGATAGGTTTGGTCCTGGTCGCAGTAATCCCAGGCGGGACCGGGACCAAACCGGGAAATCCCGGTTTTTTTAAAAAGATTTAATTTAAAATATATTATTATATTAGTTAAATTTTCTATAATCTAATGTTTAAAGTAATTATTTATCACCTAATAAGGCCATAATAATCACACAAATTGATCCAGAATTGAAGAATAACATTTTATTATTATTATTATTATTATTATTATTATTATTATTATTATTATCACCTACATAATTTTTGTTATTATTTTTATACATTATATAGTAGAATTAGTATCACGATATATACATTTTAACTTCAACTAAATTTGTGATACACATTTTATCAAATGATAACTTAAATTATGGGATAAAAAATACAAAAATAAAATAATAACTTAGTTTTTAAGAGAAAAAAATTTAAAAAAAAAACTAGGACCGGGATCGGGACATGGATCACAAGGTGTGTGACCGGTCCCAGTCCCGGCCGGGACATGAAATTCCCGGGATCAAAATGTCTGGGACCGGAACAGGATAACTGAGACCAAGACACTTTGAACACCCCTATATATAAAACAGTGGTTTTGGAGCTCAAAACCATGGTTTTGGACCAAAAAGTGATTATGAGCTTTTATAAGGTATTTGAGTAAATTTTTGTAAAACCATAATTTTGGAGTGAGAAGTTTTTTTTAATCAAAACAGGCAGTAAATCCTAAACATTGATAAACTTAGTTCAGAATTAAATAAATCAAAAATTTGTAAAAAGATAAAAAGGTATCATATGAACGTTGAATTTTTTTTTTTTAGCAATCAATGTCAATATTCCTATGTTTATGCAAGTTGTAGGGTTTATGATAAGATTTATCTAATGCACACCGCTCGACTTTAGTTACTTGAGTTCAACCATGAGTAGTAAAAATTGCATTGATTTTTTTTTTTTGACAAAGGGGAACATATATAGTTGTTGGTCGTTTATTGATTTAAAAATTGTGGAACTTTCTTTTCTGATGCTAAAAATTGTGGAACGTTACAAGCTATAGGGGTCTGTTTGGTGTGAGGGATTTGGAAGGGAAGAGAGGGGGAGGGAAATTATTATGAGTTGAATTTTAAAAGATTGAAGAAGTAGGGTGATAAAATTTTAATAAAAAGAATATATAAGATAAAAGAGTAAGAAAAATTAATTAAAAATTTTTAATCCCACTTCTCTAATTTTTTTAAATTCAACTCAAAAAAATTTTCCCTCTATCCACTTCCCACCCCTCCCCTCAGACCAAACAAGCCCCTAGGAGTAGAGACAAAAAGCATTTAAAAGAAGATTATCCAAAACGACCAGAGAGATGGATGAAAAAATTGGTACCTATGTCAAATCCTTATTTTATTTTCATATTTTTTTCAAAGTGTTTGTGTGCATTTTGGTGAGCAGCACAGGAATAACATAAATATACTGATAGATTGATACAATATACTTAATTACACTACCAATTTTCCCCACAGGGTTTGATAATATATACAAATTATTCCAAATTATCCAAATACTCAAAAATAAACTACGTATAACCAAACAACTCCAAACTCAGGACTGCACCCTTCAATTGCCTGTATTTACTGCTTTGCCCTTGGAGCCACTAACTTCTGCTGGAATATTTATTTATTTGAAAAAGGGTGAGATTCAAAAGAATCTCAGTAGTAACATACAATTGTTCATATAAAATACGAAATTAAATATATCATGCTCCATGTTATGCACAAATTAATTAACAATATCACGACATGTATACAAGCGTTAGGAGCTCAATCCCCCACTTTTCATACACCTCAGTTGGATTAGTACTCAACAACCAGGTAAAAGTGCCCTTCCCGAATTAACTACCCGTTTTCAGCAGAACTATGTTGATTCGTCAAATTACAGGAGAAGTTGTGATTTTGATATTTAACCTTTAAATCTTCTTCCTTTTCTCTCTTAATCACTTGATTAACCATTTAAACACAAATTGAATATGATTTGAGGAAATTTGGGCAGCATAACCCCTTAGGGTTTCATATACCACATTTTATAAAATCAAGAGAAACAACCACAATCAAGCCAACAACTTCAACAACAACAACAACAACAACAACAACAACAACAACATTGAAGAGAAGGAGATTGTGAAGGTTACCTATTGATTCAACTCTTCCTCTCACCTAACCGAACCCTCTCCCTCCCTAATCCTTGATGTTTTGCTTGCTAAACATGTAGATTTATGAAGAAGAGGAGTTTAGGGAAAGAAATATACAAGTTAGAAGCCAAATCACCAAGAACATCAAGCTTACCTTGGATCTTTCCCCCTTGAGCTCTCCTCTTCTTTCTAGCTTTCTCAAGTTTTCTCTCTCTCTCTCTCTCTCTCTCTCTATTCTTCTTGGTAAGCATGAAAATGAGCAAGAAAGATGAAGGGAATAGCTTTTTAAAGTATCTCATTTTTACCTTAATTAAACTTATTCCAAAAATTTGACTTTTTGACACCTTTTTCTTGGGCTTATCTACATGAAATTGGTGCCATAGACCTCCATTATAATTGAACCAAATTTCCCTCCTCTAGTCAGCCCATAAGTGACATCCCAAGCCCATAGGAAAAGCCAAATAGGCTGATGTAATTTGATCCTATAATTACTGCATTTGCCATAACATTTTTTCCCATTTTCAGAATAGTTGGCAATTCTTCCAGATTTTCTGACTAAACTTTAAAAAATCATAACTTTATTTATAGATATCAGATTAAAGTGATTATAAAGGCTATGAAACCCTTATTCACTACTACAAAAAGTATATATTACTACCCTAAAGGACGTCCCCTGTTTAGAAAGGGACGCCTAAAACATCTAAAACTTTAAATTTCCCTCTAGAATGCGCCATAATGAATGTTTAGGTGTCCCCAGTCACACTGGGGATGCCTAAAGCCATGTTTAGGCGTCCCCAGTCTAAAACCATGTTTAGGTGTCCTCAGTCCAACTGGGGAAGTCTAAAGGCTTAAATTTTTTTAAATTAAACCAGATAACATTTGGTGGGGAGAACTTGGCGCTGGTTGATTTTAAATAAAAAAAACATTTCTCCCCACTTTAGGCGTCCCCAGTGTCTTTAGGCACACCTAAAGGTTTCCCTGAATACATTAAGGCTCACTTTAGGCGTCCCCAGTTCTAAAGATCACTTTAGGCAAACTGGGGACGCCTAAAGTTAGGTTCAGGCATCCCCAGTAAGATTGGGGATGCAGAAAGCTTGTCCCATCAGCTGCACCATAGCAGCTTTATGTTCCTTCCCCATGCTTCATTTCCCTCGTGAGCTTCGTTCTCAGCTATATTCCCCTTTCCCTTTTCCCTTGCTTCCTTTCTGGTTTATCTTCCTCTTTTACAACTCTTCCCGTGCTCCCTTTCCCCGAGAAGCTTCCCTCCCTGTCTTCCTTCCTTCCTCTTTCTCATAATCATATTTCTATTTTCCTTCTCTCTTCTTTGACAAGAGCACCGTACGTAAGTGGCACCGATCTCCCCAGCTGGTGGCACCATGAGTGGTCTCCATTTCTGTGAGTGGCCAGCCTCCATTTTCATCTCTAAAGGTTTGTCTCTCACTCCCACAACTTTGGACATAAATGCTTGTAACTGTTAATTTAAATATGATTATGATACATTGTCTTGATATGGAAAAGAATTGTTGATTTAAATCTGATTATGAAATAGGAAAAACAGAGTAATTTGTACATGCATATTTATAATTTGCTTCTAATTTACTTGTTATAGAAAAGGAGTGTCATTATGGCATACTTATTTTTTTCAACATGGGGATGGTTAAACTGGTTGGCTGGCTTATGATTATGATGGTTTCTTCTTTTTGTTGTATGGCCGAAGGAACTTTCCATAAAGACATTACCGAAAATGAAGGATAACATTATTTACTATTTTATTAGAAATTCTTATTATGTGCTAATAAAGAACTCTTTTGCATATGTGATAATATACCTATTTTCATGTATGAAATTTTCACATCAATTATGCCATTAAATAGCTATGAAGATGGCAATTTTTTTCTAGGGTACATGCGTTCTAAGAGAGCTCATTTCTTGTGATGGGATGAATTATACTTATCTAAAAATTGTGGAGGCTTGAAAATTGTTTTGTTGGAAGCTGTGAATTTGGCATGGGTTGCTTGGTAAAAAAACTCACAATGATACATTGTCCTCAATATGAATTGCCTAAATTAATTTAGTTTTGTTTAAATTAAGTTAAGACGGTTTGTTATTTCGTTTAAAAAAATAGTAATAGGCAATCCCAGTGTTGACAATTCTTCTTAACTTGAGTGTTATTAATTGGAATGACGTAAATGGTAATAAAATTGGTTATAGTTGGATGAATGCTTTGAGAACAAGTGAAGAATATGAGAATGGGGTTAAAGAGTTTATTGAATATGCTAGAAGGAACGCTTTGGAAAAAAATGGGAAGTATTTTTGTCCTTGTGTCAATTGTTTAAATGAGAGAAGACATGATGTTGAAGTTATAAGAGATCACCTACTTTGTAATGGAATAAATCTACGATACACAAGGTGGATATGGCAAGGTGAGGAAGTAACTGATTGTCCGTCGCACAAGAAGAAAGATGTGGATGTCATAGAAGAAGATAGAATGGAGAGAATAATTCACGATGTTGAGATAGAATCCTTCGCGTAGTCGCATGAATATGAGAGCATACAGAGTGATATAGAGACACTGTTATACCCTGGGAGTAAATACACACGGCTAATAGGAATACCACATTTGGTTAACTTAAAAGCAACTTATGGGTAGACCGATAGTAGTTTTATATTGCTGCTTGAACTATTATGTGATATGTTTCCAGACGATAATGTACTTCCAAATTGTATGTATGAGGCCAAGAAAATCCTATCTACGATGGGTATAGAGTATAAAAAGATACATTATTACCCTAGTGACTGCGTACTACATAGAAATGAGTATAAAGGTCTGAGTGAGTGCCCTAAGTATCAAACTGCACGATACAAAGTGAAGAAAGATGGTGGTTGTGGTGATAGGACAACTAAAAGGAAACATTTAAAGGTTTTGTGGTATCTTCCAATAATACCGTGCTTTATGCGTTTGTTTGGTACTGCAAAAAAAAAAAAGCAAAGAAGTTGAGATGACATTTGGATGATAGAATATCTGTTGGAAAATATCTTCAGTACCTGGCTGACTCTCCATAGTGGAAGAAAATAGATGAAATGTTCCTTGAATTTTGAAGCAAGCTGAGAAACCTTCGGCTTTGGCTTTGTACAGATGGCATCAATCCGTGTGGAACTCTTAATAGCACACACAGTGCGTAGTTAGTACTCCTTGTAATATACAACTTACCTCCCTGGCTTTGTATGAAACGCAAGTATGTGATGCTTTCTATGATGATTTCTGGATCAAAACAGCCAGGAAACGATATCGATGTCTACCTGGCACCTTTGATTAAGGATGTCACGCCCTTATTTTAATTTCACATTTACCAGAGTATTCGCAGAAAAGGATATGCGGTTCGATAGGCAATACATGAATAGCATAAATATACTGATAATATGTGCATGATTACATAAAATCCCCATAGGCGTTTGTACATGATACTTACGATTAAGGTAGCCGCACAAGGCTACTAGGGTATCTAAACTCATCCCAGTGAAGCAGAGACTTCTTCCCGTCTTCGTTCCACTATTGTAATCCCCTCGTACGATACTCTGCATTGTTGTTTGCATATTTTCTGTCATTTCCTATCTAAATTGTTGGTAGGAGAGGGTGAGATTTGAGATAATCTCTACAGATACCACAATGCATGCATGATTGATGCTATGTGTATGACATGTTAGCTTTATCTAGATGTATGCCCCATAATGACATTTCTGCATGTTCAATGTCTCATACAACAAGACTATGGCCACAGCGAAAATAGAAACAGAGCTTCATTTATTAAACAATGCTCTACAAAATCAAGCAAAGTAATCACATACATCATTACACAAGCAAAGATATCAAATACATGCAAGTAAGATAAGTCCCCTACTCCAGCTTTTCTCTTCGATTTGTGTGCCAGCAACTCGGGGCTGCATATTCGATCCTACAATGTCAAATATACTATTTAGACACTTCCATAGTGTTTCTGGGTGTTATATGAGGCTGTATTATAAATTACTAAAATACCCCCGGGACCCGGCCCCATCGTACCCAGTCCGGCTGTACTTTTCTCGAAATTCTAACCTGGGCTATCCTAACAAATTTTCACCCAAGGAATCAATTTCCAGACTCAGAATTACCAAATTCACTGCCAAAAGACGAAATTGCCCTTGGCAGCCCTAATTTCAGTGTTTTAGGGGCATTTTCGTAATTATGTTTTCTTGGCCTTTTTCAAAAAAATGCTCAACTGTAACCCCACCTAATTTTCCCTCCTGAACTCAATGGAATCATCAAATCATTGAAAATCCAAATCTAGGGTCCATTTATAGCCCAAACCAAAATATATGAGTTTTCCAAGGAAAATCGGGGTTTTTCAGTTTCGGCTCCGTAAACATGTTCCTTTCTACTCCTAACCACTTCATTGACCATTCTATTATATTACAACTACATTTAGTATAAATTTGGGCAGCATAACCCCTATATCATCACATTTCCAAACTTTAAAACCAATGACAATCCGGCAAAATTTCACCGATTAAATTGTCCACAGCAGGTAGAATAGGTAATACACAAGAGTTTGGAAGTTACCTCAAGCTCCCACTAGCTCTTCTCAAAGTGGCTGAACCCTAACCCTTATTACCAATGAAAATTGAGCTTCCCAAACCTTAAATACATAGAAGAATAACTTAGGAACGGAGTTATACACATTAGAAACCGATTTACCAAAGAAATCACTTACCTTTATAAGTTTTTCCTCCTCCCTTTCTCTTTCTAAAAATTCTGCATCTCCTCTCTCTAAATGTTGAACTTCACGTCAGTTATGGCTGCTGGAAGAAGATTATCACTTTTTATTTTATAATCTAATATCTTATTTCATTTATTTGATAATTCCCAATTTTCAGATTTTTACAAAATTCTGGCAGATTTCTGCCCAAACTTTGGAAAATCATCACTAATTCTAGAAAAATCAAATTTGAGTGATTACAAAGCCTATAGAACCCTTATTGAGTCTAGTTTCAAGGAAAAATATATACTTTTGCTGAATGAAATCAAAAAATTCCTAGAATTTCAATCTTTGCATATTGTTCTAGAAATTTCACAGTTTTTCTGTGCTGACTTCAAAAATTCATATCTTTTTGTGTGTAGCTCTAATTGATTCATATAACCTATCAAAGTAAAGCTTAGGATGTTTAATTTCATCCTGTAAAACTTCATAATTTTTTCTTATCATTTGGTCATTCAAAAGCATATGACAAGCTCACTACCTCAAAGGCGATTTCATCGAAAACATAATTATATTCTCCAAAATTCACCATTTTACTTTCTTAATACCCCAAAGATATAGAAATCATTAGGGGATAAATTTGGGCTCATGCTAAATTGGGTCTTAGCAGTCCACTTAATTTAGGCTTATTCCCAAGCCTCCAATCCCAAATTTCGGGGTATTACAGAGGACTTGAATAAGTTATGGGAGAAAGGCATAGATGTGTTTGATACATACATGAATGAGTCCTTCAACCTACGTGTAATGATTTTCACCATGATAAATGACTTCCCTACGTACGGAAACCTGTCAGGGTACAGTGTGAAGGGGCACAAAGCATGTCTAATTTATGAAGCAGATACTCACTTCCACCAACTTAAACATGGAAGAAAAAAAGTCTACCTTGGTCACAGGAGGTTCCTTCCTAGGTTCCACTCATATCATAGGTTAAGAAAGTGTTTTAACGGCTTGCCAGAGCATGGAATGGCTCCAAAGGTATTAATCGGAGAGGAAGTTTACAATCGGGTCAAACATATCAACGTCTTATTTGGTAAGAATCAGAAGACTGCGGGTGAGAAGAACATAGGGAAGAAGAGATCAATTTTCTTTGATCTTTCATATTGGCGTAGTCTTGAAGTGAGACACAGTATTGATGTGATGCACGTAGAGAAAATCGTTTGTGATAGCCTTGTCAGTACGCTTTTCCATATACCAGGGAAGACTAAGGATGGGATTAGTGTAAGACTAGGCCTTATTGATATGGGAATAAGAGAATGGTTACATCCACAGCTAAGAGATGATGGTAGGAGGGCATACATGGAGCCAGCAGCGCATACACTATTAAAAGTGGAGAAAAGAAGTTTGTGTGGATGTTTGCATGAAATTAAGGTGCCACAAGGGTATTCTTCGAATGTGAGAAGGTGTGTGTCAATGGAGGATTTGAAGTTAGTGGAAATGAAGTCACATGATTATCATATGCTGATGCAATAACTATTACCTGTAGCTATTAGAGGCATTATGAAAGATGAAGTTCGAAGTACTGTGACAAGATTGTGTGTTTTCTTTAATGATATCTGTAATAAAGTCATTGACACTGAAAAGCTGGATGAACTGGAAGGTGAGGGTTATATTATATTATCCCAATTCGAGATGCACTTTGCTCCTTCATTTTTTTGATATAATGGTTCATTTGATTGTTCATTTGGTAACAGAGGTAAGGCTCTGTGGTCTAGTTTACCTGAGGTGGATATACCCTTTCGAGTGATACATGGTGATCCCACATTCAACCTTGACAGCACACCACCTTTCACAGTTAATTTACCTACAACAAGTGAAGTAGAATTGGTAGATGATGAAGAAGATGCTATAAGAAATGATCATGATAAAGGAATATGGGAGATAATATAGAGTAAGATCTTAACTTAAAAAATAGTAAGAGCTTAACTTAGAAAATAGTAATGTGTGCTGAGGGTTATATTATAGTTATTCACCTATCTGACAATGAATTTTGTGCTTATAGGAATATGGACAATTCTAGTGACTCATAAAGTGATAGGGATAATGAAATGAATAGGCCTGAACCTGCTGCAAGACCTGAACCTACTGTGAGAAGAAGGGTTAGAGGTAGTACAAAAATGCCTGTATTGGTAGCACGTCATCACCATCAACAGGAGAGGTTGCATATTGACTTTGATGAAAATATGAAACCAATTGGTCCGGAGGAAGACCATTTCATTAGCTACTTAGGTTTTTTTTGCTTAAAGCAAAAATTGCATTACCTATGATAATTGGAAGTTGGATCCACAAAAAACAAAAGATTGGATTTGGCAATAACTTTTGGTATATAAGTTTTGATAAATCTGCATATATATCTTTATTCCTATTGCTTCAAATATAATTAACTTATGTTTTTACCTTGCAGTAAACCTATAATGTCCCTAACATTACAGAGATGTACAAGGAGTGGATGGGGGAGGTTCATCTATAATGGAAAGATTTCAAGAATAGGCTTACATGAGATTACATTCCAGGGGACCTGAGGGGTATGGATCCATGTCAGGAGTATACGTATTTATCTCCAGAGGACTGGAGGTTGTTTATGGTATCACGAGAAGATCCAAACTTTTTGGAAAGATTTCTGTCATCAGTGTTTTATTTGAATATAGTTGACATTATTGATTTGGTGTTCATTATTTTCCTTTTATAGGCATTAAGTGCAGCAAATGTAGAGAGACAAGCAGCTAATAAGTATCAACATTGCACGTCTTGTAGTGGTTATTGGAAGCTTGAGCAAAAGATGATGGCAGAAGAGTTGGAGAAATTGAAGGAAGCAGCCATATCAGATCCTAGCGTTGTCGTTCAGGCCCTGCCACCTCATTCACGTCACAAAAAATGGAAAGCAGGGAGGATTAAGGGAGGAAAGTATATAAATCCGACTATTGCTGAGGTTGCCGCAAGAATTGTAAGTAGTTAGAGCATAAGTACAAAGTTTTTTTTTCATATTGGGAGTGCTTAATTTTCATTTATGATAACTTTTATGTTGCAAGATGAATTGGAAGATCATAGTAGCCAAGGTTTGTTCACTCCAAGTGGACGGATGGACATCTTATCAATGGCGATTGGGAAGGTAGATCACCCTGGTCATGTTCGAGGGGAGGCAGGGGGAGTGTAACGCCCCAAATTTCAATTAAAGGCTAATGATAATTATTGAGGATAGTTATCGAATTAAAGTGGAATAATTATGTGTTTGGTGGTAATATTAATTAACAAGCCATGATTAGTGGAAATTGAAAGAATGAAATTGTTGGGCAATTAGTTGGTGATTAATGGAGAAATTAATTACTAACTAAGAGAAAATGAGAAGTGTAATTAAAATGGCTAATGGAGGGATTAAAGTAGCTAATTGGTGACTTATTTGGTGAGAACCAATAGGCTTGTGACATGTGTCAAAAGTGGGTATGATGAATGTAGAGGAGAAAAGTCAAATGGGGGAGTATTTTATTTAATTTCTCTCTCTTCCTCTCCCTCATTTTCACTAGACAAGACATAGAGGGAGTATCATTATTACTTCTCCTTCTCCATCCCTCTATTCTCTCTCTTTCTTCCTCCATTTTCGGTGCCATTGGAGCTTAAGAGAGGGAAAGAAAAAGCTGGATTTTGAGGTAAGCAAATGGCCTTAAATGCCAAAATGCTCTTCTATAAACTTATTCCTTGTGTTGAGAGCTTCAATTTCATGGTTTTAGATTTGTCATTTGGTGTTGTTTGAGCTCTTAAGGGATTTTGGAGTTTGGAGAATCAAGGAACGCCTTTGGGAAAAGTTGTAAAGGTGAGTAAGATAAACCTTTCTATACAGGTTTTATAGCCATTGGTTGAGTTTTGATTTTCTGGAAATTTGGGCTTGAATTTTTTTTATAGTAATTTGGGCTTGAATTTTGAAATTGAGGGTCAATGTGTTATTGGCATGTTGTTGTCATGGATATGATGCTTTGAGATGTATCTTGGATAGATAAAATTTGATTGAAGTTTAAATGTAAGGTTTGGCACCTTTTTGGTAGTTTTGGTGCATTTAGCAAAACAGGGCATGTGATTGGGTTGTGATTTTGGTCATTTTGGGAATAGGCTTTATTGTTAAATTTTGGAGCCATTGGAGACTTTGGTAGAAAGTTGGAAAATCTGTCTTGTGTGAACTCTATCTGGGCAGTCAGTTTGTACTAACGTTTTGAATGACCAAATGGTGTTGGAAAATTATGAAACTTCCTAATCTTAAAGTTCACATCTCAAGCTTCACAATGGACATATATTTTGTGTCATTTCGTTTGGTATGCTACGAGTTATGACTGTCCAAATTTTGATGTTAAATTTGGGATAAATTCTAGTGCAGTATGGACATTTCCTAAATTCTGTGTTTGTGTGGTTATTTCTGGTATTGTTCCATATTTTTCTAGTAAAGAGGACTTAAATAGATTTCATTTGGCTTTAGAATCACCTAATTTTGATTTTTCTAGAATTAGTTATAATTTTTCAAAATTCAGCCAAGAAACAGAATTTTCCTGGCCGTAGCAAGAAAATTTTGGGCTGCAGCCAGAACACTTCTGGGCCATTTTTGGCTGCAACCAGAAAATTTCTGTGATATTTTTGGCCACAGCCAGAGATTTATTGGCTGCAACCAACCCCCGGTTTTCAGCACCTTGTGATTTTGAAAAGTGGTTTCCAACCCGATGTTTCCCAATCCTTTAGGGCTTTTATTAGAGCCAATACTACTTAAAGGACATAAATGATAACCAAATCTAAGTATTGTAAAGTCAATTGAGTATTGGAATAGAGAATAACTCCCTAATTATAATTATAGGATACGATATTTGCCCTCCTCGGGAGAGACCTGTGACAAAGCACGCACGGAACAAACCAGGTAGGGACTATTCTCTCATGTTGTGTATGATGATTTGGTATGCATGACTTGTCATTATGAAGTCAATTGAGTATTGGAATAGAGAATAACCCTTTTATAATTATGCCCTCCTCGGGAGAGAACTGCGACAAAGCACGCACGGAACAAACCAGGTAGTGACTCTTCTCTCATGTTATGTATGATGTTTTGGTATGCATGACTTGTCATTGTGATTTGTGAAATGTGTATGCCATGGTCCATTACAGCGTGAGCACTTTAGCGTGAGCCATTTAGGGAGTGACAGTGGTCATCTCTAGTTCAGCCGTTGAACTGCCATTGTAATCGACGTGGATCTTTCTGAATCTGACCCGTGGGGCGGCGTTTGTGAATCCAGCCATAGGCTGTGTGTTGATCTTGCCAGTATGGCTTGCATATGAAATGCTTTATATGAATCCCAGCTGTGGTGAAATACATTGTGTGGATTGTGTTGTGCAATGCAGCGTGAGCAAACGCAAGGGTGACATGAGTCATACATGCCTTTGCCGATGTAACTGTCGTTGTAGTTGCAATGTGTATGTGATGATTTGCTTTCATGCCTTATTGTTGTGCATACTATGAGTGTTTTTTTACTACGGGAATTCTTTAGGATCTCACTCTCCCAAAACAACTTTTAGACAAGGCCAGATGATCAAAAGGAAAGAGGACGAATATTTGGAATATTTGGAATATTTGATTATCATATTGTATTTAGAATATTTGGTTATCATATTGTATTTTAGATTATTTTATTTTAGAGCTCCGGATTAGGAGTTTCATTTTAGAATATTTGGTTATCATATTGTATTTTGGATTATTTTATTGGGAAACCATTGTATATATATTGGAATTGTAGTATAGTTTGTGTAATCCCCTGGATAAGCGAAATGAATTATGGGCATTGTGCCTTATAGAACCCTTATTTATTAAATGGAACCCAAGTGTGTCGGGAGTTTACATTACACTCTGATATATATAAATGGAATCTAATTGTACAAGCCAGTTGTGTGTTGATTATTGATATGAGACCATTGTTGAATATATTTTTGAAAAGTTTTTGCTAGCCTGGTTTTTGGGAAAATGAATACTTATTAAGTCTCAAACCGTATTATGGTCTCTGATTCAACCTAATTAAGTTTTTATGAACTAAACTCGGCCTATGTCGTGAAGGGGGTTATAGGGAGTTCGTGTCATGAAGTATTTTGGCCAAGCCTCACATTCTTATTCGTCACAAGCTGAACCCAGTAGGGAGCTTGTGGCCAAGATTCGCCAGGAAGTCTCACAAGAGCTCGAGGCCAACCTTCACAACAAGCTCTGACAAGAGTTGTTGCCAAAGCTACTTCTTGAGCTGATCCCTAAGCTACGAGCAGAAATAATGAAGATGTTTGAATTGCAGATAACAACTTTCGAGCATAGAACCCATTCATGCCCGGCCTTCAACAACACCAAAGGAAGTTACAACCTGGTGAAGGAACCACTTGGCGACCCTTCTCCTACTCAAGCACCGGGAGAACCTGCCATCCTCTCTTTGGATGCCCCATTGCTGCGTGTAGTTGCAAATCCTCTCGTTCACACACAAGCTACCACCTACCATCATCAGTTAATTCCACATCATTTACATAGGGTGACTGTGACGTGTGTTCGAGAAGGGGAAGAAGGTACATCCATCCCTATTCCTGATGATGAGGTTGCCACGATAGCTCAGGCGAGAGGATCTTTCATTCTTTAGGTTGTACATCTTATTGGCTCAATAGCAACACCTCTAATGGTATGGAACTACCTCACTTAACTGTACTTGAGATGTGTCGGCATCCTACTAACGATATGTTTTTTTTATGTTCTAAAAGAACGAGCAGGAAGTAGGAAAATGGCCCTTCTTAGCACGACTGCAGTAGATCTATAAAGGCATTCGCCTGATTGATTTGCATATGCCTACAGGGATTGTGGGCCAGGAATTAGAGTATCCCTTCATAATTGATAAAGAAGATCTTAAACAGTTCATTAAGTTAAAGGAGCTAGATATAGGGTGGGGAAAATTTGAAATCCTGTAAGTTTTTATTTCCCATTTTTTCCTTCATTTAGTTAAGTTGATTTTAACTAGCTAATACATTCATCATTTTAATTCTATTATAGCTCCTTCCGTCGTATATGCATTGACTTGCAAAGAGTTGATTTATATGGATTCTTGTCTCCTGCACATATGACAAGGAATAGTAATACAGTGCAAAAAAAGATGCACTATGTGGGCTTCACAATGGGACAGAATGACTATTGTTGTTATCTAGCACTGATTGTTCAAGGGTACGCATTTTAATTTTGTGTATTTGAGATTTTTAATAAATAATTGCCTTGTCATCTAACTTCTTTTTAATATGTATATGTTGTTATAGTTACCACTGGAGTTTGTGTGTTCTCTATCCTTGGTCCCACATAGTTTACTGGTTTGATTCCCTAAGTAAAAGACCAGACAAAGAAACAAAAAGCGTCTTCAACACGTAAGTTATTTTTTTTTGTATTTCATTGCTTCTTGATTCTTGACTTAAATGAATTATTCTAATTTATGTTGATTTCCATTTTAATGATAGAGCATCCCAGACGTATCGAGCGCTTGGCGAGCCACGCTATCGTAAAGGTGGCAAAGACCCGAAATAGTTCTTTCCAAAGGTACGTAGTTTCAAATCAAGTTCTTTTGATTGACAATCGTTTTAGATGTGCCTTTATTGATTTTAACCATTTGCTTTTGATTTATAGTGCCCTCAATAACCTGACGGCTGGGAATATGGATACTATGTCTTACTTTATACGTTTAACGTCATTAAGAGTGGTATTACGACATATTTTGAACACGTAATCACTTCTTCATTCTCAGAGGATAATATTTTTGGTGTTGTAATTCAATGGCAATTCATTCACTTGATTCATTATTTCATCTAAACTTATTTTCTAATTTACAGATTTTTGACAATGAAGATGCCTACTCATATAAAGACATAAATATGATCATATACTTTTTGGCTGGACATCTTCTTTAACGTATACCAGAGTAAAGTCTTTAGTAGTTTGTGTAGGACATACTTTTGTACATATAATTAGCGTTGTTGTTGTTGGATATAGATTGCTGTGTAGTTTGTGTGGTTTGTTAGTTAATTAGTTTGCTACTCCTTAAAGTTACTGCATGTAGAGCCTGGGATTGATTACTATGTTTCGAGTTGTTTCCATTCTGCTGAACTGTTGTTGTTTTATTCTGTTGTTTCCTTCTTATTTTTGTAGTTTACATTTTCCAGACAGTGAAATATATATAAAAAGGCCATTTAAAAAAAACTTTTAACATCCTTAAAATAAAACGGGACGTGTGAAAGGCTTTCTCGACAGTTTGGATGTCCTAAGTTAGGACTGGGGACGTCTAAAGTGCCTTTTAGATGTCCCCAATCCTAACTTGAGACATCTAAAGTGCACCTCAAACTTTAGACGTCCCTATTATTAAGTGGGGACGTCTAAAGTCCTTCCTATAGCCGACCCCTATTTTACGGACATTATTGACGTTTTTTTCTACGACCCTCAGATAGATGTCCCTCTATTTGCAAACGTTGAAAGGACAAAAAAAAGGATGTTAAAACCATTTTTTCTAGTAGTGATTGAGTCTTTTTAAGGAAACATATAGCCTTCAGCCAACTGGAAACTCACAATTCCTAGAATTAAAATCTTTGGCTGTTGTTTGAGAAAATAATCAGTTTTAAGGACTAACTTCAAAAATTTATAACTCTTTGTGTATAGCTCCAAATAATACCCATGACCTATCAAATTAAAGCTTAGGATGTTACTTCCCTCTTGTAAAATTTTACAATTTTTGAACATCATTTGGTCATCCAAACTCCATGATAAACTCACTGCCTTATAGGAAATTTCACTGGTAGCACTATTTACATTGCAATTTTCACTGTTTAATTCTTATGATCAAGAATTTATGGCCAAAGGCTATACAAAGTATATTGATGCCCACCATTCTATTCCCTTAAATATAAGGAATTTTAGTGATTGAAATTTGGGATGTTACATTTCTCCCACTATTCAATAAATTTCGTCCTTAAAATTTGAACGTCTATAACATGGGAATCAATCCATATCACTCAACCCATTCCTTTATCATGTGTAGACTCACAAGCCATGTAATATAATGATCATATTTATTATATCTATTTTATCTACAAGCTCATCAAGCATGCAACACAATCACCATATTTTCACCACAAATCTTATATAGTATTCAGCATTCATCATTTATTCTGTATGTAGTATGTAGCGTGCAATCAAACATAGGTCCCACTGGTCCATTCCCACAATGCTTTGTTCCTTAGGCCTCACAGCCTTTTTAGGACTCTGCGTGGATCACACAATCACCTTTTTTTGTAATGATTCAAGGGCCTCACTGCCACATAGGACTGGCCAAGCCATACCTAGCAGAGCCTTCCACTCGATAGACTTCGACAAGGTAGGAATTGCCCTCTCCTCTACACTAAGGGCCTATACCACATAGGTACTTGGGAATTTATTATATAACAATCATAACAAGTACTGAACCTCGCTTGCACAAGCAACACCAAAGCGCTGGGTCACCTTGGTCTGACTGCCCAAGGAATCACTCCTATGCTACTGGCATCTCGGGACTTACTGCCTCGGCTACAACCTGGTACATTTTGAATGTTCTGTTAGCCTCAAGACACTCCTTGGACATACTGGTCTAATGTCATCACGCTAGGCACCAAACACAGCGCTATGCACATAGTCTTATAGCATAGGGACACAGCCCTATGCAAATTTGCATATCGGATCTTACCACCTCGAGCCTCTGCTTGTCACAATTTCCGAATACATAATATGCTACAAGCCCAAGGACATACTAATCCATCAAGTCTTATAGCCTAAGCATATATAGTTCATCGCCTTTGCCAAATACATATCGGGTCTAACTACTTAGAGTCAATCAATATTGCCCAAAAATTACACATGCATTTACTATGCTCCCGCTGCCTACTTTGAGATCTATCTCCTCATATAAGCGTTAACAATGTTAAGACAATTTAATAGGAGTCCTACAGGAACCTCCTATAATAGTTGATTATACCCACAATTTGTGTTCCTTTGTGCCAATTACTAGCCTATTTCAACTCAATGTTGTTTTCACTTGATTAGGATTTGATAGATCCCAATTTGTGAAAATTCCTGACATGATGTCCCACAATGTCTTAGCACCACTCTTAGGTGCCTCTTATGTTCTTCTCTTATTCATATCTTTCAATACATTATCTGCCATCTACCAATCGACTTCTATTAATGCCTCAAGTTAGTGGAATGGTATGCAGATCAATTCTTTCTCTCATTTCATTAGAGAGCTATAACCACAATCAATTCTTTAAGGAAATATTTTATAATTATAATTTTTTCAATACTAGGCTAGCAGCTAGCAACCTTCAATAATCCCATACATTTATCACATTTTAATCCCTCAAGCAACTCAGGCCTTATCAAATGCCTAAGGAGTTATGTTAAGTAAAATATAAAAAAGGGGTTAATGACTAGTTAGACTGTTGATTAGTAGATTAGGTCATTAGTTAAGTAAGATAGCCATTAGAATAAGAATAAGAGGCGGTAAGAAATAAGATGCAGTATATATAAATACCTATTGTGCCTCTCATGAGTGTTGTGGATTATCTGAATTGTTAGCAATAATATTCTCTAAAGTTTCAGTCTCTCATCTCTCTTCTCCTTTGATTCTCTTCTCCGTTCTTCTCTCTGTTTCTCTCGAATCTTTCTCTTTTCTTGGTTAATTCATAACAGTGGTATCATAGCGGTCCTTCCTTGGCTGTCTCTCCCACCCTTTCCACTTCTATCTTGATTAACACCCAAAGGGAAAAAAATTTATGGCTTCTCCATCTCCAAATTTAGAAGAAAATAAAATATGGCTTTGGCAAAAAGGTAATGTCAAGGAATTTAATGCCTTCTTTAATGAAGCCACTAGTAAATTGCAGCTGCTAGAATGTTATCTTGTCATGACATATGTGGCGGGTCTAAAGAAAGAGATCGCAGATTCAGTCTAATTTTTTTACCCTCGCATGATGCAACATGCTCGTTTTATCGCTAGAGTGGAAGAAATATTTCTGTAGAGGTGATTGGAGAAGGCAAGAAGAGTCTTGAAAGATCAAAAAGATGATGAGGTTCTTCTGTCATCAATTCCAAAGTAGCCAAAAATTATAAAAGAAGCCTCCAAGGTTCAAGAAAGTAGTAGGTCATGTTCAACCAACACCCAAGAAAAGGAAGTGAGGCGTGTCGCACATACGCAAAGGTAAAAGGAAGCCATAAATGTTACAAAAAATGATGAGATAGAGTCTTCTTGGACCTTCCCAGAGTACATCAAGGGCAACAGATACAATAAAAGAAGATGACCATGGTGATCTCAAGAAGGGCAAGGAATTCTTCATCGACTTGGGTTATTGTTCGCCCTTCACCTCGCAAGACTCTGTCGAAAGTGTAGAAAATGATCAAAAGAATCACTTGAAGGCTGACCAAGTTGTGAGACCCCATGTTTTAAAAGCAAAGTATGCCCAACCAACCACAACAAAGGCCCCAGCTTTAGTTGCCGACAATTCTCGCTCTATTCAGAAGGCTTCATGTATGACGGAAGGAAATAAAGAAGCCATGGTTATCGTGAAATAGGGCATGGAGGAAATGTCAAAAACAGAGTTGGACATTGGAGGATTATCAAGTTTTGACTCTCCTGAGAGATTTCTTGGTGAATCACATAAGAAGTCTTCACCGTTGCCGCTTACTCTTTGTTCTTCGTCTACTGTCTCTATTTTCTTTCCACCATCGAGTTCCCTTCCCTCATCGCTATCTCTATTTCTTTACTTGACGTCGACTTCCCTAGTTTTATTGTTGTCTTTGTTTGATGCTAACACTGTAGTTTGGGAATTATCATACGTTACTAAGAGTTGTTGTATCTCAAAGATGAGCGATGGGGTTTTGTGGCGAGATACGAATTATTTGGAGCCTCAATCTTTTATCCTGGGATCTATGTGGCTGAGTGAAGCTGGATTTGAAAATTCAAAAATCCTTTTCCCTTCATAGTTGGTTTGTATATTCTCGGGAGGGTAGAACTCTTTTGAAAATTAGGGGCATATGGGCTTTATTTTTTCATGAATTTGGCCTAAGTTTTTTGCTGTCATGGATTTTACATTTCAAGCCTACAAGTTTGTTTTGTCATTGGGTTGTTTTCGATACAAGAAGCTTGGTTCTAAGTTGGTTTAAGGGGAAGTTAGTGAAAATGCTGCAAGGTTCTAGCTTGGTTCAAGGTTTGGTGTGCTTGGTCCAAATGTTTTTTTAGATCAGCATTAGACCCATTATTTCTATTTGGTTTATAATCCATTAGTAATGATATACTTGCTATAAACTTTAGTCACAATGCTTCATGGGGGGTTTTTGTTCTCCAAGTAAGAAGAAAAGAAAGGGAGAAGTGTGCAGTAGCTTAAGTTCCAGATTACTTCAATAATTACCAATAGTTTTTCTAGAATTTAGTAGCTTATGAAGCTTCTATTTTGTCATTTTAGTTCTATATTTTTCTATTGTTGTCAATTATCCTTGAGGGCAAGGATGTTTTGGGTGGGGGTATTGTTATGTAAAATATAAAAAAGGGGTTAACGGCTAGTTAGACCATTGATTAGTAGATTAGACTGTTAGTTAAGTAAGATAGTCGTTAGAATAAGAATAACAGGTGGTAAGTAATAAGAGGCTGTATATATAAATACCTCTTGTGCTCTCATAAGTGTCGTGGATTATTTGAATTGTTAGCAATAATATTCAGTCTCTCATCTTTCTTCTCCTTTGATTCTCTTCTATGTTCTTCTCTCTGTTTCTCTCTACTCTTTCTCTTTTCTTTGTTAATTCATAACAAGTTAATTCAACTACTGAATTTGATTCTTAGATTACAATTCTCTCAATCGCAACTCAGAACCTCAATCTCATCATGGTTGAAAATCATTTTTCCTCAATCATCCTTATTGTCCACTCATATCTTTCAGAATGACCTAGGAAATTTACCAGCCACTGCCCTACCCTCTATTTTCTTTCCTAAGCATGCAACCATAATCCTTGGCTACTCTTTGCTCACCATATTCTACTAACATTGAACTAACATTAGACTATGACCACTCTAATTGCCCAGCTTAAGAAGCCTTTTCTTTCTATAGGAGAGCATGTTGTCTTTATTAAATCAATATTAATCCCTATTTTTGCAAGGATTCGTATATGTAAGAATCTTGTTCCTCAATTCCACAAATCATTACTAGCCCAACACAATTTTGACTAAATTCGCCAGCCTATAGACACACTAGTTCACTAGGTCTTAGGGCCTCTGGACACACAGGTCTACTACAACATATCTAGCATGTATGATTTTACAGTCTAGGGTCTCTAACCCAATTGTTAGGTTCATTTTCAATTATAGAACCTCAATATCACAAAATTTGGAAATCATTTCCCTCAATTATACCCAATAGGTTTGCTAAGAATTAGAATTAATAGCACCTATTCTAACCTTCACGGTATTTGGGTATTATTCTCAAAATATTACTGAATGTTCAATACTATTTACAAGGTTCAAACTTCCATCATGGCACAAGACCATAGTGTAACCCATTCACATTTCGACCTAAGTACTATTTCAACTTAGATCTGATTCAAGCCTATCATCAATCTTCATAATCATTCGATCAGATCCTCTATGATCAATATACAGTATGATCACCACTCATAATATACCTATCTACCTTTAATACCACGGTGTTACTAAGGATCATCACTTAGTATGGAGAAACCTCAAACATTCACTATACCCCAAGTTTCCCATCACCTTATCAAATGAACTTTTCTGTGCAGTAATCACTACAACAAAAATGGTTCGAATTAAATTAACATTTATATCATCAACATCTCCATGCTTCTAAACATCATTTAAATGATCTAACTAAAATGATTATTAGTCATGAAGAAACCCTAAGATAATAACTATTTCTCAAGTCTCCATGACCTTGCCAACTTAACTTCCCAAGGGTTACCCATTTAAGATTTCCCTTGCTTGAGCATGCTTAACTTTCATGCACCCAAGCCAAAACACAGATATCTACTTTATCTATTCCTTACCACCGGTACCCTGAGACTACTTGCACCTTCAAAAGATGTGTTGACTACCTCCAGTCACCCAAAATATAATGACTAGGTCCCACATCACTCTTTGTACATGCACTGCCATACCAGATCGGTAATGTGCTCCATGAAGTCCCAAAAGCATTTGGTTGGACATCCTTCGACAATATCAATCTTCTTTAGGTACGTCATTATGTGCTGCCCTTAAGTGTTCCTAAGTCTTTCAGGGCTGATTCACAGACTAGAAGGATTCCCGCCTTTAGTACCCCCCATCCATGTATGTATTCTATCACTATGTAATCAATACCATATCATATACTATCATGTTGCCAGAACTACCACTTTGCCAGAACCACTTTAGGTTCTGATACCAAAATGTAAAACCCTTATCTTATTTTCATATTTTGTTCAAAGTGCTTGCACGCAGTTTGGTGAGCAACACAGGGATAACGTAAATATACTCATAGATTGGTACAATGTACTTGGTTACGTTACCAGTTTTCCCTACAAGTTTTGATAATCACTAGTGGAAAAATCACTTTTAAGACAGGTTAAAAATAACATTTTAGACTGATTCTGGATGTGGTCTTGCTACAGCCAGTCTTAAAAGTCTGTTACTTTTTAGACCGGTTAAAGAACTAGTCTTAAAAAAAGTTTTAAGACCAGTTATTTAAAAAACCGGTCTAAAAATAATTATTTTTAGACAAGTTATTAAAGAAACCAGTCTAAAAAGTACATTTGAGACCGATTTTTTTTGAAAAACCTGTCTTAAAAGTAAACTTTTTAGACTGGTTCTCAAAAAACCCGATCTAAAAAGTTGATTTAGACCAGTTTTCTGAAAAATCAGTCTTAAAGTAATACTTTTAAGAGCGGTTTTTTTTACTTTAAGACCAGTTTTTCAGAAAACCGGTCTAAAATGTACTTCTTAGATGCGGTTTTTTTTACTTTAAGACCGGTTTTTCAGAAAACCGGTCTAAAATGTACTTCTTATATCGGTTTTGTAAAGAACCGGTCTAAAACGTTTTTAAAAAAAAAAAAAAGAATTGCCCCGTTTGAAACATTTACCTAGCCAGCAAGCTAGCCATCCTCTGTTAAAACATTTCACTTAGCAAGTAGCCATTTCAACGATGCAGATAGAATTACAAACAGAATAAACTCACAATCATAGGTAGAATCATAAAATTATGGCCAAAATTAAATACTTCATACAATGTCTTCTCGGCAACCCAAACTAATTGAAATGGAAAAAAAAGTTCATCATCATCATCAACACTTGTTTATTATGGCCAAAATACTTTATACACATTCTTCTCAGGCTAATGATCACTAGCTGGCTTTAGAGCATCTACATTAAGACACCTCATATGCTTCATTTTCCTATGACAACATAAAAAAATTATTTTTAATTTACATATACCAATAACAATAAACATAATTCAAATATAGTTAATGATAATTATTTTAGCTAACTAACCTTCAAAGTAGTTTTATAAAGGGATATCCTCCCATATCCCTTCATGATGATCGTTTCTTGTGTCGTGTTCATTGTCTGCTTCATCTTCTTTGTTCAATTTTAGTATACCTCTAGAAACAGAAAGAGTCTCAAGAAGATCATTCATTGAACAACTTTCCTTATTAATGTCAATGAACTTTTTTCCTTGGAGACCTACAGACGATATTTTATTTGCTTCAATATAAAACACTTGTTTTGCTTGATAAACAATAATAAAAGGTTCATCTCCAAAACTTTTACCAATCATATCAACCAATGTAAATCCCAACTGATCAAATTATCACACCATTATTGACATTAACCCACTTGCATTTGAAAATGGAAAATTTAATTTTAACATAATTAACCACCCAAATCTCTTCAATAACCCCATAATAAGGTATTGCTGCCAATCTAGTGTTCTTATCTTTCAAACTAGAGAAGTGCATATATTCAGCCACTAATATAACCCCACTATTATGGACGTTGTTCCTATCATCAAGGGACTTTGTGTAAAACGTATAACCATTGATCACATACGAAGTCCAAGTTATAACATCAACCTCAGGACCACGTACTAACCATTTAATTGTATCAAAAACGCATTCTTCTCCGTCGACCTTTTATTTGAACTAATGTGCAAAAGTTTTGTTATGCTCCCTAATTAACCTTTGTTTTAGTCATTCGACTATTTTCTTTCCTGAAAATTTCTTTATGAGCATTAATGTAATCTTAAACTACATCAACATTATTCAAGATGTACAAGTAGACTTGTTGCAATTCATCAGGATCAACACTCTTTACTGTAGCCCCGTGTCTACCCTCTTCTTCATTATCACGTTCAGGAAGCACAATATGTCTTACATTTGACAGGTAATCTTGACAAAACTCCATGGCTTCTTCAGAAACATATTTTTGAACAATAGATACTTCAGGCCGATTTTCATTCTTCACATACCCTTTTAGGATTTTCATTGTTCTTTTAACTGGGTATATCTACCGTAAATAGATAGGGCCACACAACTTTATCTCCCTCACTAGATGAACAATTAGATATGTCATGATGTCAAAAAAAGAAGTAAGAAAAAGCTTCTTAAGCTAGCACAAGATCATATATCCTTCATTTTCTAGTTCATCTAATCTTTCTATTTCAATGACTTTACTACAAATAGCATTGAAGAAGAAATAAAATATAGTCAAAATATGTTGAAGATCATATTCGGCAATGCCTCTAATAGCTACTAGAAGTAGTTGTTGCATTAAGACATGACAATCGTAAGACTTTAGCCCTACTAACTTCAAGTCTTTTATTGACACAAGCTTCCTAAAATTTGAAGAATACCCTGAAGGAACTTTGATGCCATGTAAACACTTACAAAAGCTTCTTTTCTCCTCCTCAGACAAAGTATGAGCAGCTAGAGGACAAAAAGTTCTCTTACCATATGGCTTTGTATGCAAGTCTTCTTGTATTCCCATTTCTAGAAAATCTAATCTTACCTTCACGCCATCCTTAGAACTACCTTGTATGTTAAGTAGTGTCCCAACAATACTATCATATACATTTTTCTCCATATGCATGAAATCAATACAGTATCTCACATCAAGATTGCTCCAATATGGAGGATTGAAGAAGACATGCCTCTTTTTCCATGTATTTTTATTCACTACTTTTCTTTGTGTTAGTGCAAGCGTTTCGCCAAGAGGGGGTGAATTGGGTGATACCAAAAATTTCATTGCGTATAAGAAAATTAAGAACTGGTCTTACAAGTTCTTTATAGTTACAAAACTGACATTGCTCATCTTTTTTAGACCTTATCCGCTATAACTGATCTAAATATGACAGTTTAAAAAGGCAATTTTGTACTAGTGGTAGTGAAGAAGATGAGTGAATAGAGAATTAAGAATGCCTGGAAGCTTATATTCTGATTTTCCAACGTTTAATATTTTGTAGCACTTCTCAAATCACTACCATAACTGCCACTGTATTCCAAATTTGTAGCGGGTATATGAGTAAAACCGCTACATTTCTAAAACATTGGAATAAATTAGAAAAATTTATTTTAACCTTGTAGCGGTTTTAAAATGTAACCGCTATTAATATATATTTGTAGCGGTTATAAGTTATTAACGGCTACAAAGTTCTGATTGTAGAAAAATTTCAAATTTCAAATTTCAAATATTTTAACTTTGTAGCGGTTATAAGAAAAAACAGCTAGAAATATTCATGACTGTCGGACAATTTTAAAAAAATTGGGTTTTCAATTTGTAGCAGTTATAAGCGTAAACCACTACAAATATAGAACATAGTGGGGAAAATTCAAAATTCAAATGTTGAATATTTGTAGCGGTTATTACTATAACCGCTACAAAAACATAACATTTGATTTTTGAATTTACCTCCCTCGGTGCTATACATTTGTAGCGGTTTAAACACGTAACTGCTACAAATTGACAAATAGAATTTGTAGTAGTTTTTAATATTAACCACTACAAATATATTACAAAATATTTTTTTAATATTTGTAGCGATTTTATAATAAAACCGCTACAAATATATATATGAGTGTTATTTTTTTGTGGTTAGTTTTGATAAATATAAATAAAACTGTCGTAAATGCAATAAAAATTTAACAAGGCTCTAAAAATATAAATATAACTATTGTAAACACAACAAGAAATTAAGTTCTAAAAATAAAATATCCATGTTTATTTACAAATGTTTCAAACAGAAAAAATATAAATGTCATAAACTAACTAGCAGGACTCTAATAATCTAGTCCTCCCTTAGGTAGGGCTCTCTCAAGTGCAACTATATTGGGGTGCTGAGCAGAGTTAACAGCACCATCATCATCACCAGGAGGAGGAGGAGGAGGCTGGACAACGAGCTGAGGGATAGGCGGAACCTGTGGATGCTGCTCGTCTGGGAACAAGCGACTCCACGACCGGTCGAGCATGTAGTTTATGATATCACACCACTGCGAATGCTGAGTGTAGTAGAAATCAGCCTCCTGTTATATCTGCTATATCTAATGATGCTATTATTGATGCTACCTATGTCTTAGCCAAATCTAAGCGTAGCTCCTCAACAGACTCGTCCCTTGAACTTCTGACCCCGGACGTCTGTGCTATAGAGCTACCAGCCTCAAAGGCGGCACTCTTGCAGTAGACCATGCTAGGTTTGACCTAGACCCGCCTTCAAAGGAGTCATAGGGTCCACAAACCCTTATGACTTCTGGGTCTGGGTTTCTCGCAGCTCAGCCTGCGATGCAGCATTTGCTCCTACCATTTTATGAAACAATTACTTATTATTATTTTTCATAATAAAGTTGGTTTTATAAACAATATAATAATGAAATCACTTACATTGGCCTCCTTTGCCAACTGAGAGGTTGGAGTCCCATCACGGTGTCTATGTGTGATAGAGAACAACTCCCCGTAGTTCGTCTGACGGTTCTCCTACTGTGCCTCCTCTCTTGAAAAAATTACAAAATTAAATTAGTATTATCAAAACAAAATACTAGATTTATAATATGAAATGACCAGCTAAAAGTAATTGATATTGTGAAAGGTTATCATATCGTTGTAAGTGACAATAAAGGTTTTCGATTCTGCTATGTGGTGGATCGCCTGCTGCCCATGGCACCTCGTGTTCCTCTGAGAAAGCTCTTGGAAAAAAAACAATACTAAAAGTATTAAATCAATATAAAACATTTATAATTAATAAAATCATAAAATCAATTAAATTTAAATTGAAATTATAATTTCATAATTATAAATTAAAAAATTATATATAATTAATTACTATTTTATAATTCATATTAATATTTATAGAATCTAATCTAAATCTAATTTTGTATATAATTAATATTTATATAAAATTAAATATAACTATTTAATTTTTTATATAATCTAATCTAAATCTAATAATCAAAATAATCTAATAAATACATTTCCTGCCCCTTAGCTCGCCTCCTGTACTAGACGAAACTCGCCCAGTCGTTTGGTGGGACGCCGTCCGGGATGTTCTCGATCAGTAGCTACAGAGGAATCATCCTATCCTTATCCATACTATGGAAGAGATGATTCCTCCTCTTCCTCCAGCTGTTGCCCATCTTTATCTGCGTATACCTCTTCCGATTGTCTCGGACGGCAAACTTAAGCTATAACACTATTGAAAAAAAATATTTAATTATAACTAATTACAAATAAGACAATTAAAAAATATTAATTAAATAAAATTAATTATAGAAAATATAATATAATTAAATACTATTAATTACCTATACCACCTTGTCCTACGCTAGGTCCTTCAGCCCCTTTAGAACGCTCCTCCACATCCTGAAGTGAAGGGGGAACCACATCTAATTCGAGCCTAGCTCGTTCAGGAAGCGATTGAACAGGTGACCCCCATTGTCAATAGGCTGGTCCATGGCCTCATTCAATGGAACTACAACTCGTAGTGTCCGGTCTAAGTTCTTCAAACCGGCCACGTCCAGCCTCCTCATGGACACGTTTCCCTGCTCATCTACACAATTTACCACATGTTAGATAAATTATAATTCAAATTTAAAATTTTGAATTTAAATTTATAATTTATGAAATAAAAACATATATTTACCTTGGACATGCACCTCAAACCGAGTAGACAGAGAAGACGACCGTCGTGGGTTGTTCTAGTCTCATGCCTCCTCCTCATCGAGAAACCACTCCATATCTCTTATTGAAACGGGATATCAAAGTCCTTGTTTGCTTCATAGTCACTGACATTGATATCTCCCTCTCTCATATCAGGCACCTCTAGTACGGTCTTCTTTTGTGGGATCGTTTGCGGTAGTTGTAGTAGGGCCGACTCTTATGGCTATTGTGGCGAGATAGGCTAAATGGCGCGATCACTCTCCCTTCACGCTGCCCCTTCCCACCACCCCCTCATCTACTTCTGCCACCCTGCAGAATCAGTCTCAGGACCTCAGGCTCCTTCCCCTTGTCCATCCCTGAAAGCCATATCAACTGCAACAATTCAAAAAAAAACCAATTAGTCACATTTATATGTAAAATTATAATGAAAATAAAAATAAAAATGTATTGTCCATACCTTAACTGAGAATAATGAGAAATGCTGCAGTGAAAACTCTCTGACAGATGTTAGAACATTTAGATTTGAGGGAAAACTCTTAGAGAAATGTCATAAAACAAAGTGGCCAAACGTGAAAAAGGAAAAGGCGGCGAGCTTTTATAGCTTTGGAATTTGTAGCGGTTCTTGAAAAAACCGCTACATAAACCGCTACAAAATAGCTAGGGTGGCAAAAATTTATAGCAGTTATAAAATAATCGCTACAAATATGCAAACCTTTGAAGTTCTATAGCGGTTATAAAAACCTAATCGCTACAAATAAGATGACCTTTGAAGTTGTGTAGCGGTTATGAATACCTAACCGCTATAAATAGATGACCTTTGGCATTTTATAGCGGTTCAGTTTGTTTTAACCGCTACACTATTGGCGTAGCTTTGTGGCACCAAGTGGCGCGAACTTTGTAGCGGTTCAAATGTTGTAACCGCTACAAGTTAACCAAGAACAAATTTTAGCGAGAAACTCGCACCATATTTGTAACGGTTTTACGCTTTTAACCGCTACAAAAAAATGTTGCCAATTAGTCACGCTACTTGGCGTGTAGCTTACCACTACAAAATTATAGTGGTTTATGTTATAACTGCTACAAATTTTATAGTTAGTAGCGGTTAAGTTTAACCGCTACAAATGCACAACTACGAATCCCTTTTTTGTAGTGAAAGTTGAGTTTTTGAAACCTATATGGAATCAAAATCAAGAGACTTAAACCCTCAAAATGTAGATGATCTCATAAAACATTGAGGACACATATCTAAGTTACATTATGGAGTATCATCTACGTCAATAAAAAACTGGGTTTTCAAAACTAAGTGTTTTTATCCAACATAAGGCCATGGGTGTGTAGAGCTCAAAGAAACACTTAGAATGTGTCAAATGGAGTTCCAATGAGGAAGAAATGAAGGACAGAAGTTGGTAGGTTGCCTTGTCCTTATTGCCAATTAAATCACGATTTGATCTCTGAAAAAGACGTTTTTGGATCAAATAAAAGTCATGGCTCTATAGTTCGTTTAGCAATGATTCCAATGATACTAAGAACCTGAAAAAAATAAGTTAAAACGAGCAAGATATGACCTTCCAAAGTTTGTGGGTCACGATGACCCACTAGATCTCCAACCAGGTCAAGTTGACCAAGCTAAAGTTAAAGACAATGATGTTGCAGTCATTAGCCACGTCATGAATCAGCCAAAACAAGTTGGCCAATAAGCATGTGCCACATCAGCATTCTATAATAGTCATCAAGCCACATTATCGATCAACTTAAGGCCATGCCATCCGTTGACCAACCACATAGACCGAGACACATCAGCGCCATTGACCATTCAAGGGCCAACCATTAACCTTTAACTAATCAACGGCCAACCACTGATCGCTGAATATTTTTATAAAAAAATTTCAGAAATTGACATATGGCGCATGGGGCCTATAGGAAACTAGCACGTGTTACTGGATGATGGTTGCAAGGCAGTGCGTTTAGTATACGCCCTTCTATTGAGAGTGGGCTTCGCTAAAAATTAATCCAGACACCTTCTAAGGGCGTATGTGAGCACATAGGACTTTCGATTAAGACACAGTTTATTCCTAAAAATCCATAAATTCGAGAGCTTCAATGTTATATGTAATTTGCATATGTTTGAAGCAAGTTTGGATTTGATTTGAGTCAAAAAAAAGTGTCTATATGCACTTAGAGATCCCTAAAAATGTTCAAATTAAGCCTATATTGATTCTATTATTTTAGGGATAAGTCGGTTTACCTATTAAGAATATTTCAGCTACAACATATGGTTACTTTTGAAAGATTCTTTAAAATGGAAAATTATTCAAATGAGTTTTTGAATACGAGATCTTATCCAACCTCGACTCAAGATCTTGGGGATAAAACCTAAAATTGGCAATAACTAGAACTTATTAACTCATAATAAGTCCTTCCATACTTCTAACCACATTAAATCAATTGGGATTGAAGTAGTGACTTCTAAGTTAACTATTTTTCACAAAGATTGTGTCAAAGGACAAGATGGAGAAAGATGTAGGAATCATCTCATTGAGTGAGAGATATGCTACAAATACATCCAAGTGAATGGATGAAAACATGGCTAAGAGGAGTTGGGCATTGTAGCTAGATGTAACAGGAGTTCATATGATCAGAAGGGCCTATAAGAAGGAGAACCTAGTTTTGAGACGTCAATATGAGGCAAATTTTTACAAATTTTGAATGTTCCTTTTCATTGAATTTATAGTTATATTCTTTGATTTCTAGAATTGAATTGAGCGTATTCTCTTATCTTCATGAATATTCATGTTGTTATTTAGATGATATTTTGTTATTATATCTACGTTGTTTAAGCAAGAGTTTCTTGAACGTATTCAGAAACCTAAAAAGGGGATGAGTTTAACAAAAACTATGGTTAAAAGGGTGGTAGGCTAACTAGCAAGAGTGGGATACGAGTCAACATCGTTGTCTCCTAAACATGAAACTAGTGAACTTATTATCTAATTATCCTATGTCTTATTTGAACTGACAAATATGACTTTCTTGTATACCATAATCATCTAAGTGATCAAATTATAACTAAGTCCATTTGACTAGCATATAAAGACAACCTCAATAGAGATATTTATGGAGTTAGAAACTCAAATCTCTTCCATTTGAGAAGAATGAGATGTTGAAGACATCATACTAACTAGTCTTCAGCATCTAGAGGCTGAAGCACCCTAATGGAAATAAAATGCTTATGCTATCAAGCATAGAAAGAATAAGATTGCTTATATTTATTGCTATATGAGTAATATAACTCTATCTAGATTGTATGGATAGCGTTGGAAGATGATAGATTTGACGATCTTTTTTCATAAAGTTAAAACTAAGGTAAGATTTAACATGGTATATTAAGTCCTAACATGACATTTGCACAATACTTGAGGCAAATGTCAAACTAAGAAGTTGAGACAAATAAAATGCCAAGTTCTTTCTAACAAATAATAAGTGTATGTTTTGATAAGACATCTCCTAGTGAGTGGGAGTAAGTTGTCTCCCAATGTGAGGGAGTAAGTGTTGTCTTCTAGTGAGTATAAGTACATGAAAGCAAATACTACTCATGATATGTATATTGTAACCTTTGATAATATGATTCACCACATTGAACTTGAGTATGAAAGACTGATGGATCTGAGATCCACCAGTCAGACGAACTTAGCTAAAGAGTAGGAGAATTCATCCTCTAAGCCTAAGGGAATATGAGGTAAAATAGATCTAGAGGAGGTCAAGAATGGTTTTTACAAATATGAAAAGCTATATTGATAATCCTTTAAGATTTGTAGAAGAAACAATCCACATGAGTAGTGGATGTTTCACAAAAGCATATGGCTTCATGTCAAATACAGAGTAAGAAAGAGAAAGAATATGAAACCACCTTGCAATTAACCATGCGTATATAAACCACCTTGATTTACTCCATGGAATATGAAACCGACAAAATCATATCTTTGTTATCTTTAGTTAAAGATAGATGGGACTATAACTCTCAAATCCTTTATTGGATTTGATGTTTTCTTTTGGAGATAACAATTTCATTTCTTGCCACATGCACACATTGATCAAAAGGGATGATCAAGCTAGGAAAAGAGAATTTGCTAAATAACGTATGCCAAAGGGTTAATACCTATGTAAGTAGTTGAGAACTTAGTTAAACTGGCAAGAAAGACAAGAAAACATTTTGAGAAAATATCTTCTGCATTTATCAAACTATGACATTTGTGAACAATGAACGTCAGGGCAAAACATAGAGCTTGATGTTTCATTAATGTCATGGACATTTTCTTGAAATACTGTTATGTTTACTTGACTTTAGGCAAGTGTGAAGCTATTAGATAATGGCTAAATCTAGTCTAAAATAAATTATACTAAAACGATAAGATTTTTTAAACTATCAAGGATTAAGAAGACCCATTTGATTAGTTTAAGGTGCTCTATATACAACAAAGGGATCGTTAGGCAACTATAATATCTAGAACCTTTCAACAAAATAGAGTTGTTGAAATAGAAGATAGAGCTCTCATTGACATGGTTGAGTAAATAATAGTATAAGTGAAATTATCAACCATATGTTGGCAGGTAAAATCACAACTATCATGTTTATACTTAACCAAATGCCCTTCAAGTCAGTCATGACCTTGCCCTGCAAATTATGGATAGACCTTAAACCAGGCCCAAGCACGTTAAGGGCATAAGGATCAGCAACTTAATATCTTAAATCTTCCAATGAGTATGGAAGACTGGGCTTAAGGGAAAAAGATACTTCTTCACAAGATGACCTGAGAATTTGAAATGATTCATATTCATTAGTGAAAATGATGATGGCTTACTGAATGAGAGAACCAATAGACACAACATTCATAGAACAAAAATTTTCTAGTAGGAAATGAGCATTGATCATATTGAATTTCTCTAAGAGGTTAACAGTGACAAGGAATATCTAAGTGTTCCTAAGTTCAGTAATCCAAGTGAGAGGTTTGAAACCATTTTCATAATGAAAAAGGTAAGAGGTAAGTTGATAGATTGAATACCTCACCCATACATAAGAAGAGAATCCTTTGAAATCCACCTCAAAGTAATTTGTCATTCAACAAATGACGATAAAGGAATAGATTCCCCAATAGATTGAATGCTCTCTTCATCATTTAGAAGCTAATAATGACTACATATAAGTGTCTGAAAGACACTAGAAGAACCTGCTAAGAAGATTTGCAAAGTGGATATGGATTATTTTGAAACTAGTCGAGCATATGTTTGGGCAATTTATCACCTAACCGAAAGGTGATTGGGAACAAGTAGCTTCTCAAATCCATAAGGGGCATATAAATCTAAAACATTTAGTGCCTAAGGGGTATTAATATGGGATGATTTCCTGTTGTGCATTTTAACTCTGAACAACTAATTTTGGCTATAACAACATGCTCAACCTTAAAATTACTGTAAGATGATGTGAAGACCACTTTCCAATTTGGAAATTTGGATGATCAACTCTACATGAAGCATCTTGAGGGCTTTGTATAAACAATTATATAGGTAATAGTATATGAGGTTTCATAAGGTAAAAGCCTCGCCATCTTCGAGATAATCAAAATACACTACATGAGTGCCAAATGTTAGATATGAATAGTTTTGATGATGTCAAATATAGATGTTAAATATGAGCAAAACGTTTGTATGATATAATTATCTTCTACATTGACTAACTACTATATTTAATGTTGCATATTTTGTAGATTAGTCATAAATCCGATTGTGGGTTGATGTTATAATGCCTCATATGTGGAGAATGATCATCAAGAAGAAAATCAAGAGACAAGAGATTGAAGAAAGAAGGCATTGCAAGAACTAATAGGAATATCAAGAAAAGATTTAAGAAGATTGAAGATATTCAAGAAGATATCTAGTTGGGTTATGAAGAATGATCATCAAGTGGCAAAACAAGAAGAAAGAGATTGAAGAAAGAAGAAAAAAGAGATTAAAGAAAGGAGAACTTGCAAGATCACATGAGAATATCAAGATCCAAGATATTAGAAGTGATATCGGAGGTTTCTATGGTCAAACGGAAGCTGGAATGGGTCAATACGAAGCTAAAATGATGTATACGGAAGTTATGGTGCCTCTGGGGATGACTACTCGAGTAACCACTTGAGTAATAGGGTACTGCCTCATTTTGGAGGTGATTACTAGAGTAGCTACTCGAGTAATCTGCCGGGTTATTTGATGAATCACTCGAGGCGGCACTTGAAGTAATGGGCACTCTGTTTTCACGCGGCAGAATAGAGGTTCGGTATTTTGATGATATCTCTCCAACCACATGTCAGATCAAATTGAACTGGTGGCATATGAAACTAGACTTCCAACACGAACTTTTGACACCAAGATCACATTAAATGAAGTTCATATGAGAGAGATGTAAGCTTTGAAAGTTGACACATGAATCACCGTCATATTCCAGGACAGCTCTAGTATTTTGGATATAACTCTCAAAATACATATCGGATTGAGACGAAACTGGTACCATATGAAAGAAGACTCAAATAGATTTCCATGGATAGGTAATTTGACATATTTGAGGTTATATTCTAATAGCTATGCCATCTGGAAGTTGCTGCTCGTGATTTCAGGATTGTCTAAGAACAATAGATACTCTTTGGATCATAACTTTCTGTATATAAGGATTTTGGAGTTGATTCTTGTTGAATTGGAATGTAGATAATGAGGGCTTTCCGATGATATATAATTTGCCATGTTTCGAGTCAAAATCAAGAATTCACTTGAAGGCACCACTCGAGTAACTGGTTGATAACAAAAGACTTTACTCGAGTAGGTACTCGAGTAATCAGATAGAAAACTTCCAGTTGCTCTCGGCCTGCCAACGTTACTCGAGTAAGCACTCAAGTAATCAAGGAAATCACTTCCAGTTCCTCTCGGCCTGCCAACGTTACTCGAGTCCGTACTCGAGTAAAGAGAAAGAAACTAGAAGAGAACTTCAAGTCGAACTTCAAGTTACTACCCGAACCTCAAGTCAGACTTTAAGCTACTACCCGAGTACGCAGAGTTATTTAGAAGAGAACTTCAAGTTACTACCCGAGTAAACTATGCAGAAAATAGAAGGCCACTCGAGTAACCTGTGAAGAAACTTGATGTTTACTCGAGTGAGCACTCAAGTAATGCTTCCCAGGTAAACAGAACAACGTCCCAAAGATTCTGGAAATCAATGAAATGATCATATAACTCATTCTTCTTACTTCTAATCACTCTAACACTTCATTGTATTAGTGTTTAATATATTTCTCCAGGAATGTAATGAAGAGATGATGTGAAGAGAGAAAAACTGACTTTACAGAAGCGGAGCGTCAACGTTCACAACGGCTAGTTTTCAAAATCGAAGAACAGTCAAACAAGGATACGCCACTCTAACGGACAAGTTGAAATGCTTCTAACGGCTATCTCAACTCATCTATAAATATGGGAACATTCAATGAAGAGCAAACACCAACGAGAAACATGCAAAGATCATGAATCATCTACTCCAACCCAACTACTCTCTGTTCTTATCCATTTTCTATATTATGTATATTTGAGAGAGAGATTATTTTCATTATGCTTCAGTATTCATTTATTCACTTCTGAGAGAGAATATTGATTGTAATCTTTCATCATCAAAGTTGTATCCTTACAGGGTGTGTAAGGAGAGTAACTCAATTGTAACCTTACGGTGTGTAAGGGGGAGTAACTCGGTGAGAGATTTGTAAACGGCTTCGCAAGTGCCCAGCTAAACTTGTGGGTTGTAAAGGCTTTTCTTGTGCCTGGATTAAACAAGAAGATAGTGGATTTGAAAATCTCAGGAGGAGCCTGGGGACTGGACGTAGGCCATCGCAGATTGGACCGAACCAAGATAAATCACAGTTTGCACACTCTCTTCCTTAAACTCTTATATTTCCAGCATATATAAACTGTTGATTTATGATTCATTACTTTCATATTTATTTCTTCCTCTAAGATGCAAAAAGATATTCAAAGTTCTTAAGATTTTTATCTTACACCCAATTCACCCCCTCTTGGGTGTCAGCCGATTCTAACACCAAATAGTCTTGAGATGATTCTTTGTGAAGTCATTCTTTGTCAAATGACATATGTTTAGCTGAAACAAGTGTCAAGGGAGTTAAAGGAATAAAGGATTGGAGTGATTCTTTAATTCTTAGTTGAATAGATCATATCTTGAATGACAAGATAAATGGAGATCACACAAGGAAGGTATAGTCTTTTCCACCTAAGACATATACAAGTGTTATTCTTAGATATCTCAATATGCTAAACTGCAAACCCATCAACACCTTAAAGTTAATGACACAACCCTAGAAAGGTTACATGCCCTATAAGGAATTTAACACATGAAAGGTTGATAGAATCCCATATTAAGAATATGGTCAGTAATATGAATGTACACATTGGTGTATATTCACTATGATGTAAGTTCCAGGAAGGAAAAATCCTTCCATAATGCCCTTAAGACTTAGTGGCATCAAGAAAGCTTGTTTTGGTGACAGCTACATTAGCTGAAGCTCTATGATCATACATAATTCGATCAGACGAGTGAAAACTAGGAAAGTGATTAAGTCAAGATGGACTGATATTTGATCAAAAAGGAAGATTTACTCCCAGAGACAAGAGATGTGCTAGTGTATGTGGTCGACCCTTTACTAGTTCTATGTGTAGCTTGTAAGTACGGATACTATGTGCATGGAAGGCAATTTGAGTATTAACTCTATAGGGATTAGATATGCCGTGAGTGATATTTATGGGAGAATCTAGGGCATCTGAGGCAACAAATATATAGCTTACATATACATAAAGGGTGTTCTTAGATGTTGATCCGATATGAGTGATTTCTAGTATCACAAGCACCAAATTTTGAAGACATTTTGCCCACACGGTCATGGCAGAGGCCAAATATGAAACAAGTGTTAGAGCAAGCGTTTCACCCAAGAGGGGGTGAATTGGGTGATACTAAAAATTTCGTTGCAAATATGAAAACTTGACGGTGAATATAATGCAGCAAAGAGTAAGGAGAAATATCACCGAAGTCTACACCGGGAGTTATACTGGTTCGGCCACAACCACTTTGACCTAAGTCCAGTCCTTAGAATATCTCTGATAGTTTTACTATAACTTCCAACATTCAGTGCGTTCTTGGCACCTCTGTACAAGCAAGTTCCTTCGCCTGGACACTCGCTCCCCCTTACAAGTTGTAATCGAATCCCAACTCAAGGTTCCACAACCTTAAGTTACCTCAATAATGAATATTGAGTTTGAATGAAATATCTCTCTCATAGAGTGAATAAGAATCACTAAAGTACAGAATTACTAGTATATGTAAAAGAGAGTAGTGAACTTGATAATGCGTTTGTGTGTGTGTTCTTGTTCTTTTCTCTGTTTGGATGTTCCCATATATATAGATGTGTTGGTAGTGACCATTGGAACATTTTCTTATCACCCAATAGAGTGTGCGCAGCCACTGTTGCCTTTTCCACTATTTGAAAAATATCCATTTACGATAGGTGGCGGTAGGTAGCGTTTGAACGTTGCATTTGACTTTCCTTATTTGGTAAGATCTCTTCATTGTTTATCTGTGAATATGCTAAGAAAACTAATACAATGAAGGGTTAATCACATAGGAAACAAATCAATGAACGTTGGAATGATTTTTGAATTTCTGGACTTGCATACTCGAGTAGTTACTCGAGTATTCATTAAGTTTACTCGAGTACTTACTCGAGTATCATCGTGAGAGTAATGATAGCAAGTTAATGAATGAACATCACATAACTTGAGTAGTGCATGAAGTAAACAAATTTACAAAACTTGGAAATACCTGTTTACTCGGGTACTTACTCGGGTATGGCACACTTTACTTCATAGGTTACTCGAGTAGCAACTCGAGTAATCTCTCAAATGAACTTTAGGTTACTCGATGCTTCACTCCAGTAATGTTGGCAGGATTATAAGTCCGAGAGCACTTCAAGTTGTTTACCTGGTTACTCAAGTACTTACTCGAGTAAACATCAATTTTCTGCAAAGCTTACTCAGGTAGATACTTCAAGTTCTATGTAAATAACTCTGCATCTTACTCGATTACTGACTCGAGTAATCCAGTTCAAACATTTGATAAAGAGTAATTGAATACCTGTATACTTGAATAGTGCCTCGAGTGAAGTAAGATAAAAGCATATCAAGTTAATCGAGTATTATCTTCAAGTTTTTCTTACCACAATAGGTTACTCGAGTAGCGCCTTGAGTAACATTGGCAGGATTAAAAATGCCAAGAGAAACATCTCTCTTGAAGCAAAGGAACTCGAGTACAGACTCGAGTAACGTTGGCAGGGCGAGAGTAACTGAAAGTCTTTTACATGGTTACTCGAGTACTTACTCGAGTAATATTGGCAGGCCGAGAGCAACTCCAAGTGATTTACCTGGTTACTCGAGTAACATTGGCAAGCCGAGAGCAACTGGAAGTCATATACCTTATTACTCGAGTGCTTACTCGAGTAACGTTGGCAGGTTACTCGAAGGTTGACTCTAGTTACTTCAAGTTTCTGTCTCATTACTCGAGTACTTACTCGAGTAACCTTTTAGAAAATTTGCCAGTGATGAAGTTTCTCAGCTTTTTCTCTTGGCCTTTCTTCATTACTCCAATGCTTACTTTAAGTGATGATTTGCCCTGTTATTACTTTGTTCAAAATTATTTGTTTATCAAATCTTTTACATACCATTCTTTGTTATAATCAAAACATGAGAGATCTAACAACAAGAAAGAGTAATAGACGTACGATAGGAGGCCTATCAAGTACAAGTAGGAGATGTTGGACTTAAAGTCCAAGTTCACCCTTGATGGGTCAGACTATTTAATTAGGAAACAATTAGCGTTATCAAATAAGAAACAAATTAGCATTAATTATGAATTTGTTAATTGAGAAATAAGTCATTTTATATTAGGAAATTAATCAAGAATTAATTTCCTAATTATTATTAGAGGATAAGTAGGAATGCATGTAGTTTCTTAATTGGTGGTTTCCTTAGACCTCTATAAATATGATGTACCTCTCTTAGTTGAATACACTATTCCATTAAGCTACCTGACAATCTCTCTTCTCTCTTACCATCTTTCTTATTCTAGTGATCTATTTTGTCAATCCTAAATAGGTTCTAGTAGTCTAATAATTAGGTGAGCTTTATGTTCGAGCAATAGAGTATTAGAGCTTTGATCCGAATCTAAACATGGATTGGCCTCGATAAATAAAATATTTACAAATTTATTTTCCTTTATATGATGATTTTATGGATGATGTTTGAGTTCACTTTAATAAATAAATATTTTGGCATAAAATAGAATTACTTGAAAAATACTAAATTAGACCATCTTTCAGTTTTCAGGCAATATCTGGAGTTCTAGATGTCGGATTGTGACGTTCTTTATATGGATGAAAAGTTAAGAAAGAGCTCTACAACTTTGATGTTGAGACCAAAATCCAGCTCTATCTCCAAGGGTTTCGAATTTTACTTGGAATTTGAAAATGGGAATCATCTACCATTCCACCAACCATTTCGTCTACCACTTCATCTTCCTTTTCACCAACTACTTTATCTACCACATTTTATCTACCACTTCAACTTCCTTTTTTCTAACTACTTCATCTACCTCATTCTATCAACTACTTCACCTACCACATTTCACCTACTACTTCATCTACCCTACTCCATTCTTCCCTATATATAGCCACCCTCTCCTTCACATTTCAGACACCAATTCATGTCCATTACTCTATTCTCTTCTTCACTTACAACCATTTCATATCCATTACTTTCCTCTCCTCTCCACATACACCATTTTAGAGTTAATTTTATGCATTGTATTACTTTTTTCATGCCTCCATCATGGAAGGCTTAGGATTGTATTAATTTTTGCATGCCACCTACATGGAAGGTTTTACCTCCTAAAGGGACGGTAAGATTTTTCCATTTTTTATGCATCTTTTAGTTGTATATTTATGTTTGAGAATTTAATATTTAATTTTTATGTAGTATTTATGAGAATTTCATTTTAGTTTTATATAATGTCAATTTATTTTTTCTTTGTTTTAAATTGTATCATGAGCTAAATTTTCATTTTCCTAGGGTGATAACGTAGCTTGCTAATAACGGATTGAATCTTAACTCATTAAATCTAGTTTTAATTTTTCCTTCATGATTGAGTTTTAATTATTATTCTTAATGCTTCCATTTGATTGGCCATTTTTTGAATGATTTCAATATATATGTTGAGACCGGAAGGAGATACATGTGTGTAGACCCTATAATTAAAACCATAACTTGCATATGAAATAAGAATATATTCATATAAGTTGTGTAGTCTTATAGAGTTACATAAATTTAAATGCATAATTGACTGCTTAAATTCATATAGGAATATATTGGATTTACAATTAATTATAGAATTGCTGAACCTTGGAAAAGGCTAGTAATTAAATTAGAGAAACTCAACTATCAATCATGTGGAATAAACTGGGCTAGAATAGATAAGTGATTCAATCCAAAATTTGTTAAGTGAAATATTACCCCTAAGGCTTTTTCTCAATAGTTGTTTCAAATCATTTGCATTCATATTTACTTATCTTTTATTTCGTATTCTTAATCACCAACTAATTAATCGACTAAATAGAGTTAAAATTACTCATTTTGGTACTTAGTCATCAATCCTCAAGGGAACGATACTCCACTCACTTCTATATTACTTGTTGACGACAATGTACACTTGCATTTCTAATAGACCATTTACACTCATAACAAGTTTTTGGCGTCGTTGCCGGGGATTGTAGTCATTAATATCAAAACCAAGTAATTTTAATACTATATTATATTTGTTTTCCTTTTTGGTATTTTGTGTTTCCTTTCAGGCTTTTGCTTAGTGTATGACCAGATCGAAAGAGACTGAACTACAACCTCTTGATTCTAAGATTGAAAGAACTTGTCAAAGAAATCGAAGAGTTTGGAAGCAGTCCAATTCAATCCTAAGCAATCTGATGGCAAATCCGGGGGAGAAAAAATAGATACCAAAACACTCTGTGACTATGCAACACCAACAGTCATGGAGACAAACTCTACAATCAGGAGACCACCAGTAGCAGCTAACAACTTTGAAATCAAGCCTGCAATTATCCAGATGATGCAAGCAAATCAGTTCAGTGGTTTACCAACAGAAGATCCTAATGCACACATAGCCAACTTTATAGACATCTGTGACACATTCAAACATAATGGTATTACTAATGACACTATTAGACTTAGACTTTTCCCTTTCTCATTCAACGATAAGGCTAAGAGTTGGTTACAATCACTACTAGTGGGAAGCATAACTACATGGGAGATAATGGCACAAAAATTTTTGGAGAAATACTTTCCTTCATTAAAAACCGCTAAATTGAGGAATGAGATTGCCTCATTTACCCAACATGAACAAAAAAACCTTTATAAAGCATGAGAAAGATATAAGGAGTTGTTAAGGAGATGTCCTCATCATGGGTTACCAAATTGGTGGCAACAGCAAACTTTCTATAGTGGGATGATGCACATCTCCAGAATTCTTATAGATGCTGCAGCTGGAGGATCTTTAATGGGAAAAAATATAGATGACGCTTAGAATCTACTTGAGGAGATGGTAGCCAATGCATATCAATGGCCTTCTGAACGTAGCAATTCAAAGAAAGCACTTAGAGTATATGAGTAGGATGTCCTTAAAACTTTGTCTTCTCAAGTTGCATCTATATCCAGGCAAGAAGGATCATTGACAACCCAAGCAAATGTAATCAGCACTCCTACTGAAGCTTGTGATCAATATAGAGGACCTCATGTGAGCACGCAATGTCAAGAAGGACACTCATTCATGCCGGAGCAAGCTTGTTTCATCAGAAATCAAAGAAATAACATATTCTCAAACACCTATAATCCAGGTTAGCGAAATCATCCAAACTTTAGTTGGAGGAATAATCAAAATACATTCAAGCCACAAGGGAACTACCAGCAGTAAGCTTTTCAACAACCAAATCCATCACAATAGAAAGTGAATTTGGAGGATGCACTGGCTCAATTAACTATGAATACATCTCAATTCATGGCTAGGACTGATGCATCAATCAGAAACCAAGAAGCCTCAATAAAGAACTTGGAGATCTAAATGGGCCAAATTGCAAATATGCTGAATTCCAGGCAACCAGGAACTCTAACTAGTGACACTGAAAGAAACCCAAAAGAACATGTGAAGGCCGTTGCACTAAGGAGTGGTAAAGAATTGAAAGATCCTGTAATTAGGAAAGGATGATAGAAAAAAGAAAGAAAGTGGAGAAGAACAGAAAGAGGATGATGTAATACTAGGAAGAATCAGCTTTCCAGATAATCCTCCTCCATATGTACCACCAGTTCCATATCCTCAAAGACTCACGAAGGATATTGTAATACCCCGAATTTTGAGACTTGAGGTTAGAGATTAAGCCTGAGATAAGTGGACTGCTAAGCCCCAGTTTAGCAAGATCCCAAATTGTGATTAAGGGTTAATGACTAAAAAAGTGGATGTCATTAGTGATAAAAAAAACCCTTTTAGAGATTATGGTGTGATTTGGCACCCGATGTGATTCGTATGTGTTGTGAGCAGTGCCGAAACCCTGTATTTAAGTTCAATTATGGATTAACATCTAAATTGACTTAAAATAGAGGGGAGGACGCATTGTGAAAGAAAAGAAAAGATGTCAAGTGTTGGTGGTGATTCCAAGGGAATTGCCAGAAATAGGGGCAAAACGGTAAAGTTACCGACCAATTGATCGGTTACCGAGGAGGAAACGCATTGGTAACTTCAAGATCAATGGTTAAGATTGATTTGTGTAGAGATCAAAGGGTGGAATCCCATGTGGTGATGCTCATGTGAGCTCATGGTAGAGGGAACAAGATTGTGACAAGTGTTACAATGTGAACTATAGGATCTTGGTCAAAGGTTCAAACTCTCTCCTCTCCTCCCTCATGGTCGGTTATATGCATTTGGAGAGCCAAAAAACTGAAGTTCTATGTTCATTTCATCTCTCTCCTTCATTCTCCATTTTCGTTAAGCTTAAGGAGGAAAGAGAAAGAAAGGAGTTCATGGTAAGTGTCCTTTGTGACCTTAAATACTCTAATCATCTTTTATAAAGTTGTTCATAGTGATGAGAGCTTCATCTCTATAGTTTTAGATTCTTGATTGGTGGTGTTTGATAGCTTGAGGAAAATTGGAAGTATGAAGAATCAAGGAATTGATTTGGGAAAGGGGAAGAGGTGAGTATTTGAAGCCTTTTGATCTAAGTTTTGTGATTTGTGGTTGAGTATTGTGAATTTTGGTTTTTGCCCTGATTTTGGTGGAATTGTGACATGCATGAATTGTCATGTGTTTTATGTTGAAAATGGTGCCATGTTGTGGAATTTGGTCATTGGAATTGATTTGGGAACTTGAGATGGAAAGTTGTGCAATGTTGAGTTGAAATGTGATATTGTGTGACATGTTGCAATTCATTGTGAAACATGTCAATATAATGTGAATTTGGTTGATTTGGTATTTCCAATGGATTCCTTGTGAAATTTTGTGTGAGAATGATGTTTGATATGAAAATGGAACCATTGGAAGCCAAATTGCAAAAACTGGAATTCTATCTTTTGAAGTTCTGTTCTGGGCAGTCTGTTTGTGTTGCCGTTTTGAATGGGAAAATTATGTTAGAAAATTCTGAAAATTTCCAGTATTAAATTTCACTTCCCAAGATTCAAAATGGACATATAATTTGTGCCATTTCATTTTGGGAACTGTGAGTTATATCTGTCCAAAGTTTGAGGACAAAACTGGATTCTGTTTTGGAGCAATGTTGGATTTTGTGTAAATCTGGATTTGTGTGGTGATTTCTGGTAATGAGCCATATTTTTCCTATGAATAGGACTTAAAAATATTTCATTTGGCTTTGGGATCACCTCATTTTGATTTTTTTGGAATTAGTTATGAATTTTCAAAGTTGCCTTGGCTGCAACAGAAAATCCTGGCTGCAGCTCAAAAGTTTCTGGGCACGTTTTGGCCGCAGCCAGAAATTCTTGGCTACAGCCAAAAACCTTCTGTGCGTGTTCTGGCTGCAGCCAGAGGATTCTTGGCTGCAGCCAACCCCAATTTTCAGCATTTTGAGATTTTGAAAGGTGATTTCCAACCTAGTACGTCCCAATCCTTTAGGCTTTTGTTGAGCTTATTTTAGTCACCTAAAGGGTGTGAATGGTAACCAACTTTAAGTGATATAAAAGTAAGGGTTTGGAATTGAGATTGACCCTATATCCTTGATTTGGTTTATAGGGTTCAGTATACGTTTGGATCGCGAGTAAGCGGAGCTCGAGCATACGTGGAAAGAAAAGGATAGGGAACATATCTCTTCTGCTTGTATTTGATATATGTTTTGGCGTGTTGGTGCATGTCTTAGCTTTGCATGATTATGTGTAATTTGAAGCTATGTTTCAATTAATGCTATGGCCATTAGTATGTTGTTCGAAGCATTGAGCTTACAAATTGTCATTGTGTTATCATGAGTTGTGTGATGCAAGCATGTCATGCATTAAACATTTATCGTACATGCATATTGATATTGTTTTCCTACTGAGATTCTCTTGAATCTCACCCTCCCCTACCAACATTTTAGATAGGGTAGGTGGATTGAGGATGGAGCAAGCAGTCAAGGGCGACGGGACTCATTCAGGTTGTAATCTTTTGATAGTTGGTTATCATAATTGGGATGATTGTAATCGTATTTGGATAACGGTTATATATATTGTGGAATGTATATTTGGATTCATTTTCCGTTATGAATGGGTTGGAATGTGTTTGGAATGTATATTCGAGTATGTATTTGATATGAGAATTTGTGTAATCCCCATATGAGGGCTTGTATGGGCGAATGTGCCCTATAAAGCTTGAATTAATATGTGTAAACCGGGATTGCCGGGATTATTATATTGCGTACTCAGATATATTGAATGTGAATTATCTTTGTGTAGTAATTGTATTCGGAATGTGAATGTGAGACCAGGTTATAAATGATTTCGGAAGGTATTTGTGAAAACCCCGTCTGGTATATGGGTTTATAAATGTTATTTGATTGTTATTGGTCTCTATTTCACTTTAATTGCGTATTCTGAATATTAATTACGGTAGGGGGTTATAGATATTCTTTCAAATAAGTGCAAACTTAAGGAATTTGAAACAATTGCACTTACTGAGGAGTGCAGTACTATTCTCTAAAAGAAATTTCCACCAAAGCTTAAAGATCCAGGAAGCTTTTGCATACCTTACACCATAGGTCAATGTCACTTTAAAAGAGCACTTTGTGACCTTGGAGCAAGTATAAACCTCATGCCTCTATTTGTCTACAACAAACTCAGTCTTGGAGAGGTGAAGCCGACTACAGTTTCATTACTTTTGGCTGACTGATCAGTAAAACCTCCGAGAGGTATCTTAGAAGATGTTCTGGTGAAGGTGGACAAACTTATATTCCCAGCTGATTTCATAATACTTGACATGGAAGAAGACCAAGAAATTCCTATCATTCTTGGGAGGCCATTTCTTGCAACTGGGAAAACGTTAATAGACGTGCAATAGGGGAAGTTAACTTTGCAAGTTCAAGATAATCAAGTTTCCTTCAACATCTTTAAGGCTTTATCCTTTCCAGATGAAGGTGACACCTATTACAGAGTTGATACATTAACCAGCTACACAAAAGATGTGGTGAATGAAATTTACATGGATCAACCATTAGCATTGGGAATGGTAGATGTATCAAAATCTACTAATCCAAAAGTTTTGGAGCAGATTAGGTACCTTGAAGAAAATTCCCCAATTTTTATCAAGAAATTATTTGAAGATTCAGGGAAAAGGCCGAATAAGCTGGTGTCATCAACAGAGAAACCACCAGTACTAGAGTTGAAAGTGCTGCCATCCCACTTGATGTATGCTTATCTGGGAATTCAACACTACCAGTAATCGTCTTAGCAGCTCTTACTCCTGATAAAGAAGAAAATTTATTAAAAGTTCTAAGGGAGTATAAAACAGCATTTGGATGGTCAATAGCTGATATAAGAGGGATTAGTTCTTTAATTTGTATGCATAAGATCTTAATGGAGGAAAACTACAAGCCATTAGTCGAGCACCAAAGAAGACTCAATCCAAACATAAAGGAAGTAGTGAGAAAGGAGGTAATAAAGTAGCTGGATGCTGGCATAATATACCCAATCTTAGACAGTCAATGGGTAAATCCAATTCAAGTTATACCAAAGAAAGGTGGAATGACAGTAGTGCCCAATGAGAAAAATGAATTGATTCTATAACGAACGGTGACTAGATGGAAAGTGTGCATTGACTACAGAAAGCTCAATAAAGAAACTAGAAAAGATCACTTTCCTTTACCATTTATAAATCAGAGGATTGATAAACTTGCTGGAAAAACCTATTATTGTTTCCTGGACGGGTACATAGGATATAATCAAATTACAATTGCACCAGAGGATCAAGAGAAAACAACTTTTACATATCCATATGTTACCAATGTTAGATCTCTCATGTTTAGATGATAACAAAGAATGGTATGAAAAAGATTTGATAAATAAATAAGTTTGAACAAAGTAATAACAAGGCAAATCATCACTTGAAGTAAGTACTAGAGTAATGAAGAAAGGCCAAGAGAAAAAGCTGAGAAACTTCACCACTGGCAAAATTTCTAAAGGGTTACTCGAGTAAGTACTCGAGTAATGAGACAGAAACTTGAAGTAACCAGAGTCAACCTTCAAGTAACCTGCCAACGTTACTCGAGTAAGCACTCGAGTAATAAGGTAAATGACTTCCAGTTGTTTTTGGCCTGCTAACGCTACTCGAGTAACTAGGTAAATGACTTCCAGTTGCTCTCGGCTTGCCAACGTTACTCGAGTAGCTACTCGAGTAACCAGGTAAATGACTTCCACTTGCTCTCGGCCTGCCAATGTTACTCGATTCTATACTCGAGTCCCCTGCTTCAAGAAATATGTTGCTCTCGGCATTTTCAATCCTGCCAATGTTACTCGAGGAGCCACTCGAGTAACCTACTGTGGTAAGCAAAACTTGAAGGTAATACTTGATTAACTTGATATGCCTTTATCACACTTTACTTGAGGCACTACTCAAGTATGCAAGTATTCAATTACTCTTTATCAAATATTTGAACTAGATTACTCGAGTCAGTAATCGAGAAATATGCAGAGTTATTTATATAGCACTTGAAGTATCTACCCAAGTAAGCTATGCAGAAAATTGATGTTTACTCGAGTAAGTGCTCGAGTAACCAGGCAAGAAAACTTGAAGTGCTCTCGGCCTTGTAATCCTGCTAACATTACTGGAGTGAAGCATCGAGTAACCTGAAGTTTATTTGAGAGATTACTCGATTAACCACTCAAGTAACCTATGAAGTAAATTGTATCATACCCGAGTAAGTATCCGAGTAAACAGGTATTTCTAAGGTTTATAAAATTTGTTTACTTCATGCACTATCCGAGTAATGTAATGTTCAGTCATTGATTTGCTGATTATCAGTATTTTCACGATAATACTCAAGTAGTTACTCGAGTATTCATTAAATTTACTCGAGTACTTACTCAAGTATGCAAGTCCAAAAATTCATAAATCATTCCAACGTTCATTGATTTGTTTCCTATGTGATTAACCCTTTATTGTATTAGTATTCTTAGCATATCCGCAGATAAACAATGAAGAGATCTTACCAAATGAGGATAGTCAAATGCAACATTCAAACGCTACCTACCACCACCTACAGCAAACAGATATTTTTCAAATACTGGAAAAGTCAACAGTGGCTGCGCACACTCTAACGAGCGAGAAGAAAATGTTCCAACGGTCACTACCAACACAACTATATATATGGGAACATCCAAAAAAAACAACAAGAACACACACATGAACGTATTATCAAGTTCACTACTCTGTTTTACACATATTTGTAATTCTGTACTTCAGTGATTCTTATTTACTCTGTGAGAGAGATATTTCATTCAAACTCAATATTTGTTATTGAGGTAACTTAAGGTTGTGGAACCTTGAGTTGGGATTTGATTACAACTTGTAAGGGGGAGCGAGTATCCAGGTGAAGAAACTTGCTTGTACTGAGGTGCCAAGAACCCACTGAATCTTGGAAGTTATAGTGAAACTCTCAGAGATATTCTGAGGACTGGACGTAGGTCAAAGTGATTGTGACCGAACCAGTATAACTCCCGGTGTACACTTCGGTGATATTTCTCCTTACTCTTTATTGCATTATATTCACTGTGAAGTTTTCATATTTGCAATGAAATTTTTAGTATCACCCAATTCACCCCCCTCTTGGGTTAAACGCTTGCTCTAACATTTGGTATCAGAGAGTAGGTCTTCTTGTTAAGGTATAACAACCTAAGAAGGATCCAATGGCAAGCATGGGTGAAGGAATTCTTCCTGACGGAGCATCCATCACTAGACCTCCAGGTTTCAGTGGCGAACAATTTTCTTTCTAGAAAGAAAAGTTTAGAGAATTCGTAATGGCTACCGAATATGGGCTATAGGATGTGATTAAGAGTGGAAACTATCAACCTACAAAGATTGTAGACTCTCAGAAAATTCCCAAGATGCCAGCGGAATATGATGAGAATGACAAGAAACGTATCACTTTCAACAGCAAAGCAATTCTAATAATACAAAGTACTTTAAGTCAAAGTGAATACTTCAGAATTTGCACACTTCTAACAACAAAGCAAATGTGGGAAGCTCTGGAAATAGCTCATGAAGGAACTTCAGGAATAAAGGAGAATCGGATCAACACCTTGGTCACTGAATTCAATTTACTTCGAATGAAATCAGGTGAATCAATATCTGAATTTGAACTTAGATATACTCATCTTGTTAATCAACTTACAGCACTTGGGAAAGTTTATGATCAACATATCCAAGTACGAAAGATTTTGAATATTCTTTCTAAAGAATGGGAGGCCAAAGTCACTACGATAGAAGAAGCAAAAGGAGAATCAATAAGATCAGTTGCTTCTCTATTTGGAAGTCTTTCTGAATATGAAAGCAAAATAAAGTTCAAACGGGAACTAGATGACATCGGTGATAAGAAAAAGAAAGGCCTAGCACTAAAAGTAAAAGAAGAAAATCAAGATGAGGATGAGGAGTTTGACGATGATGAAATGGGTCTAATCATAAAACGATTTAGAAATTTCTAGAAGAAAGGTCAAGGATTCAAACACTTACAGAAAGGAGGAACTAGCAGCAAAGATCATATCATCTGCTATGAATGTGGAAAATCAAGACATATCAAATCAGAATGTCCAGAGCTAAACCAAAAAAGCAAAGAAAAGAGAAAAGGCAAATTCTTCAACAAAAAGAAGGCCTTTATATCTGCTATATGGGGTGATAGTTCCTTTGAAGAAGAAAGTGATGAAGAAGAAGTAGCCAATATATATCTCGTGGCTCAAGAAGAAACAGAAGAAGAGGTAAATGATTCTAATCCTACCTATGATGAATTACTTTCTGAATATAATACTTTACATTCTGAATTTCTCAAAGTAGTTAAAGAATTAGTTGTTTTCAAAAAGAAAAACAAAGTTCTTGAAATTGAAGTTAAAGAAAGTTCAGAAAAGAATTATGAAAATTGTTCTTCTTTGAAAAAGAAAAACATTGATCTCACAAAAACTCTTGAAAAATTTACTAAAGGAAGTGAGATGCTAAATGTGATTTTAAAAGCTCAACGATTTGTAAATGACCGATCTGGTATTGGATATGATCCAAAATCAAATAGATGGAAAGGTAGAAAGAAAGCAGGAGGTAAGTCATATTTGAATTATTTCCAGCATTCAGTGCATACATCAAATCCTTTTGCATCTTGTAATTATTGTAATAGAAAAGGTCATTATACCTCTTCATGCATTCCTAAAAAGAAAGGAACTATAGGAACCTATAAATGGGTACCTAAAGGAACCTATGTTTCAAAGATTTCCTGTACTAACCCAAAAGGACCCAAAAAGAAGTGGGTACCTAAGACTTAATCGTATTTAATTGCAGATATGTCTCAAAGCATCCAAAAACAAGTAGTACATAGACAGTAGGTGCTCTAGACATATGGCCGGTGATTTCAATAGTTTTATCAAATTGCAACCTAAAGAAGGTGGAAAGGTAAAGTTTGGAGGAAATCAAACCGGAAGGATAGCAGGAATTAGTGAAATCAAAAATGAAAAAGGCATACAAGTTAAAGACGTATACTATGTCGAAGGATTGTGCCACAACTTGCTGAGTGTGAGTCAAAGTACAGACAAAAACAACTGGGTAATATTTGACTCAGAAGAATGTCTAATTATCAACAAGAATGACTTACTACTTGATAAGAAGAATATCAAGGCTAAGCTCAGAGTAAAAAGGGAAGGTAATTGTTATACTTTAGATATTAGTAGAAATGAATCTGAAAACTGTTTTCTGAGTAATGCCGATGAAAGTTGGCTATGGCACAAGAGATTGGCTCATGTCAATATGCATCAACTAGGCAAACTACTCAAAAAGGATTTAGTTCTTAGATTACCCAAAGTAAATTTCAAAAATAACTTGATTTGTGACGCATGTCAAAAGGGTAAACAAACTAAATCATCTTTCAAATTGAAAAATGAGATTTCAACAAATAGACTACTATAATTATTGCATATGGATTTAGTTGGCCCAGCAAGAGTAAAGAGTCTTGGTGGCAACTTATATTCATTGGTCATTGTTGATGACTTCTCCAGATTTACATGGGTTATTTTTCTATCATCAAAGGATGAAACCTTTGAAAAATTTATTGTTTTTGCCAAGAAAGTGCAAAATGATAAAGGTATCTCCATTGCAGGTATTAGGACCGATCATGGTGGAGAATTTGAAAATCAAGCCTTTGAAGAATATTGTGATACTAATGGTATTGATCACAATTTCTCTGCTCCAAGGACACCTCAACAAAATAGAGTTGTGGAACGTAAGAATAGAGTGCTCACTAAAATGGCTAGAGCAATGTTAAATGAAAAGAAAGTGTCTCAAGTTTTCTGGGCTGATGCTATGAGTACAGCATGCTATATTTCAAATAGAGCCTATATTAGAACAAAACTTGGAAAGACACCATACGAGCTGTACAAAGGAAGGAAGCCAAACATTGCTCATTTACACATCTTCGGTTGTAAGTGTTTCATTCATAATAATGGTAAAGATAACTTAGGAAAATTTGATTCTAAAACTGATGAAGGAATTTTCCTAGGATATTCTAACCGAAGTAAAGAATATAGATTTTTCAATAAAAGAACATATGTTGTTGAAGAATCAATTCATATTGTATTTGATGAATTTGAATCCTCTGATAAAACCATTGATGAAGAACAGGAAGTTGTTTTAAATCAAGAAAATGGTCAATCTTTTTCTAAATCTCTTATTCCAGAAGTTGATGAAACCAAGGAAGAAGAGCAATCACTAGGACAACCTAGAGCCTAGAAATACAATAAAAGTCATCCCTTAGATCAAGTCATAGGATATGTGAATGAAGGGATCAAAACTAGAAATAGAATTTTCAATGAAGTAAGTTTTTCTGCATTCATTTCTGAGATTGAACCTTCTAACATTGATGAAGCCCTATCAGATAATGATTGGGTTATAGCAATGCAAGAAGAACTAAATCAATTTGAAAGAAATCAAGTTTGGGATTTGGTACCCCGACCCAAGGATCATCCGATCATTGGCACTAAATGGGTATTCAAGAACAAACTCGATGAATCTGCAATTATTGTCAGAAACAAGGAAAGATGGTGGCCAAAGGCTATAATCAGGAAGAAGGGATTGATTATGAGGAAACGTATGCTCCAGTGGCTAGATTGGAAGCTATACGAGTACTCTTAGGAGTATATGTATCAAAGGATTCAAACTCTATCAAATGGACGTAAAGAGTGCATTTCTAAATGGCTACATTATGGAAGAAGTATATGTAGAGCAACCTCCAGATTTTGAAGATATAACCAAACCTGACCATGTTTTCAAACTCAAAAAGGCTTTTTATGGTTTAAAACAAGCTCCTAGAGCATGGTACGAAAGGCTTAGTAAATTTCTTATTGATCAAAGTTTTGTACGAGGAAAAGTTGACAACACTTTTTATAAAATGAAAACATGATGATATTTTAATTGTTCAAATATATGTTGATGATATTGTTTTCGGCGCTACTAATGAATCTCTGTGTAAGGAATTTTCTGAGATAATGCAGGGAGAGTTTGAGATGTCAATGATGGGAGAATTGAATTTCTTTCTTGGTTTGCAAATCAAACAAAGAAAGAATGGAATCTTCATATCTCAAACAAAATACTTGAGAGAATTATTGAAGAAGTATGGAATGAATGAAGCAAATGGAACTGACACACCTATGAGCTCAACTACGTTGCTTGATGCTGATGTCAAAGAACAAGACTACAACATCACAAAATACAGAGAAATGATTGGATCATTACTCTATCTCACGGCAAGGAGACCGGACATCCAATTCAGTGTTGGCATATGTGCAAGATATCAATCAGCACCAAAGGAGTCACATGCCGAAACTGTCAAACGAATCTTTAGATACCTTGCCGAAACTATCAAAATTCTTTCCTACTCTCTCATTTTTCTTTCCTACTCATTGAAACACACTGCAATAGGTTAAGAATTTTAGTTTTCATCAGTTTCATTTTATGTTACCATGGAGGAATCTCTTGTAAAGCTTAAGAACATGTTCCCCACTCTTCCCAAAGATGTGTTCAGGAAGATCTATAACAGTCAACTTGAAAGGATGAAGATATTCAAGCGTTTGGGCTTTCTTGTGGACATACGCTGGATCATTGAAGCTAAGGTACGTTTAGCAGGTGAGATTCATAGATCATTTGTTAAACCTTTACCATGAATGGGAAGAAGTTCTTACTTCAAAAAGAGAAGAGCTAAATGAATGAATGTCTGCCATAAAGGTGCAAGGTTGAATTGTGATCAGCACTGTAGGAGTAAAGGTATGGTTTCTATAAATCGAGAAGATAAAATTAAATTTATAAATGATGGACTGAGTAAGGAGTCACTGGATGATATCATTCAAACTCTTGAAATGCATCCACGTGGTGATGTTCATCGTATTCTTCTTGATTTAGTGGACATATTCAATAGAGAGAAAAATCACTATTGTCTTGGGAATCTGACGTCAAAAGACCCTGTTTGCCAGTTTATAAGAAAATTGGATGGGAAGCAAATCCTCGATTCATAGAAAGTGTTTAAGCTGTTACTGGACATAAAACCAGAGGAAGATGTGAGCCAAAAATCACAACTACTGTACATAATCATGCTTTTGTCTAATCTTCTTATCTTTTACGTAGCTTTTGTCTAATCTATCTTATCTTTTTAGCACCTTTTGTCTAATATGTCTTATCTTCTTAGTAACTTTTGACTTTCTTTATTTTTTTTTCTTCACGCAAATTATGTCGGTCATTCGTGTCAGTTTTCAAATTTTTTTGAAAAATGCGTGATTTGTATAATTTTGTTGTCGTTGTTTTAGTGTTATATATATGTACTCTTTCATTTGTAAATATGCACACTTCTACTTGTAAATATGCAATCTTCCACTTGTAAGCACAAATGGTCTAAGAGAAAAGAAATGAAAAAGGGTATCATATAAAGATGTAGATTTACATCTATCTGTATTTTTTGTGAAACTGATGTAGGTAAGGATGTAAAGTTTATAATAGTAGCAAGCGAACTTAGAAGCGCATTTGTCGCTAAAAAGATCAATTTTGTATATGGGGGAGGCATCTAAGGCCTAAGGTGAAGTGTGGCCATTTCTGCATCCATGAATGGAAGAAAGGGTTTGAGTGTAAGGGTGAAGGAGTTGGAAGACCACATCTTCTCCTTTGGACAAGAGTTGCAGGTTTCAAGCTTGCCTGAACGTATGAGACAAATGTTCTACCATGCTTAAGCTTTTATTGCTTTACCCGGTGGTTTAGAGACGTTGGATGGGATCTCTAGCGTTGCATACTGGGCTAAGTTGAACTATCACAAAAAGCCATTGGGATTATTAAATATTAATGGTTTTTATGATGATTGTTATGTTTTTTTGATCATGCTGTGGAAATAGGATTCATACCCCCAAGCAACTCGTCACTCCATAATTGTTGCACCAACTGCTGATCAGCTGCTCGATCAACTGCAAACCTATAAACCTAAACCTGATCTACTCGTCAAGCAAATAGGTGGGCAATCTTCAAATAGCAGTCAGAAGCAGAACCTAGATACCACTCTTCGGTTGTAACTTTCCTTAATCTCTTGGTTTTACTTTATTATGTGTTTATGTTTAAAAAAAAAGTTTTTCTAAGCTCTAGAAGACATTAGGGACAATGTCTGATTTAGGTTGGGGAGGAGAAATTTTTTTTTTAGGTTAGTAAAACCATTAGATGTATGGGGTGTGGAAAAAATGGCAGAGTAAGGAGTTATTCTTAACTCCTGAGACGTATTTTATTAGTTGCATGTTTTTGTTCTTTTTTTTTAAAGAGTACAAGTAAAAAAAATCATCCTATTTAAGTGCTTTGTAATGATCTTAAGAAATATATAAGTTTTGAGTATAGATAAATTGAATTTAGAGATTTCATAGCATGAATGAACAACTGATTGGTACAATTGGTGATGAACTTTGAAATTGAATGAGTTGAGTTTGAAAGCTTCTAACCGTGACCTTTTGAGCCTATAATGATTATTTCTCTTATGTGTGATATTCACCTATTAAATTGTCACTCTAGAACTTGCTTTAAATCTGGTTGAAATTACATCTCACATGCACAATCAAAAATGATAAAGGCATTCATTTTATTTATCCAGAGCTAAATAGCCAACCTTGCAATTATACCGTTGATAAGCCCCTTTGAGCCTCATTCACTTTTTCTCTGTTCTCAACCCATTAACATATGCTTTAATAATATATCAAGTGCTTTTACCTAATTCGGAAGATTAGCAGAGCATTTGAAATTTTTGTGAAATGGGCTTTTGACAAGTGTAGGGGGTGTATATATCATCAACTTTAAAGTTGCAAAAAAAAAAGGAAAGAAAAGAAAAGAAAAAAAAAGAGAAAGAAAAAAAATTATTAAGTATTGTGGGATGTTGTGGAGAAATAAATTTATTCATAAGTAGCCAATTTTTCTATTTCTTTAGCCCTTCATATCATGTTTTACATTCCTTTTACCTTAACCCCATTACAACCCTTAATAAGTCCTTTTTATTTGAATTATGCATGTGAATTAGGTAGTGGAGATTGAGATTTTTAGCAAGCCTATGTTAGTGCAATTTTTTTGGTTGAATTTGAGCGAAACACCTACTCTTAAACACTTAAGAGATTGGGAGAATGAGTTACAATTACAAACTCGGTTTATTCAGTTTCAAATAAAATTACCAGTTTATATTTTCGTTGATTCATGAATACTATGATCTCTTTATTTTTCAATTGTATTCTTACTTATGACTTGACACTTCTAATTTTGTTAGCACTAATTAGTCACTCCTTATCCGAGGACGTCCAAGAGCTAAGTGTGGGGGAATTTGATAAATAAAATATTTACATATTTATTTTTCCTTATATGATGATTTTATGGATGATATTTGAGTTCAATTAAATAAATTTGGGTGTAATTAATAAATAAATAATGATTTTGGCATAAAATAGAATTTCTTGAAAAATACAAAAGTAGACCCTCTTTAAATTTTTAGGAAATATCTGGAGCTCTAAATGTCGGATTGGGATGTTCTTTATATGGATAAAAAGCTAAGAAAGAGCTCTACAACTTTGATGTTGAGACCAAAATCCAGTTCTATTTCCAAAGGTTCCAAAGTTTGCTTGGAAATTGAAAGCGGGAATCATCTACTATTCCACCAATCATTTCATCTACCACTTCATCTTCCTTTTCACCTACTACTTCATCTACAACATTTCATCTACCACTTCATCTTCCTTTTCACCAACTACTTCACCTACTACATTCTATCTACTACTTCACTTACCACATTTCACCTACTACTTCATCTACCCTACTCCATTCTTCCCTATATATAGCCACACTCTCCTTCACATTTCAGACATTATATTAATTCATATCCATTACTCTCTTCTCTTCTTCACTTACAATAATTTTATATTCATTACTTTCCCCTCCTCTCCACTTATACCATTTTAGAGTTAATTTTATGTATTGTATTACTTTTTGCATGCCACCTACATGGAAGGTTTTACCTCCTAAAGGGACGGCTAGATTTTTCTATTTTTCATGAGGTTTAAGAATTTAAGATTTAAGTTTTATGCAGTATTTATGAGGATTTCACTTTAGTTTTATATAATGTCAATTTATTTTTTCTTTGTTTTAAATTTTATCATGAGCTAAATTTTCATTTTCTTAGGATGATAACGTAGCTTACTAATAACGGATTGAATCTTAACTCATTAAATCTAGTTTTAATTTTTCCTTCATGCTTGAGTTTTGATTATTATTCTTAATATTTCCATTTGATTGGCCATCTTTTCAATGATTTCAATATATATGTTGAGATCAGAAGGAAATACATGTATGTAGAACTTATAATTAAAACCATAACTTGCATATGAAATAGGAATATATTCATATGAGTTGTGTAGTCTTATAGAGTTCCATAAATTTAAATGCATAATTAATTGCTTAAATTCATATAGGAATATATTGGATTAGCAATTAATTATATAATTGCTTGACCTTGGAAGAGGCTAGCAATTAAATTAGGGAAACTCGACCATCAATCATCTGGAATAAACTAGGCTAGAATAGATAAGTGAATCAATCCAGAATTTGTTAAGTGAAATATGACCCCTAGGGCTTTTTCTCAATAGTTGTTTCATATCATTTGCATTCATTCATATTTACTTATCTTTTATTTCGTACTCTCAATCACCAACTAACTGATCAACTAAATAGAGTTAGAATTACTCATTTTGATACTTAGTAATCAATCTTCGAGAGAACAATACTCTACTTACTTCTATATTACTTGTTGACGACAGTGTACACTTGCACTTTCTAATAGACCATTTACACTCGTAACACGCACCAGTATGCAAGTCTCTTCTCTTTATTTCCCTTCATTTTGAGTTAGAGGTGTTTTGGTACTTTTACATTGGAGTGAACATCTCTTAATTAGTTTTAAAGGAAGTCCCACTTTCGCCCCATTTTTCAAAGTTCATGATTACTTTTGCACACACAAAAAAAATTATGGTGATGGGTGCATTTTTGAAAAAGGCTTATAGGTATTTTTGCCCTTTAACCCTTGTATAATTAAGGGACGGAATAAAACTTTATGTAATTCTTTTTTTTAAAAAGGACGAAATGTTTGCACTGTGAATATACTATTTGTTTTTCCCCCTCACCAAAGAAATATTACTTCACTCATTCAATTAATACAAGTCCATACATAAGTTCGCAACAACACATAGCAACCCCAATTCATCAAAACAACATAAAAAAAGGGCCTAACCCTAAACAAAGCAAAATATATTAATCAGTTTCTCTTGGAATAGTCTTTAAATCCTTCTCCAGCAATCTCCTCAACTGATCCGGGGGTTGCAAGGCCTAGTCATTTGGGCAATACCCGCTGAGTGTAGTTTTAACAACTCAGTCAGCTATTAAATTTGTTTTCCTGAAAATCCAATTATATAAATAGTTTCTAATTAGTTTCTTTGACTCTTGAATATTCTCAAGGATGTTTATACACCTCCAACCATAAACAGGAGAGTCTTTAATAATGCAATTAATCAACAATTGAATATTTGACTCAAAATAGATAACCAAAAGTTGGTTGTCATAGGCAAATTTTAAGGCTTCAAGAAAAACAATTGCTTCAGCCATAAATGCCGATGTAGCATCAATCATTCGTCCCTCACCCAGCAACCAACCATTTGAATCCTAAACTACAAAAGTTATGGCAGCTCTATTTCCCTCTTGTAAAAAGGCACAATGTAGTATCAATTTTAAGCATATTACCTTCAGGTAGTTTCCACAGCGGCATATACTATTTGTTAGTCCTGTGAAAAGAATTGTCATAGAATTATTATATAGAGGACGTAATCACTTGCATCACCTCTTCTCCTTTGTCTGAAATTTTATTATATAGAAGACGTAATCACTTACATCATCTCTTCTCCTTTGTCTGAAATTTCCCGTAAAATATGCTTCCCCTGTCGTGTTATTAAAGGCCAATTGGGAATCAACCCACACGATGGAGCACTAAACAATGTTTAAAATAAAGCTTTAATTTATGAAGAGGCAATAATTGTTTGGTTTGTTATGAATATTAAATATGTGGATGTCCATTGACTCATATTACCTTTCCAGTCAACTTGACATAAAGAAGAAAAAAGGATTTGACACAAAGCAAAAGCAAAAGAAGACAAGGACATAAAGACAGAAAAAGAAGACAAGGACATAAAGACGATATAAAGTAACCATGGTCATTTAAATATAACCATGGTAATACAACCACGGTTAAATTTCAACCTCTATATAAAGGGTTGTAATCGATTGTTTCAATTGAACTGAATGAGAACTTCTCTCTAACTTCTCTCTAGAAATTCTATCGTCTTTTCTTTGAATCCTATCAATCTTCTCTCTTATCACATATATTTTTTTAACACGTTATCAGCACGAAGCTCTAAAAGAAGGTATGATCTTCTTATGGTTTCTTTAATGATTATATATATCCTGTTTTATTTTATAGATCTGGGATAATCTGAACCACTATATGGAATTAGAGAGATACTTTTACCGATTGTTATATATAACATCGGGTTCCATGGTTATGATTGGAGATCGTTATTGTTTTTATATACAAATTCTTTTATATTATTATTATTATTATTATTATTATTATTGTTATTATGGCCAGAAGCCATACACATCTTATTCTTGAAATTATGACCAGAAGTCATAATATTTTAATTTCTTATAATATGGCCAGAAGCCATATACATATCTGATTCTTGAAATTATGACCAGAAGTCATAATGTTTCAATTTCTTATAATATGGCTAGAAGCCATATCCATTCTTATTATATAGCCAGAAGCTATATACATTTTTCATCTTATTATATGGCTAGAAGCTATATATATTTTTATCTTTTATCCTATTGTACTGCCAGAAGTCATGTACAATTTTTATCCTGAAGATAATAATTAATTCCTCTTTAAATGGCCCGAAGCCATACATGGCCTGAAGTCATGAAATTAAATGGCCCGAAGCCATATATGTTTTAATTTTCTTATCTTGCTTTATGATTTATTTATTGTCTTTATGAATTTACAGTTATTATATTTACAGTTCATATTTTAATTATTTTCATTTATTTCTTTAATTAGTTTGAACAATGGCAAACCTGGCAAAACTTGAAATTGTGGCTCTTGATATTACTGGAAAAAATTATTTATCTTGGAAGTTGGATGCGGAAATTCACCTAAATGCCAAAAGTCTGGAAGACACGATTAAAGAAGGGAATGAGGCATCCAACAAAGATAAAGCCAGATCCATGATTTTTCTTCGCCACCGCTTACATGAGGATTCAAAAAACGGAATATTTGACAGTGATGGACCCACTTGTCCTTTGGAACAATTTGAAAGAAAGATATGATCACCAGAAGATGGTCATTCTTCCAAAAGCTCATTTTGATTGGATGCATTTACGCTTGCAAGATTTTAAATCTATAAGCGAATATAACTCAGCTATGTTCAGAATTACTTCTAAATTGAAATTATGTGGAGAAAATGTTACTGATGATGATATGTTAGAAAAAACATTCTCCACATTTCATGCATCCAATTTGCTCCTGCAGCAGCAATATCGTGAAAAAGGTTTCAAGAAATATTCTGAGTTAATTTCTTGTCTCCTTGTGGCTGAACAAAATAATGTGCTTTTATTGAAAAATCATGAATCTCGTCCAACAGGCTCAACTCCATTCCCTGAAGTGAATGTGGTAACAAATGAATTTTATAGTGGCCGTGGCCGTGGCCGTGGTCGTGGACGTGGACAAGGACGTGGACGTGGGCGTGGCTACAGCCGTGGGAAAAGACTGATAAGAACCAAAAAGGGGAAAGCAGTAGGCATAATAAATATGCTGATAATCCATGCTATCGATGTGGTGGCAAGGGTCATTGGTCTCGTACCTGTCGTACACCAAGGCACCTAGTTGATCTTTACCAAGAATCAATTAAAAATACTGGTAAAAGATCAAATGTTGAAGTTAATCATGTTGATCAGGGCGAGAATTCTGAGTATGGCGATATAGATAATAACTATTTGGATGTTGCAGATTTCTTAATATAATTTGAACTGTTATATTTTATTTAAAGTTGTTTCTATCATATGTATTAATTTTATTTATGTTTTTATGAAGAATGAATTCTATTGCCATCAATCCTGAAGATTTATGTCTCGTTGATAGTGCAACAACCCACACCATACTCAGACATGATAAATATTTTTCTTCCTTGGTAATACGAGAAGCCAATGTTCAGACTATATCTGGTAGTATAAATTTAATTGAAGGCTCCGGAAGAGCTAATATTTTGTTACCTGAAGGAACAAAAGTATGCATTGATAATGCATTTTATTCTACCAAGTCTAAAAGAAACTTATTGAGTTTCAAAGATATCCGCAAAAATGGATATCATTTAGAAACAACAACTAAAGATAATAAGGAATATCTTGTCATTACAAATATAGTTGCTGGTAGAAAATGCTAATAGAAAGTTTTCCTATTTTTTCTTCTGGTTTGTATTACACATGTATAAGCACAATTGAATCACATACTATTGTGAACCAGAAGTTCAATAATGCAGACCAGAAGTTTGCCAATACAAACCAGCAGTTTGATAATGTAAACCAGAAGTTTACTAATGAATTTAATGTTTGGCATGACCGGTTAGGCCATCCCGGTTCAATAATGATGCGACAAATAATTGGGAATTCATGTGGACATACCCTGAAGTGTAAACAAATACCACAATCCCATGATTTCTCATGTGCTGCATGTTCCAAGGGAAAGTTAATTATTCGCCCCTCACCAAGCAAAGTAGAAAGTGAGCCTCTCACATTTCTAGAACGGATACAGGGAGATATTTGTGGGCCAATACACCCACCATGCGGACCATTTAGGTACTATATGGTTTTAATTGATGCATCAACTAAATGGTCGCATGTTTGCTTATTATCTTCTCGCAACCTGGCGTTTGCGAGATTACTTGCTCAATTGATTAGATTAAGAGCACATTACCCTGATTATCCTATCAAGAAAATACATCTTGATAATGCTGGTGAATTTACATCACAAGCTTTTAATGAATATTGTATGTCCCTTGGAATTGATGTTGAACATCCTGTAGCTTATGTTCACACGCAAAATGGACTTGCAGAATCATTGGTTAAAAGGTTGCAACTAATTGCAAGACCTTTACTTATGAAATCTAATCTACCAATTTCTGCTTGGGGCCATGCCATTTTGCATGCAGCAATGTTAATTCGCATTAGGCCAACAAGTTATTTAAAGGTTTCCTCCTTACAAATGGTTTTTGGTCAGGAACCTAATATTTCCCACATAAGAACTTTCGGGTGTGCGGTATATGTGCCTGTAGCACTACCACAACGCACTAAGATGGGCCCATAAAGAAAGATGGGAATATATGTTGGGTATGAATCTCCATCAATTATAAAATATTTAGAACCATCTACAGGAGATTTATTTACGGCACGATTTGCCGATTGTCATTTTGATGAATCATTTTTCCCAATATTAGGGGGAGAAAACAAGCAGCTGGGTAATGAAATTAGTTGGAATGAATTATCATTGGCTCATTTTAATCCTCGTACAAAACAATGTGAACTTGAAGTTCAAAAGATAATTCATTTACAGAATTTAGCTAATCAAATGCCAGAAGCATTTACTGACCCAAAGAAAGTGACAAAGTCACATATCCCAGCTGCTAATGCTCCTATTAAAATTGATGTCCCTGAAGGACAACCTGCTATGAATGAATCTAAAGCACGCCTGAAGCGTGGCAGACCCATCGGTTCCAAAGATAAAAATCCTCGAAAAAGAAAAGGAGCAAAGAATATAGATGGTCAAGTCGAGGATAATGAAGAAAAATTAGTAGCTCCAGAAGAGCCATCTCCTGAAGAGATATTATCTCCAGAAGAGAATGTTGTAGTCCCAGAAGAGACCAAGGTACCTGATATATGTGAAAATAATGAGATCTCAATAAATTATGTTATGAATGGAATCCGATGGGATAGAAATGAAATCAACGTTGATGACATCTTTGCTTATCATATAGCATATGATGTAATGAATGATAATGAGGATCATGAGCCAAAATCCATTAGTGAGAGCCAACAAAGAAAAGACTGGCCCCTATGGAAAGATGCCATTAATGCAGAATTAAAATCATTGGCAAAACGAAAAGTATTTGGACCTGTAGTCCTTACACCTGAAGATGTAAAACCAGTTGGATGCAAATGGGTTTTTGTACGAAAAAGAAATGAAAAGGGCAAAATAACTAGATATAAGGCACGTCTAGTAGCCCAAGGTTTTACACAAAGACCTGGCATTGATTTTGAAGAAACGTATTCACCAGTAGTGGATGCAACTACTTTTCGTTATTTAATCAGTCTAGCAGTAGATGCAGGACTTGATTTACATCTAATGGATGTTGTGACTGCCTATTTATATGGATCACTTGATAATGATATTTATATGAAAGTCCCTGAAGGACTTAAGATGCCAGAAGCATCTAATTCAAGTTCTCGAGAACAATACTCAGTTAAGTTAAATAAGTCCCTGTATGGCCTGAAGCAATCAGGGCGCATGTGGTATAATCGCCTTAATGAATATTTGTTGAAAGAAGGATACAAAAATGATCCGATATGCCCATGCATCTTTATGAAAAGATCTAATAGTGAGTTTGCTATAATTGCTATTTATGTTGATGATATCAACATCATTGGAACTCCTGAAGAGCTTCAAAAGGCAATTAATTGTTTGAAGAAAGATTTTAAATGAAGGACTTGGGAAGAACGAAATTTTGTCTTGGATTACAGATCGAGTACTTCAAGAAAGGGATCTTTGTATATCAAGAAACTTATACAAAGAAGGTCCTAGAGCGATTTTACATGGATAAATCTCATCCATTATGTACCCCAATGATTGTAAGATCTTTGAAGGTGGATAAAGACCCATTCCGACCTCGAGAAATTAGTGAAGAAGGTGATGAAGAACTACTTGGTCCAGAAGTACCATATCTTAGTGCTATTGGAGCACTAATGTATCTTGCTAATCACACACGGCCTGATATATCATTTGCTGTTAATTTACTAGCAAGATATAGTTCTTCACCAACACGAAGGCATTGGAATGGAATAAAGCACATTTTTCGTTATCTCAGAGGTACAACAGACATGGGGTTATACTACTCAAATGTATCCAAGCATGAACTGGTTGGTTATGCAGATGCTGGATTTTTATCTGATCCACATAATGGTAAATCACAAACGGGCTATCTATTTACATGTGGAGGTGCAGCTATTTCATGGCGATCTATGAAACAGACTATATCAGCCACATCATCTAATCATGCAAAAATTCTAGCAATACATGAAGCAAGTCGAGAATGTATGTGGTTGAGGTCAGTAATACATCATATACGTACAACTTGTCATTTATCTTCTGGCAAAATGATCCCAACAATCCTCTATGAGGATAATGCTGCATGTATCGCTCAACTTAAAGAAGGTTATATCAAGGGCGATAGAACGAAGCATATTTCACCAAAATTCTTCTTCACTCGCGATCTTCAAAAGGATGGTGAAATAGATATCCAGCAAATCAGTTCAAGTGAAAATCTAGCAGATTTATTCACCAAGTCACTTCCAGGTACAATCTTTGAAAAACTTGTTCATGATATTGGTCTTCGGAGATTCAAAGATTTCAACTGATATTATCAAGAGGGGGAGTCGATACACGCTGTACTCTTTTTCCCTTATCTAGGTTTTGTCCCACTGGGTTTTCCTAGAAAGGTTTTTAATGAGGCAACACTTGATGGTGTATCAATGAATGATGTACTCTTTTCTTTGGCTAGGTTTTTATCCCACTAGGTTTTTCCTAGTTAAAGTTTTTAATGAGGCACATTCATAATGGACATCCAAGGGGGAGTGTTATGAATATTAAATATGTGGATGTCCATTGACTCATATTACCTTTCCAGTCAACTTGACATAAAGAAGAAAAGAGGATTTGACACAAAGCAAAAGCAAAAGAAGACAAGGACATAAAGACAGAAAAAGAAGACAAGGACATAAAGACAGAAAAAGAAGACAAGGACATAAAGACGATATAAAGTAACCATGGTCATTTAAATATAACCATGGTAATACAACCACGGTTAAATTTCAACCTCTATATAAAGGGCTGTAATCGATTGTTTCAATTGAACTGAATGAGAACTTCTCTCTAACTTCTCTCTAGAAATTCTATCGTCTTTTCTTTGAATCCTATCAATCTTCTCTCTTATCACATATATTTTTTTAACATGGTTCAAATTTTTGGATGCTTCGAAAACTCAAAGGTCCATTTTTTTGGAAGTTCAACACAAATTCACCATTTCTCAGCGATATTTTTCTCTTTTACGCTCATTGTGAACCGAAGATTTAATTAACATTTTCATACTACTACCATATTTCATAGATTGTCTCAGATACATGGCCAGATTCATACTCCCACGAAAAAGAATTGTCATTACGTATTTACGTGATCACTCACATCACTTCTTTTCCTTTTGTCTGTTTCGAGTAATATATATATATATATATATATATATATATATATATATATATATATATATATATATATATATATATATATATATATTCTTCTGTATTGCTTTGTCATAATTAAAGGCAAACAAAAGAGTAAAACAAACCACACAGTGGAGCATAAAACAAAGCTTTATGAACAGGAAATAATATATGGCCAGGGGCCTCTTTTCCTGGTCCCCACAACATTTACATATTTTTCTTCATTCCTTAGCTTTAGATTATTAGGTTATACGAATGGCATTTTGATGATGAGATTTTTTTTTTTTTTCTTACAATTTTTAAAGAAAGATATTCTAAAATTGTGCAGTTTTAGTTTATTAGTTTTTCTGAAAATGCTAAAAATTTCAAAACTACACCACTTCCTCCAAATAAAATATCAAATTGTTACGCATGTTATATAGAATATAATAGTTTAAACAAAAAAAAAAGGAAAAAAAAACATTTTGGAGATCGGTACCTAAAAATAATAATAGCCATTAAAGAGAGAAGAGTGGACAAATCGTAGAGATTTTAAATTCCCTTGCGCAGCCCCTGGTAATAGCAGAACATGTCTTCTATATAAAGCACATCAAATCTTCAAGACTTCAACCCAGAAACACACAAATTCACAAGAGCCGATCCAAGTTTTCATCATCGTTCCCAAGTTTCCATGGAGAAAAAAACTCACATAGCCGTTGTACCCAGTCCTGGCTTTAGCCATCTCATACCTATTCTTGAGTTCTCAAAGCGACTTGTTCATCTTCATCCCAACTTTCATGTCACCTTCATTATCCCTTCACTAGAGTCTCCCCCTAGTTCCTCCATAGCTTACCTTCAAACTCTTCCTTCAAACATTGAATCCATTTTCCTTCCCCCTATTAACAAACATGACCTACCCCAAGATTCTCACGTATCAATCCAAATTCAACTCACACTCACCAAATCTTTGCCTTCTTTACGACAAGAATTGATGTCCTTGAACTCCAAATCTCCTTTGGCAGCTCTAGTCGCTGACCCTTTCGCTTCCGAGGCACTAAGTTTCGCAAAGGAACTCAGTCAAAATGCCTTGTCTTTCATTTACTTCCCTGCATCTGCTTCAACTCTTTGCTATTGCCTTTATCTTCCAACCCTCCATGAAAATATTTCTGGTGAATTTAGAGATGTAACTGAGCCTATCCTGATTCCGGGTTGTGTCCCACTCCACGGTAGTGATCTACCTGAACCGGTTCAAAATCGATCGGCCGAATATTACAAACTGGCTCTCCAACGAAGCGAGAGATTGTTGTCTGTTGATGGGTTATTAGTTAATAGCTTCACGGAGATGGAAGAAAGGGCAACAAGAACCTTGTCACAAAACGAAAGTGGGTATCCACCTGTATACCCGATCGGACCAATCACTCAACCCGGGTCAAACAATGAGGAAAAAGGGTCGGAGTGTATGAAGTGGTTGGAGAATCAAGCACCTAGCTCTGTTTTGTATGTTTCTTTTGGAAGTGGTGGGACCCTATCTCAAGACCAAATCAATGAGCTAGCTTTTGGTTTGGAATTAAGTGGCCAGAAATTCTTATGGGTCCTAAGAGCACCAAGTGATTCGGTTAATGATGCTTACCTTGGTTCATCAAATAAGAATAATCCTTTAGATTTCTTGCCAGAAGGGTTTTTGGAGAGAACCAAAGAGAGAGGTTTTGTTATTCCTTCTTGGGCACCTCAGATTCCAATCCTTGGTCATAATTCTACTGGTGGGTTTTTGAGTCATTGTGGTTGGAACTCTACACTTGAAAGTGTACAAAATGGCGTGCCATTGATAGCTTGGCCACTTTTTGCAGAGCAAAAGATGAATGCTGTTATGTTAACTGATGATTTGAAGGTGGCGTTGAGGCCAAAGGTTAACGAAAATGGCATAGTGCAGAGGGAAGAGGTTGCAAAAGTGGTGAGAACTTTAATGGAAGATGAAGAAGGTAGAGAGATTCAAAAGAGAATGAAAGAACTAAGCCATGCTTCCGTTAATGCACTCAAAGAAGACAGTTCTTCCACAAAGGCGCTATCTCAAGTGGCACTCAAATGGAAAAATGTTTAAATGAGATGTATGACAATAGTGTAAAAGGGTTTTTTTACCAGCTGGACTAAAAAGGCAATTTTTGGTTCTCCAATTGGTGGTTAAGGTTTTAGATTTTCTACGGGTTATTGAACCGCCATAGAAAAATAATACTCTATCTATTTCTTTTTATAGGAAACAATTATAATCTATGGCAAATTCTTAATTATTAAATTTCAAAAAAAAAATATAGTTTAAAATACACAAGATCTCATGGTGATTTTATGAATTTGAGAAACTTCAGAGAGGGTGCAATCTATTCTTGTTCATACTTCTTATATGGCTTGTAATTTTTAAATGATCAATACTAATTGTTTTAAGAAATGCATTTAATTATATATAAGAGAAAAGCCTCTAAGTTATAGATTCAACTCATGACCTTTTAGGTCATGAGTCAACTCTTTACCAATTGAACTAATATTTTTTTACCTTAAAATTAGTTATTAATACCTTATACCTATGACCTGAACTAATAATCAATTAGGGCCTTACTAGTTCGGAGTCTATCACATTAATAATTCTAAGGAAGGTAGTTTCAAAGATATTAAAATTATGAACATCAATCAACTTTGACTTAAGATAGTCCCTTATAACATGACGAATGAATGTTCAAATCCCCATTAATTAGATGATGTACCCATATTTAATGCCCAACAATGTCTCAAATGATTGCCTCTAATAAAAAAATACATATGCCTAAGAAAAAAAATTATAAATGCCTGACAGCTTGGACTCGGGTTTTCATCTCTACCTCCAAGAAAAATTCATTTAGACAACCTAAGTTTCAATGTTCAATACTTAAAAAGAATTGGGAAATAACTAAGTAGCTCAATGGAGGATATTATGATCAAGGACGACTTCATGCACAAAAGAGAAGCAAGCCACAAATTGAACACAGGGGAGAACCCAGGACCTACCTTGCCCTGAACATCAAAATAGTGCTGCTACAAAATAAAAAGGGACATCTGCTTGGCTTCTCTATAAGAATAAGGGAATAAAATAACTTCGTACATAGAAGCATGAAATAGGATAACAGCTTCACTAACCAATATTGTGTAAAACAGGGATATGCTCTGTTCATTCAAACTGCTATGACCAAGCAAGCAATTCCATGGAAACTTTTGGAACTTATCAGGAAAATTCAATTGCCTTATAAACAAACAACTCCTCTTTATGTGCAAAACTAATCCTTTCTATTGAATATGTTTAAGTTTTGAGGAAACATCACTTAAACATTCGAGTTAGCTGTGTTTTTTGTAGTCACGCAGAAGAAACCATAGACCAGCAACTAATAAAATGATGTTCAATGGTGTCTTGTCCATTCTAATTTCATTGGCAACTTGGAAAATGATACTAATGCATTGCTTCAATTTTTTTTTTTTCAGTTACTCGTTATAAAATTCATACTTCATTAATTCCCAATTCTCTGGACTTTGTTATACAACCTTTAGTTGCACAACCTTTTTCATTTTATACAATTGATCTTTTTACAAAAATACCAGTTCAACACAAATACATGTGACAAAAGTTGGAACCACCGCTTAATAATCCAAGAAAACAGAGAACCAGATTTATCCATAGACAGAAACCTAAAAGCGGCATAAGTTAATAACAATCTAGTGCGTCCCTAAGACAAAATCTGCTGCATGATATTTTTCAGTAGTCCAACAAACAGATCTACATCAAAAACTGAACCAGAGATCCCAATCCTTTCTACTTGAACCCGGAGATATATCATGTAAAAACTTGCAATTCTCAGAGGCCCTGGGGTATAAAGATATCACTTTTATCATTTCACGAATCTCTACTTCAATATGAATTTCATAAATGCAACATAAGCTTCGTGTAACTGGAAGTCACCGAACTCCATCGGGTGTGATGAAAGACACGGAGGAACATTAAGTATTGGTTCATGAGGGAATCTACAAAAAAGCTGACCAGTGACCACAAACAAATATAGTTAGAGAACTAACAAATTGAAGAACAATTATTTCACACACAAGTCGATATAAACTCTTCGAACCTTAAAAATTGCAAGATTCCGAAGCTTAGGGAAATTTCCAAGACAGTTCACTATCCTAGTCCACCCATCAGCGTAACATTCCAGGTGTGTCAAATGTTGGAATATTATCAGCATCAGGTGACCATATAGCATGCATGGTGGCACCAGGTGACCAAATTGATTGCATGAGGAAAGACCAACAAAGACCCAAAAATAAACTGTGTTAGCATTAGAAGGGAAGAAGAGAGTTAAAAAACAAGAAATTACTAATTCACTGGACACTTATTACAACCATCAGACACCTATTTATAACCCTAATAAGCATATTTCCCAAATTACCCCTTTCCTTACTACTATTCCCATGTATCAATATACTCCCCCAACAAAAAGATCCTTGCCCTTAAGGATCAGTACAAAGCTAGAAAGTAAAATATATATGATAAGATCCTCTTCTTTTTTTTTTTTTGAAGACCAAATGCTACTCGGACAGGAAAAAAATTAATAGAAAAATACATTAATAGTCATCAAAATCCAAGCCTGCTGTAGAATTCCTTCAGTCCAATAGCCCATTTCCACCCTCCATTCAAGTCCGTTTGATATGCATATATGAAGTTGCATGACTTTGTCACCCCACCAGCCCAACATAATATACCAAGGAGGGCCCACTTCTTTGAATCCAGTTGAAAACGCATATCGGGCTTGCTGGATAAATGTGCCATAGTTCACATATCCATCCTGCTCAAAAGACCCTTGAATTGTTAGATTGTGATGGAAAGGCCCACTAAAATTGCTATTAGTCATCCAAACATTAATAGATGGCATTTCGGCTATGATATAATGACATGAGGGCCAAGCAGTGATAGTAAATTATCCATTAGAAGTGCCTATTTCTTAATAGAAGAAAATCCTCAACACTCCTATAGTCCTATCTATAAGGAGATCTGGAAATGGAAGGGTGTTGAACGGGTGAAGGTGTTTATGTGGATTGCCTTCCAAAACAGGTTGCCAACTAATGAATAGAGAAGTACTTGGTCCGCTTCTTCACCACTGTGCCCAGTATGCTCCATTGGAGTTGAGAATACATTGCACATTCTCAGAGATTGTAGCTACGCTAGGAGTATGTGGCTCGGACTACTAAAACCAAGTAGTACTGCGCTTTTTTTGCTGCTCCTCTGCAAGACTGGATAGCCATAAATCTGAGACGTTAACTGGGTCTAGTAGAAGGGAAACATTGGAATCTTCTATGGGGTGTCTCCATTTGGAAACTTTGGCTTTGGAGGAACCAAGCTATTTTTTAAGAGAATTTTCAGAGGCCTTTGAAGCCGGTTGATGCCATACGCCATTCCTGGAAAAGCTATATTAGGCTCCAAGACCCAATCCATGAAGGGAATCATTTATTATCAAATCACCTCTCTTTATGGCAAGCTCCCCCTCCTGGATGGGTCAAGCTTAATGTTGATGGGGCTGTGACTAGAGGATCATCTACCGCAGGATGTGGAGGTGTTTTATGAGACCATAGAGGATGGTGGATAGCGGGCTTTACTCTAAAGTTAGGAATCAGAGATGTCCAGAGTGCAGAAGAATGTGCCCTATATGAAGGGCTTCAAATGGTTTGGGGTCTGGGCTATCACAAGGTTATTGTTGAATCTGATGCCCAATAATTAATTACCAAGCTCACCAATGGGAATTCTAGTAATGGCAGTTTAGTGTTCGTCCACATTCAAGAGCTTCTAAAACTTACATGGCAGATTCAGTTGAGCTGCATTCCCCGTGAACTTAATAGAATTGCATATGCTCTTGCTAAGATGGGGATAAGTAAGTCTTCTGTGTTACAAGATTGTCCTGCTAGGTTATGGATATGAGTTGACCAAGAGTGTATTGGATTAATTTCCCCTTCAGTTTGAGTTATTGTCTTTGTAATTGGCATTTAGCCTTCATTAATATCAAAAAAAAAAAATAGATGGCATTTGCCTACTGTCATATGGAAAATACTCAGAACACACGTGAGACAAATTTGCAGTAGGTAAGCCTAAATCCATGGAACCAGAATGGGTATCCCATTTTGAGATCCGATCCATCCATACTCGAGCTTCATCACTGCACCCATTTTCGGCCAGATAAAATTCCAAAAGCTCTGAGATAGATCCAAATCCAATGACCCAATGAGAATTTTCACCCGATTCGTCCTCTTCAATTGCCCTACCCAACCCAAACCCAAACTTGCCCCAAACCGAATCGTCTCAGAGTTGTTTTGGGCGTTCCTTGAGCGGCACTCCTGTACCAGCATCATTATCGGAATTCTTTCCAATGATGAACCACACAAGCAGCTCAAGCGAACATGACGGAGTTTGCATGGATGAAATGAAGGATTCTTGCGTCCATGAAGGAGAAGCCACATCTCTTCTCACATCACAACAACTCCAGTCCTACACCACTCAAATCGAAGACCCAAGGAGAGGAGAAAAAATGTAATATACGAGTGAGTGACAGACTTGAAAACCAGAATCGTCACCATCGATGAACTTCCCTAGATGATCGACGCCATCGCAGAAAACCTCCAAAAAGTTAGAGCCGATTCGGTTGCTCCATTGGGCCTTCTTTGTCACAGCAAAAGCATCAAACGAGGCGGAGAAGAACATAGGACTCAGAACTGAAGAGACTACAAAATAACAAAATCACCCTGTCTAGCAGGAAATGAAGAAGACATTGTTGAAATCATGAGCCATGAAGACCTCTTCGGAGACATATGTACAGAGAGGCGTGGAAATGCGTTCTTGTGCAGAGCTTGGATAGTGGTGAGATTCGTTGTTAAGCAGTATGCAAATATCGATTGTTCTTGACATTCAGAGTTGATAAGTAGAATGGACTTCGAGGATTGTTTCAGCATCTCTTCGTTAGTTCCAAGGGATTCTTCTTCAGCTACTTCATCTTCATCTGGATGATTTTGGCCAGTTACGGCCGCAGTGAAATCCTCATTTTCAGAGGATTGTGCCTCAATTAGGTCAGCATCATTTTCAGAGGATTTTTTTTTGTTTGAATCAGTATTAGCCACTTTCAAATGAGTGGCCTCCTCTGTCTCAGTAGCAACAATGGTGAATTTCAAAATCTCACCAGCTTCTTCCTCAATTCTTTTAGGATCCATGTTAGGGAAGAGATAAGAAAGCTTAGCATTGATGTCTTGCATATAACCTTCATGACGAGAGGCAGTACTCTTGAGCTTGGTAATTCTTGAGTATTCAGATCTAAAAGGTTAACGATAATGTCAATATGACCTTGCTGAAGATCCAGGCGTCACTCCAGATGTCCGAGACGTTTCGTAGATCAACAATCCAGCGGTGCCATGGGCCAAAGAGGAGGCTCTGATACCTTTGTTAGCATTAGAAGGGAAGAAGTAAAAAAACAAGAAATTACTAATTCATTGGACACTTATTACAACCATCAGACACCTATTTATAACCCTAATAAGCATATTTCCCAAATTACCCTTTTCCTTACTACCATTCCCATGTATCACTGTGTATGAAATATTTGAAAGAGAATTGAAACAATTTACGTATACAATGTCGTACATACCTGTAAGCTTAGAAATGTAACATTAGACAAAACTTCCAAAGGCACTAGAGAGTGGGGAACAATGGCTGTAACCAAACAGTTAAGCTTTCCAATCTCTTGCATTGGACCACAATTGTTCACGTCCAAATCAGTCAGCACTAAAATTTCAAGAAGTGCACATCCAGAAAGCAGCATTGCCAAGCAGTTTATATATGGAAGTCCAACTCTGTTCAGATGTAGAACTTTAAGGGAAGGCAAATTCACACTAGAAAGAGTGCTAAAGGTTACCCTATTGAGTTTTAAAAACTTAATGGTACTACAGTTGAAAACACCAGAGGGCTACTTACTGTTAAATCTATATGGAAACCATATCCCAAGATGCTCAACTTTACCATTGATTAACGTATCAATCCAAATGTTAATCTTATCATTTGGCACGTTAAAAGTCCAACAATTGAGGCCAAAGTTTTTGACAAATTTCAAATCTCCTAAAAGGAGGACATCATCCACAAACTGGATGAAAGCTTCACGACCAAGAAAATTTGCATCATGAATGACAAGAGTGGGAAGAGAGTGCCGCAGTGGCCTCCATCTCTTGGACAAGAAGCTTGTGGCAACAGCCTGCTTAGTTGGAAGAAAAGATAGAATATGAAGAGGAAAAGAGTCTGGCAAGCTACTGAGTTTGTCACACATTATCTCCAAGGGAGTGACGATGAAAACAAGTGTAGTTTAACTTGATCCTGCTGAGAAAATATCAAACACGAGTAATAAGTTTTACTCTGTACTTGAAGCTTTTGGGAAAATAATATGCAGAATAGCTCTTCATTGGACGCTATGGAAAATGATAAAAATGCTTGAAGATTAGAGAAAGTTGTTCATTCAACAGTTAAGAGTAGTGATTTAAGCATTTTGTTTATCTGAGTTAGAATGAAACAGTAAGCACAAACTCAGGAAGCAATCATCGCATTCCTAAGCTTTATTTATATCTTTCTTTATGCCCTTTATGTAGACATCAAGCTTTCCATTCTCAGCAGCTAAGTCCCTACTTTATGTTGTACCACATACAAATGACTTTCTGTTGCTTATGATATTAACATATGTATCATATCATTTAAAAAAAGTTTGGCTGACTTTCTTAACAAATAAAAAGTTCTAACAGATGAAATAATGGAGAGTTCCCCCTACTTATGCATATTATTTTCTAATGTTAGTGAAAATTTAGTAACATAAGCTTTAGTACTCAGACAAAACAAATGGTGTAATGAAAAAATTTCAAGTGTATACACATAATCATTTCCCATACAGAGACAAGCATTCGTTCAGTGATTAGTAATGTAGAGCGACTAAAGTCACAACATATTTGAAGAAAGCATCGTAGAAGCAATAAAGAAATTGTATGCCTCACGAACCTTAAATGACTCGTAGAGACTCAGGCAAATCGTAAACAACTCCAAAATGTCGACAAATTTGACCTACTACAAGCATAGGGCTGGCACAGGACAAATAAACTGTGTAATATCCCAGATTGTGACCAAGGATTAGCAACTTCAAAGTAATGTAATTAATATTAATTGAGTACTTTTGAAGTATATATCGTGCATTTTGATAATCAGGGGCAAAACGGTAAATTTACCGACCGAATGGTTAGATACCATTGAGAACACTTCTTAGTAATCAAGATTAATGGCTAAGATTGAAAGACCAAAAGGTGGAATCTTGTGCATGCAAATGCATGTGAAACCATAGAAGGGAAACAAGATGGTGCCAAGTGTCAAAACAAGGACCCTTGGATTAAAGTTAAATTTTCAAACCATTTTCTCTTTCTCCTCTCTTCCTAGTCGGTTTATGTCTATGAATGGAAATGAATCATCATCATCAATATCTCATTTCTCTCTCATCCTCTTCCATTTTTCGCTGAACAAGCTAAGGAAAGAGAAAGGGAAAAGCTTGAGTTTTGGTAAGTTGATGCCTTCATATGCTCAAGTGTCTTTCATTAATGTTGTTCATGAGGTTGAGGGCTATGTTCCTATGGTTTCAGAAATTTGGTTGGTGAATTTTGAGAACTTGTGGAAATTTGGAAAATGGAGAATTGAAGAATTGGCTTTAGGAAGAAGAAGAGGTAAGAATTAGAAGCATTTTGGTATAGTTGTTGTAATCATTGGTTGAGTATTGAGAATTTATGAATTTGCCCTGATTTTGTGCAATTTTCGAATGGAATGAATTGGTTTATGTGTTGTGTAAAATTTGGTCTTTTGTTGAACATCTTGGCTATCGGAATTGATTTGGGAACTTGGATTGGAAAGTGTGGCAATGTGTGAATTATGTTGTGACATTGTGAGATATATTGTGGTTGTTGTGTAATATGTCAATGGGAGTTGAATTTGGTCATTTTGATGATGCCAATGGTTTTCTTGAGCAAAATTGTGTGAGAATGGTGTTTGAGTTGGAATGGGAATCATTGGGATCAAATGTGAAAATTTGGAAAATATGTCCAATGTAAGTCTGTTATGGGCAGTCATATGGTGTAGACGTTTTAACTGGGCAAATGATGTTGAAAAATTATGAAACTTTCCAGTCTTAAATTTCACATCTCAAGCTTCAAAATAAACATAAATTTTGTGTCATTTAGCTTTTTGAGCTAGGAGTTTGAACTGTCCAAAGTTTGGCATCAAAATTGGACCCTGTTTTGGCACAATGTTAGGTTTTTGGTAAATCTGAAATTTTGTAGTGATTTCTAGTAATGGCCAATATTTTTCCTAGAACGAGGACTTAAATAGCTTTCATTTGGCTTTGGAATCACCTTATTTCGAGTTTTCCTGAATTAGTTATGATTTTTGGAAGTTCAGCCAGGAAACTGGATTTTCTGGGCCGTAGCCAGCAGATTCTGGGCTACAGCCCAAATGTTTCTGAGCGCTTCTGAGCAGCTTTGGGCCGCAGCCCAAATGTTTCTGAGCGTTTCTGGGCAGTTTTGGTCTGCAGCCCGAGGATTGTGGGCCGCGGCCCACCCCCAAAAATTAGTGTTTTGGACTTTTAAAAGGTGAACTTTGGTCAAGTGTTTCCCAAGCCTTTAGGAATATGTTTGGGCTTTAATTGGCAACCTAAAGGTGTTAAATGGTAACCAACTTTAAGTGATATGAAAGTAAGGTTTTGGAATAGAGAATAACCCTATGTCCTTGCATTGATTATAGGGTTGATATTCACCCTGGTTGTGGTTCGGTGTTCGCCCTGATTACGAGTAAGCGGAGCTGGAGCATACATGGAAAGAGTGTAGGGAACTTACCTCTTTTGCCTGTATATGATATTGTGTTAATGTGTTGATGCATGTTATTGCTTTGCTTGATTATGTGGAACATATATGATGTTTGAAGCTCTGTTTCTATTTATGCTATGGCCATGAGTGTGTTGTTGAAACATTGAGCATGCAGATATGTCATGGTATGGACATGTGATATGTATTGCAAGCATGTCATGCATTATACACTTATCATACATGCATTTTGGTATTTGTTTCCTACTAAGATTCTCTCGAATCTCACCCTCCCCTATCAACCATTTCAGACAGGGTAGATGGATCGAGAATGGAGCAAGCAGTCAAGGGCGGCTAGGGCTCCCATTGGAGTTTGACTGTGATAGTTGGTTATCATAAATGGGATTATTTGTATTCGTATTTGGATAAAGGTCGTATACATATTATGGAATCTATAATTGAATATATGTTTGGATGAGAATATTTGATTATGTATTTGGAATGAGTTATTGGATGTTTGTATATGTATTTAAGAGGATTTGTGTAATCCCCATTTGAGGAGTTGTATGGGCTAATGTGCCCTATGATTGTTTAGCGAAGATATGAAACCCGAGGGTTACCGGGATGATTATATTGTGCACTCTGATATTGGTAAAAATGTGATTTATCTTCGCATAGTAATTGTATTCGGAAATGTGAATATGAGACCAGGTTATAAATGATTTCGAAAGGTATTTGTGAAAACCCCGTCTGGTAGATGGGTTTATAAATGTTATTTGATTGTTATTGGTCTCTATTTCACTTTAACCGTGTATTTCAGATATAATTACGGAAGGGGGTTACAAACTGAGCACTCGCACATGTTTATTTCCGCGTTGAAATTGTTTATAAGCTGCATTTCACGTAAATCGAGATAAAACTCTTCTCACATACTTACTTCGTATGCCGTAAATCACGATTGAAAAACAAACTATTTTTAAGTATTCCAATCGATGTTCCATGTACTACTATGAAGTATCAGAGGAAGTAATAGAATGGAAATCGACGACTTTACCTGAGGAGGAGCTTCAATTTTCTTAATTGATTCGTTCTTTCCTGTCTACCTCTCCGACTCCCTTCCTATTCGTCTTTCGGTAGCTAAGGTAAAACCATAAAAATTTTAAAATAAAGGTTGCAATTCGTTGCACTTTCATAATTATGTATAATTTGTGAGAAAAATGAATATTTCGTACACTAGTGATTTAATATATTTTTTTTGCTAACATGAATTAATATGTTTTAAATATTACTTTCAAGATTATATGTGAATATATTTGTATAATTAAATTATATTATATTATTTGAATCATGATTAGATGATAACTCGGGTTCAACCATAGTTGGATCACTAAACCTTAATCATTACCTTAATAAGTTTAAAACTGGTCAAATTTTACGTGTCTTGGTAATATTCTCTCTTTCTTATCATTATGTTTCAAATTATATATATGTCTTCTCATAATTTAAAAGCAATATTTAATCTGTTATAAAAGTATATGTAATAAGAGAGAGGATTGATATAATTTCTAGAGAGAAGTTAGAGAGAAGTTCTCATTCAGTTCAACTGAAAAAATCGATTACATGCCTTTATATAAAGTCAGAAATCTAACCCTGGTTGCATGACCATGGTTATATTTAACTCTGATTACATGACCATGGTTACTTTATATCTTCTTTATGTCATTGTCTTCTTTTACTTTTGCTTTGTGTCAAATCTTCTTTTCTTCTTTATGTCAAGTTGATGGGAAGAGTAATATGAGTCAATGGACATCCACATATTTAATATTCATAACACTTCCCCTTGGATGTCCATTATGAATGTGCCTCATTAAAAACTTTAACTAGGAAAAACCCAGTGGGATAAAAACCTAGCCAAAGAAAAGAGTACATCATTCATTGATACACCATCAAGTGCTGCCTCATTAAAAACCTTTCTAGGAAAACCCAGTGGAACAAAACCTAGATAAGGAAAAAAGAGTACAGCATGTATCGACTCCCCTTCTTGATAATATCAGTTGAAATCTTTGAATCTCTGAAGACCAATATCATGAACAAGTTTTTCAAAGATTGTACCTGGAAGTGACTTGGTGAATAAATCTGCTAGATTTTCACTTGAACTGATTTGCTGGATATCTATTTCACCATCCTTTTGAAGGTTGCGAGTGAAGAAGAATTTTGGTGAAATATGCTTCGCTCTATCACCCTTGATATAGCCTTCTTTAAGTTGAACAATACATGCAGTATTATCCTCATATAGGATTGTTGGGATCATTTTGTCGGAAGATAAATGACAAATTGTACGTATATGATGTATCACTGACCTCAACCACATACATTCTCGACTTACTTCATGTATTGCTAGAATTTCTGCATGATTAGATGATGTGGTTGATATAGTCTATTTCATAAATCGCCATGAAATAGCTGCACCTCCACATGTAACTAGATAGCCCGTTTGTGACCATCATGTGGATCAGACAAAAATCCGGCATCTGCATAACCAACCAGTTCATGCTTGGATACATTTGAGTAGTATAACCCCATGTCTGTAGTACCTCTGAGATAACGAAGAATGTGATTTATTTCATTTCAATGCCTTCGTGTTGGTGAAGAACTATATCTTGCTAATAAATTAACGACAAATGATATATCAGGACGTGTGTGATTAGCAAGATACATTAGTGCTCCAATAGCACTAAGATATGGTACTTCTGGATCAAGTAGTTCTTCATCCCCTTCTTCACTAATTTCTCGAGGTCGAAATGGGTCTTTATCCACCTTAAAAGATCTTACAACTATTGGGGTACATAATGGATGAGATTTATCCATGTAAAATCGCTCTAGAACCTTCTTTGTATAAGTTTCTTGATATACAAAGATCCCTTTCTTGAAATACTCGATTTGTAATCCAAGACAGAATTTTGTTCTTCCCAAGTCCTTCATCTCAAATTCTTTCTTCAAACAATTAATTGCCTTTTGAAGCTCTTCAAAAGTTCCAATGATGTTGATATCATCAACATAAAACAGCAATCATAGAAAATTCACTATTAGATCTTTTCATAAAGATGCATGGGCATATCGGATCATTTTTGTATCCTTCTTTCAACAAATATTCATTAAGACGATTATATCACATGCGCCCTGATTGCTTCAGGCCATACAGGGACTTATTTAACTTAACTGAGTATTGTTCTTAAGAACTTGAATTGGATGCTTATGGCATCTTAAGTCCTTCAGGGATTTTCATATAAATATCATTGTCAAGTGATCCATATAAATAGATAGTCACAACATCCATTAGATGTAAATCAAGTCCTGCATCTACTGCTAGACGGATTAAATAACGAAAAGTAGTCGCATCCACTACTGGTGAATATGTTTCTTAAAAATCAATGTCAGGTCTTTGTGTAAAACCTTGGGCTACAAGACGTGCCTTATATCTTGTTATTTCACCCTTTTCATTTCTCTTTCGTACAAAGACCCTTTTGATTCCAATTAGTTTTACATCTTCAGGTGTAAGGACTACAGGTCCAAATACTTTTCGTTTTGCCAATGATTTTAATTCTGCATTAATGGCATCTTTCCACAGGGGCCAATCTTTTCTTTGTTGGCTCTCACTAATGGATTTTAGCTCATGATCCTCATCATCATTCATTACATCATATGCTATATGATAAGCAAAGATGTCATCAACGTTGACTTTATTTCTATCCCATCGGATTCCATTCATAACATAATTTATTGAGATCTCATTATTTTCACATTTATTAGGTACCTGGGTCTCTTCTGGGACTACAACATTCTCTTCTAGAGATAATATCTCTTCAGGAGATGGCTCTTCTGAAGCTACTAATTTTTTTTCATTATCCTCGACCTGGTCATCTGTTCCTTTTCTTTTTCTAGGATTTTTATCTTTAGAACCGATGGGCCTGTCACGCTTCAGGCGTGCTTTGTATTCATTCATAGCATGTTGTCCTTTAGGGACATCAATTTTAATAGGAGCATTAGCAGCTGGGACATGTGACTTTGTCACTTTCTTTGGGTCAGTAAATGCTTCTGGCATTTGATTAGCTAAATTTTGTAAATGAATTATCTTTTGAACTTCCAATTCACACTGTTTTGTACGAGGATCAAAATAAGCCAATGATAATTCGTTCCAACTAATTTCTTTACCCAACTGCTTGCTTTCTCCCCCCTAATGTTGGGGAAAATGATTCATCAAAATGACAATCGGCAAATCATGCCGTAAATAAATCTCCTGTGGATGGTTCTAAACATTTTATAATTGATGGAGATTCATACCCAACATATATTCCCATCCTTCTTTGAGGACCCATTTTGGTGCGTTGTGGTGGTGCTACAGGCACATATACCGCACACCCAAAAATTCTTATATGGGAAATATTAGGTTCCTGACCAAAAACCATTTGTAAAGGGGAAACCTTTAAATAACTTGTTGGCCTAATGCGAATTAACATTGCTGCATGCAAAATGGCATGGCCCCAAGCAAAAATTGGGAGATTAGATTTCATAAGTAAAGGTCTTACAATTAGTTGCAACCTTTTAACCAATGATTCTGCAAGTCCATTTTGCGTATAAACATAAGCTACAGGATGTTCAACATCAATTCCAAGGGATATACAATATTCATTAAAAGCTTGTGATGTAAATTCACCAGCATTATCAAGACGTATTTTCTTGATAGGATAATCAGGGTAATGTGCTCTTAATCTAATCAATTGAGTAAGTAATCTCGCAAACGTCAGGTTGCGAGAAGATAATAAGCAAACATGTGACCATTTAGTTGATGCATCAATTAAAACCATATAATACCTAAATGGTCCACATGGTGGGTATATTGGCCCACAAATATCTCCCTGTATCCATTCTAGAAATGTGAGAGACTCACTTTCTACTTTGCTTGGTGAGGGGCGAATAATTAACTTTCCCTTGCAACAAGCAGTACATGAGAAATCATGGGATTGTGGTATTTGTTTACACTTCAGAGTATGTCCACATGAATTCCCAATTATTTGTCGCATCATGATTGAACCGAGATGGCCTAACCGGTCATTCCAAACAATAAATTCATTAGTAAACTTCTGGTTTACATTATCCAACTGCTGGTTTGAATTGGCAAACTTCTGGTCTGCATTATCAAACTGCTAGTTTGAATTGGCAAACTTCTGGTCTTCATTATTGAACTTCTGGTTCTCAATAGCATGTGTTTCAATTGTGCTTATACATGTGTAATACAAACCAGAAGAAAAAATAGGAAAACTTTCTGATATGCATTTTCTACCAGCAACTATATTTGTAATGACAAGACATTCCTTATTATTTTTTGTTGTTGTTTCTAAATGATATCCATTTCTGCGGATATCTTTGAAACTCAGTAAGTTTCTTTTAGACTTGGTAGAATAAAATGCATTATCAATGCATAATTTTGTTCCTTCAGGTAACAAAATATTAGCTCTTTCGGAGCCTTCAATTAAATTTATACTACCAGATATAGTCTAAACATTGATTTCTCGTATTACCAGGGAAGAAAAATATTTATCATATCTGAGTATGGTGTGGGTTGTTGCACTATCAACGAGACATAAATCTTCAGGATTGATGCCAATAGGATTCATTCTTCATAAAAACATAATTAAAATTAATACATATGATAGAAACAACTTTAAATAAAATATAACAGTTAAAATTATATTAAAAAATCTGCAACATCATCCAAATAGTTATTATCTATATCGCCATACTCAAAATTCTCGCCCTGATCAACATGATTAACTTCAATATTTGATCTTTTACCAATAGTTTTAATTGATTCTTGGTAAAGATCAACTAGGTGCCTTGGTGTACGACAGGTATGAGACCAATGGCACTTGCCACCACATCGATAACATGGACTATCAGCATATTTGTTATGCCACTGCTTTCCCCTTTTTGGTTCTTATCAGTCTTTTCCCACTTCTGGTAGGAATTTGAACCTACATGATATCAACCACGGCCACGCCCACGGCTGTAACCACGCCCACGTCCACGTCCATGTCCACGTCCACGGCCACGGCCACAATAAAATTCATTTGTTACTTCAGGGAATGGAGTTGAGCCTATTGGACGGGATTCATGGTTTTTCAATAAAAGCTCATTATTTTGTTCACCCACAAGGAGACAAGAAATTAACTCAGCATATTTCTTAAAACTTTTTTCACGATATTGCTGCTGCAGGAGCAAATTGGATACATGAAATGTGGAGAATGTCTTTTCTAACATATCATCATCAGTAACATTTTCTCCACATAATTTCAATTTAGATTTAAAATTTTACAAGCACAAATGCATCTAGTCAAAATGAGATTTTGGAAGAATGACCATCTTCTGGTGATCATATCTCTCTTTCAAATTGTTCCAAAGGACAAATGGGTCCATTACTGTCAAATATTCAGTTTTTAAATCCTCATGTAAATGGTGGCGAAGAAAAATCATGGATTTGACTTTGTCTTGGTTGGATGCCTTATTCCCTTCTTTAATCGTGTCTTCCAAACTTTTAGCATTCAGGTGAATTTCCGCATCCAACTTCCAAGATAAATAATTTTTTCCAGTAATATCAAGAGCCACAATTTCAAGTTTTGCTAGGTTTGTCGTGGTTCAAACTAATTAAAGAAATAAAAAAATAATTAAAGGGAGAATTGCTGAAAAATACTTTGGAAGCAAATTAATTGCTGATTGCTACCAAGTGTGCAAGTGATCTTCCGTGTGTGCAAGCGATCTTCCGTTTTGTGCAAATCATCTTCCGTGTGTGCAAAAGTCTTCCGTATAAATGTGCAAACAATCTTCCGTTATGTGCAAAACATCTTCCGTTATGTGCAATGGTAGCATTCAGCAATTAATTTGCCAAAAAAGTATTTATCAGCAATTCTCCCATAATTAAAATATGAAATGTAAATATGCAATATAATAACTGTAAATTCATAAATACAATAAATAATTCATAAGGCAAGATAAGAAAATTAAAACATGTATGGCTTCAGGCCATTTAATCTCATGACTTCAGGCCATGTATGGCTTCGGGCCATTTAATCTCAAGATGAGGAATTAACTATTATCTTCAGGATAAAAGCTGTACATGACTTCTGACAGTACAATAAGATAAAAGATGAAAAATATATATAGCTTCTGGCCATATAATAGGAAAAGAGATATGGCTTCTGGCCATATAATAAAAAATCAAATGGATATGGCTTCTAGCCATATTATAAGAAATTAAAACATTATGACTTCTGGTCATAATTTCAAGAATCATATGTGTATGGCTTCTGGCCATAATAACAATAATAATAATAATAATAATAATAATAATAATAATAATAATAATAATATAAAAGAACTTGTAAATGATATATAAAAACAATAACGATCTCCAATCTTAGCCATGGAACCCGATGTTATATAACAATCGGTAAAAGTATCTCTCTAATTCCATATAGTGGCTCAGATTATCCCAGATCTATAAAATAAAACAACATATATATAATCATTAAAGAAACCATAAGAAAATCATACATTCTTTTAGAGCTTCGTGCTGATAACGTGTTATAAAAGTATATGTAATAAGAAAGAAGATTAATAGAATTCAGAGAAAGGATTGATAGAATTTCTAGATAGAAGTTAGAGAGAAGTTCTCATTCAGTTCAACTAAAACAATCGATTACAAGCCTTTATATAGAGTCAAAAATCTAACCCTGGTTGCATGACCATGGTTATATTTAACTCTGGGTACATGACCATGATTACTTTATATCTTCTTTATGTCCTTGTCTTCTTTTGCTTTTGCTTTGTGTCAAATCTTCTTTTCTTCTTTATGTCAAGTTGACTGGAAGAGTAATATGAGTCAATGGACATCCACATATTTAATATTCATAACACAAACTTTTCTTATTTTATTTTGGAGTGATTATTAGTAGTTATTATTAGAATGTTAGATGATGGGTAATTTTGATTAAAAAATGACATATTTTAACAAATTTATTACCTTTTCAATTAATTTGTGCATAACAATTAAGGAAAGAAATATGGCAACTTGACATATTTCAACATAATAAAATATGCCAATCATGCTCTTGGTATCCTCAGACCTCAAGCCTAAGCGGTGAAAAAAAACTTCATATAGTGTTTAGACATCTGTCCACTAACGTATCATGCTGCTCCAGCCTATTCAGTCAAAACCACATGCTTCCATCATTAACAATAATATTTAAAGACAAATATATGAAATAGAGGAGTAACTGCAACATTAATATATTAATCAATTAAATTATTAATTTTGAAGAAAATTTGTTGAAAAATTCTCCATTCTGAAATTTATTGCTCAAATATACTTAAGAACCCAGATTCCTAAGCGAGTACAATTTTTCTTCATCTAAAATTTACATATGTACACATGCTTTTAGTTTTTCACATAACTGAAGATTGGTTGTACATAATTAAAGAAGAATTACACCCATTAAATATAGACTATGCACAAGTTCTTGAACAAATTTCAGCTACATTTTCAGTTTGTATGTTATTAAAAAAAAATAATAATTTTAGAACAAATCATTATATAGTCCGAACTCAAAAAAATTTTCTCCACTGCAAATGTCTCATCCCAAACAGCCCTCAAGAAGAATGAGTCAGTGACGCAAATGGGTGAATTTTTTTCCTTTTAAAGTCTGCCCAATGGTTCTCCTAATATCAGTTGCTTACCCAAAACAATTATTAATCACCCTACTAAGGTAGAAAGAAGGGAAAATGTGACAAGGTCTATCCAAGTAGAAAAAATTTCAACCCAAAGTTTAAATGCTAACCAGAGTTGGGGGAAAAAGAAGAAAAAAGAAGCACAACTAACCATTTAAGAACGTCACCTTTTCCATAAAGAGTTCATAATCCAAATAGAAATTAACTATGATAGAAAAGAATTGAGCTTACCCATTGAAAACATCTACCATGGTAAGGCACAAATTTACTGAGATTCCACCAAATCTCCCCTCTTTCTCTCATGATACATAGTAAAGGCAAATATTGTAAGGGCACAGGCGTAATGGCTGGTGAAGATTGAAGGTGAATGGAGCTAGAGAAACATGCTATTTTCTTATATGTATAAGCTCTGTTATATACTTGGGTTATATTTATTTTTATATCAAAATTAAATATGTATGTAATTATATATTTTGGCATGTAAATGCCCTCCATACGGGAGAATCATAAGTGACATATGTGGTGATGACTGTAAACTAAATATTTATTAGTAGTTATTAATATATGTTTACTAGTAGTTTTAACTTTCTTTGAAATTAGGGCAAGTCAAGTGTATAGATGATTCCCTGAGAAATTACATGCCAAAACTACAATATTTAAAAGATCAAATATTTAGTTTAGTAGAGATAATTTTATAATTGTATCAGTGAAGATCATCCTTTAGTTTAGGATGGGAAATATGTAATATAGATTTGCCATATGAATAGGTTGAGTCATGGTTTTGGAACCACCGCTTAATAATCCAAGAAAACAGAGAACCCGATTTATCCAGAGAGAGAAACCTAAAAGCTGCAAAAGTTCATAACAATCTAATGTGTCCCTACGACAAAATCTGCTACATGTTGTCCACCCATAACATTTGGCAAATTGTCAAATGTTGGAATATTATCAGCATCAGACGACCACATAGCATGCTTGCCACCGGGTGACCATATTTGCTGCATGAGGAAAGACCAAAATATACCCAAAAAAGAACAGTGTATGAAATATTTAAAAGAAAAATGAAACAATTTACGTATACAATGTCATTCATACCTGTAAGCTTAGAAATGTAACAATAGACAAAGCTTTCACAGGCACTAGAGAGGGGGGAACATCAGCTGCGACCAAACGGTTAAGCTTTTTAATCTCTTGCATCGAACCATAATTGTTCATGCCCAAATTAGTCAGCACTAGCATATCAAGAAGTGCACATCCAGAAAGCAGCATTGCCAAGAAGTTTATGTCTGGAAGTCTAACCAAGTCTAGATGTAGAACTTTAAGAGAAGGCAAATTCCAACAATTGAGACCAAAGTTTTTGAGAAATTTCAAATCTCCTGAAATGAAAACATAATCAACAAACTGGATGAAAACTTCACGACCAGGAAAATATGCATCATGAATGACAAGAGTGGAAAAAGAGTGCCCAAGTGGCCTCCATCTCTTGGACAAGAAGCTTGCAGCAACAGCCTGCTTGGTTGGAAGAAAAGAATGAATATGAAGAAGCAACGAGTCTGGTAAGCTACTGAGCCTGTCACAGATTGTTAATTGGCTTCCACTTCAATGGCTATCCTACATTGATATTTTTTAACAATGTTAAGCCAATCTCCAAGGGAGTAACGATGAAAACAAGTGTAGTTAAACTTGATCCTGTGGAGAAAATAATCAAACACCTAGTAATAAGTTTTACTGTGCACTTGAAGCTATTTGGAAAACAATATTCAGAATAGTTCTTCATAGCTCGCTATGGAAAATGATTGATATGCCTGAAGATTGGAGAAAACTGTTCATTAAACAATTAAGAGTAGTGATTTAAGCATTTTGTTTTTCTGAGTTAGAATGAAACAGTAAGAACAAACCCTGGACCCAATCATTGCATCCTTAAGCTTTGTGTCCTTCTTTATGCCCTTTATGCACACATCATGCTCCTCATTCTCAGCAGGTAACTCCCTGCTTTATACTGTACCACATACAAATAAGTTTGTTTGCTAATGATATTAACATATGTATCTTATCATTTTTAAAAAGTTTGGCTGACTTTCTTCACAAATAAATAGTTGGAACGGATGAAAATATTGGGAGTTACCACTACTTAGGCAAATGATTTTCTGATGTTTGTATAAATTTAGTAACATAAGCTTTAGAATTCAGGCAAACGGTGTAATACTACCTCCTACCCTAAATATATGAGCTAGACAAGAGCTTTTACTTTGATTAAATATAAGACCCCAATCTTCCTTGTCTCCCAAATTTTTAATTTTAGAGTAGTTACAATGCACATGATTAGAAAGAGTATACTAGGAAAACCAACACATATTTGTTACAAATAATTAATTTAACTAACTTCCTTAAAATCCAAAAATTAGTTATCAATCTCCTATATTAAGCACCAAGAGTAAAAAATTTCAAGTGCATACTCAATCATTTCCCATGACCAGCATCGGTTCGGTGATTTGGTAATGTAGAGCGGCTAAAAGCACATAACATATTTGAAGAAAACACGAAAGAAGCGATAAAGAAATTGTATGCCTCATGAACCTGAAATTACTCGTAGAAACTCAGGCAAATCGTAAACATTTCCAAAATTCAGACAAATTTGATAGTAGTACCAACAAAGAGCTGGCACAAGATAAATAAACCGATCACAAAATAAATCTAATTATCAATCAAGTCTTCTATTTGTTTCTTTAACTCCGCCATTTCATTTAGGGCCATCCGATATGGGGCCTTAGATATAGAGCCAGCTCCAGGCACAATATCGATTGGAAATTGAACTTCCCTTTCTGGAGGTAATCCGCTCAAATCATCCGGAAACACCTCAGGAAATTCATTTACCATGGGTATATTATTCAAGGTTTCGCCAGTTTCCCCTTGCACAGAGAAAAACACCACATAACCCTGGCAACCCTTTTCAAGATACTTTTCAGCTTTGGCTGCAGCAAGGAAATTCATACGAGAATCCACAACTTCAGCCCCCTGAGAAACAGGATATACTATCCTCTTGTTCCCACAATCAAGTAATACATTATTTACCGTTAACCAATCAAAACCCAAAATAACTTCCAATTGGTAAAGCGGCAAACATATAAGATCTACAACAGATTGGTGCCCTTCCACAGTTATGACACAACTCAAACAAGCTTCTGTGGTTAAGGCCTTAACACCCATTGGAGTTGACACTACTAATTCAAATGGTAACTTATGTACATGCATTCCCAGGCGCTTCACGCAATCATAGGCAATGAAGGAGTGACTTGCACCCGAATCATACAAAACTTGCAACAGATGGCCATTAAGAAGAATATTACCTTGTATCAGCTCAGGAGATTTACGGGTCTCTTCGTGGGTCATAGCAAATACTCGGCCCTGTGTCTTCGGTCTCTGGTCTGGTCGTGGCTCTTTACAGTCAGCAGTAGTATGGCTCACACGCTTACAATTGTAACATATTATTTTGCCATCACATGTTTTACCCTGGTGTGGTTGATTACAGCGACGACAAATCCATGGTGCAAAATATGTTCTTTGCTGGTCACGGCTCCCAGACTGGTAGGGCTTCTTACCACTTCCAGATGAAGATCCTTGCCCCTTTCGCTTCTGTGAGGTAGCACCCTTACTAGGTTCATTGCAGTGGCTAATAGCTCTGGCAGGATACAATTCTCTCAAGTTATTCTCTGTAATCCTACACTGTTCAACCGCCTTATTAAACTTGGTAAATAGGTGAGTAGCTAGGCGTTTCCTCAACTCTCGCCTCAGACCACGAATGAGCATATCAGAACTCCATTCTTCGTCATCCTTGAACCAGAGGTAGGAGGAGTACCGAGCCAATCGAACAAAACGGGACAAATAATCGTCAAAGCTCTCTGTATCTCCTTATCTGATATTCAGGAACTCCGTCTCCTTCTCGAGTCTCACTGATTTGGGAAAATACTTCTCGTTGAACTCTTGTTGAAATAGTTCCCCAAGTCAATGGCATTTCTGTGCTCTTCAACGTTAGGGCGATATTCCGCCACCAACGATCTGCATCCCCTTCAAGCTTATAAACAGCCAGTCGTGGCTTCACTTCATCCGGGCAACCAAGAACCTCGAATATTTTCTCCAGCCTGTTCATCCAATCTTCGACTGCTTGAAGGTCAAACCTTCCTCTGAACGCCGGAGGCAGATGCTTGCAGAATCTGGTGACCCAAAACTGAAGGTCTCTGTCCTCTCTAAGCGGCATCCCATATGATTCTTGATTTGGAGTAACATGAGGTGGGGATTCTAGTGGTCTTGCTGATCCTTCTGCAGTGTCCTCATGTCGAGTTTCTTCTTGAGTTTCCTCCGGAGTAGACTGAACTGGACCTTCCTTGTTATTCACTTTCTCTGCTCTGAGCTCTTCTCTCAGCTCAGTTATCATTTCTCTTTGATCCCGGATTAGACCCATCAGCTCTTGCATAGGATCTGGTGGATTATCATTGACGACCTCCACCTCTGGGTCTACACGCGGAATATTGGGGCGTCCTCTAGTTTTCTTCATTCTACAAACAACTTGCCCCATTAATTTAGCAGAGATAGTATACACATATAGTCACAAAACTCATATATATATCCATGTCAATAAAACATACATGTGCATACACAACAATCATTCACAGATATCCCTACTACTATCTAAGGGATCTATCCTAGCTACCTCTACCCTTGCCAGGAACTACAGCTCTGATACCAAAATGTAACCCCCTGCTTTAAACACGTAATTATAATTCGATAACACATATTTAAATCGGATTAGAGACCATTGGATGTTTTACCCTCATTTTAAACTTTCTGTCTCACAGTAAAATTTTTACAAAACTTTCAAAACTCTTTTTCCCATCCAGGTCTCAATTTCAATATTCGAATATAATTACCTGTGCAGTTAATATACATTCAATCATATCAGAGTGTATAACCGCATCCCCGGCAACTCCCGGGTTCTATGCATAAAAACCTGAAGGTTTATAAGTATACACTAGGGGATTACACAACCAAAATTGAATGTAGTGTTCCTGATTCAGAATATACAGTAATCCCAAGTTCAAAATACATAACCAACGTTTCCAATTCAACTATATACCCCCAAGGGTCCTAATTGCTCCAGGTTGGCCGCTTCTCCTTTAAGCCACACGCCCTGACTGAAATGTTAGTCATAGGAAAGAATGAGATTCGAGAGAATCTCAGTAGTAACAAACCACTCACACAATGCATAAACACAAAGCATGTACATAAATCACAAACAGCAACAACAGCAGCAATTCACAGATACATGGATTTCACCATAAACGACAGCACTCACGGCTGTATACACAATTCGACAGCTCTTGCTGTAATCAACATCACGACAGCTTACGCTGTAATCAGTAATCAACATCACGACAGCTTACGCTGTAATCACAATAACGACAGCTTACGCTGTAAACGATAGCTTGCGCTGTAAACGATAGCTATCACCAGCTGTAATCGCAGCAGCATCAGAAATCATCATAAAACAGTGATACAACACACATACAGTGCATTACACAAAGTATAAGAGAGAGAGAGTCACTACCTTGTCCTTTCCTGACGTCCTTCGGCGCAATTGGCTCCCGAGGGCGGCAAATATCAAATCCTACAATTCCGAATGCACCACTTAGACACTTCTATAGTGTTACTTGGGGTTATATGAGTTTATAATGAAAATTTACAAAACTACCCCCGGGGACCCGGCCCGGACCCGCCGTACCCGGTCCGGTTGCACTTTTCCCGAAATTCTAATCTGGGCTATCCTAACATATTTCCGCCCAAGGAATCCATTTTCGGACTGAAAATTGTCAAATTCAATGTTAAATTACAAATTTACCCTTGGCAGCCCCACTTTAAGGGTTTTAGGGGCGTTTTCGTAATTATACTTTTTCGGCCTTTTCCGAAAAAGTGACCAACTGTAACCCCACCTAATTTTCGCCCTTGAACTCAATGGAACCATCAAATCAATGAAAATACAACTCTAAGACCCATTTCTAGAGCTGGCCGAAATTTATGAGCTCTCCGGAGAAAATCAGGGTTTTACGATTTCGGCTCCGCAAACGCGTTTCTTTCTACTCCTAACCACTTTATTCACTATTACATTAGGTTATAACTACCATTTGAACCAAAATTGGGTAGCATAACCCTTAGGAAACTCAATTGCCAAAATTTAAAACCAATGGCAATCCGGCGAAATTTCACCGATTAAATTGCCCACAACAGCCAGAATAAGTAATATACGAAAGTTTGGAAGTTACCTCAAGCTCCTAATAGCTTCTCCTTGACTTGGCTGAAAACCCTAGCCTCTTGAACACCAAATTTGCTTCTCAACACCTTAAATAACATAGAAGAGAAGCTTAGGAACAAGGTTATACGCGTTAGGAGCTAGATCGTCGGAGAAATCGGCTTACCTTATGAGATTTCTCCACTTTCTCTCTCTAAGAGCTCTCAAACGTCTCTCTCTCCTTTCAGCTGAAACTCACGACAGAAAATGAGAGCTGAAGAAGATGATAACATATTTAATTCCATGCTGATGTCATCTTTTATTGAGATGATGTCATAATTCCCATTTTCGGATTTTCTGGCAGATTTTCTGCCCAAACTTTGAAAAATCATAACTAATTCTAGAAAACTCAAAATGAGGTGATTCCAAATTCAAATGAAAGATATTTAAGTCCTCTTGATAGGAAAAATATTGGTCATTACTAAAAATCACCACACAAGTCCAGAATTACATAAAACTCATCACTGCCCCAAACCAGAGTTCAGTTTCCATCCCAAACGTTGGACAGTTATATCTCCTAGTTCACAAAACGAAATGGAACAAATTATATATCCATTTTGAAGCTTGCGATGTGAACTATAATATTGGAAAGTTTCAGAATTTTTAGACACCATTTGATCATTCAAAATGTTCACACAAACGGACTGCCCAGAATAGAATTTCACTGGACAGAATTTTAGTTTTTGCATCTTTGCTTCTATTGGTTCCATTTTCATACCAAGCATCATTCCCACATAAATTTTCACAAGGAATCCATTGGAATCATTAAAATATCCAAATTCCCATCACACATTCTTCAAAAGTGTTTATTCAATAATAATTACATCCACTTTTGAAGTCATTAGCCCTTAATCACTTTTTGGGATATTACATGCAATCTCTCATATTGAATCGTTCTAAGATCTTTGCTATGTATACCTTTTGTGACAAGTATAGCAATCTTTTTGAACGATTCCTCTTTATCTTGACTCCCAAGATATATTCTGCTTCGCCCATGTCTTTCATTTCAAAATTCAAGGATAACCAATCCTTGATTGTTTTGACTACCTTAAGACTCGTTTCGGCCAGGAGTATATCATCTACATAAAGAGACAAAATCACAAAATCATCTCCAAACCGCTTTATGTAGACACAGTGGGCTTATTCGATCATCTCAAAGTTGAATGAGGTCACTGCCTCTTGAAATCTTAGATACCACTGTCTAGATGATTGTTTTAGTCCGTAAATGGACCTTAGGATTTTGCAAACCTTTTGTTCACTTCCCTTTTCTATGAAGCCCTCAGACTGCTCCATATATATCTCTTCATCTAGTTTTCCATTAAGGAATGCAGTTTTTAATCCATTTGATGTAACTCCAAGTCCATACTTGCCACTATGGCGAGTATGAGTCTTATTGAGTTAAAACGCACCACTGGCGAAAAGGTATCTTCATAATCTATCCCTTCTCGTTGGATGTACCCCTTAGCCACCAAGCGTGCTTTGGGTTTGTCAATTGATCCATCTGCCTTTCCTTTATATTTGAGAACCCATTTGTTCCCAATTACCTTTCGGCCTAGTGGCAGGTCAACCAATTCCCAAACTTGGTTAGCTTTCATGGAATTCATCTCCTCTTCTAAGGCCTTTTGCCATATTTCCTTAGCAGGTCCAGTTAGCGCTTCTTTAATGCTTTTCAGATCTTTCTCATTGTCTTTTGGATTGACAATTAGTACTTCCCCTTCAACGGAGAAGTGTCTTTTAGGGATTCTATCCCTTTGGCTTCTCCGGGGTGGGAGTTGCATAGGATTCTCTTCCTGTGCTTGATTATCATTTCCATGTTGTGAAAATGAATCATTTCTCCTACTCGGGTCAGTGATCTGAGGGATGCCTTCAACTTCCTTACTCTCATATAGAGTTTCTGTTTGGTTAAGGCTTCCTCTACTAGGAAAATCTGATTCTAGGAATACTGCGTCCCTCGACTCAACCTTAGTCATTGAGCCGTCCTCATTTTCACCAATAAAGACATATCCTTTTGATTGCTCAGAGTATCTTATAAAGAGACATTTCTTGCCTCGAGGTCCCAACTTTCCATGTTTGTGAGACGAATTGTGTAAATAGGCCGCTGATCCCCATGGTCGTAAGACACTTAGATCCGGCTTACAGCCTGTCCACAGCTCATAAGGCGTAGAAGTGACTGATTTGGAAGGCACTCGGTTAAGTATAAATGTCGCAGTCAATAGTGCATCACCCCAATATGAAATTGGTAGTTCAGCTTGTGACATCATTGACCTAACCATATCGAGAAGTGTTCTATTTCTTCTCTCGGTGACCCCATTTTGGTGAGGAGTGTCAGGGATGGTCAATTGTCTGACAATCCCTTTTTCATCACAGAGCGTTTTGAACTATTCTGAGAGATACTCTTGGCCTCTATCAGTTCTCAAGGCTTTAACCTTACAATTTAGTTGATTTTCAACTAGATTAAGGTACTTCCTGAAGCATTCTAAAGCTTCAGACTTGTGAGAGATCAAGTATACATGTCTATATCACGAAAAATTATCGATAAATGTAATGAAGTACCACGCTCCATGTCGTGTCCTCACACTTATAGGTCCGCAGATATCCGAGTGTATCAGTTTAAGAGAATGTACTGCTCTGGTTGCCTTTCCGAAGGGTTTCCTTGTGCTTTTACTAGCAAGGCAATGCTCACATAGAGACATTTCCCTTTTCGACACTTCTCCTAGCAATCCTTCATTTGCTAGTTTGGTCATGCGTTCTTGACCAATGTGTCCTAATCTGGCGTGCCATGTATCATAATTATCATTAGATGAATCGCATAGCATTGACTAGAATTAAAATCATAATTCATTAAAAAAAAGAAACCATCCAAAATACAACCAAATCCGAAATAATAGGTCCCAATTGAAATGTCAACAACTTGATCATGAAAGTTAACACTAAAACTGAATTTAACTAAAGAAATAATAGACACTAGGTTTCGTCGGATCTCCGGAGCATAGAGGACATCTTGCAAAATTAGGGTTCGCCCGCCTTACAAGGTCAATTTACAGGTGCCGATCCCTTTGACTTCTACCATCGCATTGTTCCCAACGTAAAGCCATCTGCTTCTAGCTGGTAGCCTGCGAAACTCCGTGAAGTTCCCACGATCTCTGCTCACATGGTCTGTGGCCCCTGAGTCTACAACCCACACAGGATTAGCCTCAGCTATAAAGGTAGTACTAGAAACAAAAGAAAAATGAGAAGGGTTATCACATAGTACCTTATTCTTCTCAGGGAAATCTTTTGCAAAATGGCCTTTCTTTTTGCAAGAGTAGCACTTGACCTTGGAAAGGTCTTGCTTCTTTGCAGGTTTCTTGTTCTTCTTGAAGGCATTCTTATGCTTCTTTGTCCCTAGGTTCCCCTTCCTCTTTTGGGGTCCCTTGCCTTTATTGGGCTTTCGTTTCTGGGATGAAGCTCCTTTTTCTTCAGTTAAGAGTGCTTGACCATAGGTATTTGCACCGTACATACGGTCATCCTCCAATTGGATGTGACGAGCAACGTCAGCAAAAGTCTTGATGGTGTTGTTGTGAGTTATGGTGTGCTTCATGTGATCTCAGCTTGCAGGGAGCGAACTCACAACAGCTTGCACTTGCTGTGCTTCAGAAAGGGTTCCTCCTGCCCCGATAAGTTCCCTTATCATATTCTACATTTTCCTCAAATGCTGCCTTATGGTAGTATTTGGACCCAGCTTATAATTGTCAAGCTTGACAGTGATTCTCCTGAGTCTTGCATCAGAAGTACCATCAAACTCTTCTTTCAGCGCTATCCACATGGCAGAGGCAGTGACATGTCCTTCAAATTGACATATCACATCGTCGGTCATTGCCGCAAGCATTGTGATCTGAGCGATGGTATCCTTTCTTTTCCAGGTTGCAAAAGCATCCTGTTCCTTTCATGGTGCATTAGCATCGGGTTGCGGAAGCACATTGGTCAAGACGTCCATAACATCTTGTTCCTCCAAGCCATACGAGATCTTACGACGCCACATGCCAAAGTTCTCACCATGCAGCTTGTCTCCTCTAACGAGATCAGCAACAAAAGTCTAACTTGTCATTTGAGTCATTTTTCTGTCACATAGACATGCATTTTCATTAGGTATGCAATTTTTTTTTCTTTGAGATACTATTTCTTTGTTTAAGAGTAGAAATTAATAGAACAAGAGTTTGCTAGCTTTGTGTTCAGGAATCAACTAGGTTGACCCCCATCCCACTCATTCTAACTTACCGCTCATTTTTCTTAATTTCTATTCTTATTTAAACATATCCCCATGATTTTTTTTCAAAAAACAAACAATTCCAGAAAAGGAAAAAAAATATGCTCCCACTCAAATAAAGCATCATAAGGAGGTAGAATAAATAATTCCAAAAACAATTTATTCATTAAGCAATAATTCCATGAAAGGTTCATATAAGTTGCAATGAAAACAAATTCAAAAACAAGCAAACTAAAACATGGATAATCAAGTTTCAATAACGAGGTACATCAATGCAAAAATCTAGAAAGGTTTTCCTAGCCTTAGCTCTATGAGCTCCTTTATCCATGTTATCTATGCCTCTCTTGAAAATGTCTTTTCAAAATCCTTGGCCATGGAGATGACCCCTCTTTGTCACTTGCTCACGGTATTCCACCATAGCTTTTACGTAGAACTCAGCATCACTAGCATTAGTGACTTGTCTACCATATCCACAAATGACCTCATAGACGCTTTTGATTTGAACATATCTATCAACGTCTTTTTCAACAAGAGATTTGATTAGAGCACTAGTTCTTGATCTATCGACCTCCTCCTCTTCGAACTCATCGAATTTGAACTTTGCTTTCTCTTCTTGCTTCACCTTGTCAGGTGTGTTGGAGTCTTGTTGTGACAAAGGGGGACCCTTCTTATTGGTGCTACCAACTCCACTTGAGGTCTTTACCTCTTGTTCATCATCAGAAGCTGGAGAATATTCAGGGTGAGCCCCATCAAAGGATTGGTCAGTGTGTATACTAGCCATATCTGATCAATAATCGTTCATCACAAAGAAAAACAATTTTCAGAACTTATTTTAAATAGTTTAGGGTCAAAAAACACTCAAAAATGTATATAAAATATTCTGAATAATTTCCAAAAATAGACAAATAATATATCAATGTGAAGAACATGAATTTATAAATTTTTAGGGCCAAAAACATTCCAAAAATGCCCATGCACGTGCCCCCACGCACCACCAGAAGGTTTCTGGTTTAAAAAATTCATTTAAAAATAGGAAACTGGGGAGTTCCACTCTCGGGTGGTGGCACGTGTCACTCACGCGCCGCCCTAGAGACCCTATTTTAACAAGGTGTCAAAACCACTAGACTTGTCTTGGTTCACTAGTCTGATGATGTCCTTGATTGGCCCATTTGGTCTTGGGGTGGGTCTCACGCACCACAAAGGCGAGCTGTCAAGGGAGAGAAAAAAAAAATTAAATGATTTTTTTTTTTTTGGAAATCAGGTTGGGCCGGTCCGGGTCAGTTGAACCGGCCCAATGTCCTTTGAATCAGGTTTCGGGTCGCCCGACCCAAAACGCTGCATTTCAATGATTTGAAACGCAGCCCCCACTGGCCGAAACGACGCCATTTTAGTCCCCCTCCCCCTTCTTCAACCTCCAGCCGGGTTAACGTGACCCAGCCGGAGCTCAGGTGGGTCTGTCGTGACCCACCTGTTTCGTTTTCCTTTTTCTCCCTCGTCCGATCTTCATTTGACGCAATTCCGATGCCGTTGGAACCGTCTCCTCGAGTACTTCACGTTCATAACCTCTTTTCACACAGAGGCTCATATTTTTGAAGACCCAATTCTCGAAGCTCATCGGTGACCGTGGATTCACACAGAAAACACGGTGCTTCTCTTTCTTCTTACGTTTTATGATCTCATGCATTTATTTATATGTTCAAGTTTCTGTTTTTGAACTCATATATATTCCAGAATAAAAAAAACGATATTCACAGAGAAAACAAGAAGAGAGAGAGCATGTGACAATTTTGATCTTTGGAAAAATGAAAAAGACATTCTTCAAGGTATTGGTCATTAAACAGAAGCGAAAACGTAATTGATCATATGAGTACATGTGAACAACAACAACAAAAATGTTGCAGAGGAGAGAGAGACGAAGAGTGAGGGGCACACATTCATATATTCAAAATGCATGCATCACAGGACATGCAGATACATAGAGTAGCAGCGGAATAAAGAAAAAATATATGAGCATGTGAAAATTTTATATATATACATATACGCAGGTGTGAACCCATTCGGATATATAAGCATATATTGAGAGAGAAAATATGGCAGAAACACATATCGAATACAGCCACGGGATCAAACAGGCTCTGATGCCAATGAAGGAAATATAAACCAGATTAAGCAGTAGAGTAGAGGCGCGTACCGGTAAAGTCAGATCCGGGTTTGGGGCTCACGCAAGGATTAGACTACAAGAGCCTAATCAGGGTTTGCACAGCAGTGCACCAGAACAAGCAAGATGGTAGATAAGAGGAGATTGCCAGAAAGCTCAATGGCAGGGGTGGTTTGCAATGCTATAGGCACACCCTATTTATAGTGATCAGAGTGACCACTAATTAGGCAGTGTGTGCAGTCTTTTCTTGCTCTCCAAGTTGGTGATTTAATTCAATTGATTCTAAATCAATTCCTCAATCATGGAGATTTGTTTCTCAATCATGATCTCACAATTAATTGCCAACTTATTTACCAAGCAACAATCTTATGTTGATTGATTAATTATTTGATAAGGCAACTTATGCCCTTAATCAAATAGTCCGGCCCATCAAGGGCGGACTTGGACCCAAAGTCCAACATTGAAGGATTTCAAACCTACTAAAATCAACATTATCAATCATTTTATAAGAGACATGGTTAAACGGCTTTAATAAAGATTTGATATACGATTTAATGACCTCTTTGGATTAATCATGAAAACAGAAAAATTAATCATATATCCGTCAACACATAATATATTCAAAACACACGTCTCTTGTCCATCATAATTTTAATGGTAACTTTCATAATTATGTTAATTCATTGCTTTGATTTTTTTTCCCAATTACCCTATAAAATTCATGTTTTATTAATTCCCAGTTCCTTGGGGTTGGATAACTTTTTCCATTTTATATGATTGATCTTTTTACAAAAATACAAGTTCAACGCAAATACATGTGGCAAAAGTTGAAACAACCATTTAATAATCCAAAAAAATAATGAACCAAATCAAAGACAGAAATCTAAGAGCTGCATAAGTGAATAACAATCTAGTGTAACAAAAACAAAAGCTGCTGCATGACATTTTTCAGTAGTCCAACAACATATGTTCATCTTTGGCCAAAAAAAAAAAAAACAACAACACATGTTCATCAAAAGTCAAAACTTGAACCAGTGATCCCAATCCTTTGTACTTAAACACGCGTCTACATCACAAAAAAACCTGCAATTCACAGAGACCCTGGGGTATAAGGATAATACTTTTATTATTTCAAGGACCTCTTTTTCAGATAAACGATTCATCAATCCACTTGAAATCTTGATAGTCCTCAGAACTCGTGCATTATTCAATATAAATTTCATAAATTCTTCATTTGTTTCGGAGATCCAGCTGAAACCACCAAAAGTAAACTCCTTGAGGTGTGATGAAAGACACGGAGGAACATAAAGTATTGGTTGAGGAGGAGACGTAGAAAAAAGCTGACCACACAAAAAGTATGGTTAGAGAACCAACAATTGAAGAAGTATCTCACACAAATCAAGATAAAATCTTCAAACCTCATAAACTATAAGATTTTGAAGCTTAGGGAAATTATGGAGAGAGTTCACTAGCTTGGTCCACTCAGCAGCATAACATTCCAGGTGTGTCAAATTGTCAAATGTTGGCATATTATCTGCATCAGGCGGCCATAAAGGAGGCTCACTGGCACCGGGTGACCACCACAATGTCTGCAAGAGGGAGGACCAGCATAGACCCAAAAAAGATTGTGAATAAAGTTTTTGAAAGAAAAATGAAACAATTTATACATGCAATGTCATTCATACCCCGAAGTCTAGAAATGTGACATTAGACAAAGCTTTCAAAAGCACCAGATTGGGGTAAACAACGGCTGTGACCAAACGGTTAAGCTTTCCAATCTCATGCATCGGACCATCATTGTCCATGCCCAAATCAGTCAGCACTAACTGTTCAATAAGTGCACATCCAGAAAGCAGCATTGCCAAGCAGTTTAGGTCTGGAAGTCTAACCATGCTAAGATGTAGAACTTTAAGGGAAGGCAAATTCACACTAGAAAGGGTACTAATGGTTATGAACTTGAATTTTAAAACCCTAATGGTACTACAGTTGAAAACACTAGAGGGCAACTTGTTCATAAATCTACTTGGAAACCATATCTCAAGATGCTCAACTTTACTATTGATTAATGCATCAATCCAAATGTTAATCTTATCATTTGACACGTCAAAAGACTGACAATTGAGACCAAAGTTTTTGAGAAATTTCAAATCTCTTGAAATGAGGACATAATCAACAAACTGGATGAAGACTTCACGACCATGAAACTTTTCATCATGAATGATAAGATTAGGAGGAGAGTGCCAAAGTGGCCTCCATCTCTTGGACAAGAAGCTCGTGGCAACAGCCTGCTTGATTGGAAGAAATGACAGAATATGGAGAAGCAACGAGTCAGGTAAGCTGCTGAGACTGTCACACATCATTAATTGGCTTCCACGTCAAAGGTCATCATACACTGATTTTTTTAACAACGTTAGGCCAATCTCCAAGGGAGCAACGATGAAATCAACTCTAGTTTAACTTGAACCTGTGGAAAAAATAGACAAACACCACGTAATAAGTTTTACAATGCACTTGAAGGTATTTGGAAAACAATATGCAGAACAGTTCTTCATTGCAAGCTATGGAAAGTCATGGATATGCCAGAAGATTCGAGTAAATAGTAGTGATTTAAGCATTTTGTTTAATTGAATCGGTATGAAAAGCATAAACTCTGGACCCAAGCTTTGTATCTTTCTTTATGCCCTCTATGCACAAATCAAGCTCCCCATTCTCATCAGCCAACTCCCTAATTATGCATATGATTTTCTTGTGTTTGTGCAAATTTAGTAAACATAAGCTTTAGGACTCAGATAAAACAAAAAAAAAAAATATCAGGTGTATACACTTCTTCATTTCCCACACAGACCAGCATTGGTTCAGTGATTTAGTAATGTAGAGCGATTAGAGTCACATTATTTGAAGAAAATGTCATCAATGGAAGCAATAATTAAGTCGTATGCTTTATGAACCAGAAATAACTCGAAGAGATTCAGGCAACCCTAAAAAACTCCAAAAAGTTATACAAATTTGGCACTAGTACAAGCATAGGGCTGGCACAAATCTAAAGATGAGACCTGGACCACTTGCAACTTGCTAACCATGAGCCCACGACCCTAAACTTGCCGGAGCTAGAACGGAGAAGGAAGGTGACCACCGATACGAAATGAAAAGAAGAAAGAGAAAGAAGAAGCAAATGTGAAATGAAAATTGAGAGTACCACGGACTCTTTTATTTCCGCAAGTCATTACTGTTACAGTGCTCCCTGTACCATTCTCTTTTTCCAATGTCAAAAAATTTAATTTATTAAACATCTTAATTGTCACACATATTCATCGAGGAACAAATGCCTGGTATAATTTTTTTTTGGAATAAATGCATGGTATACTATAATTTTCTTTTTATGTTTTAATATTTTTTTTCGCCATTTTTAGGTTTTAATGTTTGTTTGGGATCATGTGTGGGACCTCCAAAAATATTTATTTACATCAATCGATACAAAACTCCTATTACATACTCATCTCATATACTATAAAATATAATTAAAAAATTAGTTTTGAAGGCTCCAATCGCCATTCTAAATAAACACTTTAGTCTTTTAAATATTTTTAGCCATTGTCCTTTTAATAAATCCCAAACTTTATATATTTTTTCACACCTTATTAATTTATTTTTGGGATTATTTTAGATTAATTTGGATTTATTAGATAATATTTGAATTGTTAGTTAATTTTAAAAAATAATATAAATCTGAATTAACTATGAGATTATTAAGCTTCAATTGTTAATATTTTAATTTCCTATTTTAAGATAGATTAATATTTTTAAATATATGATATATTACAATTTTATTTAATTATTGCCAGTTAAGAAAAAGTATATTAAGAAATTTTATGATGCAGAATTATTTTTTGAAAGTTTGAAAAGAACCTAATAGCTAAGTTTGAATGAATTAATTCAATTATAATATTTTCAAATCTTATATCCAAAATTTCCTTCTTTTCTTGTAAAAAGCACCTAGCCGCACAGGATTATGGATGCTCTCTTTAACAGCCAACTCTCTCCATCTCGCACTCACACAATAACTGCATGTTATGTTTGGTGGGAGGGGTGGGGATGAAAAATGGATCTCTTTCTTATTTGGTGTGGAAAATTGAGGGAAGGGTCTTAAAAGAGAGGCTCTAAATCCCTCTCATCCCTTCATTTTTGTTTCCTTTAAATTGAAGGGTTTTGGAAGAAAACAAAACATTAGGATTATTTTGCCCAATGACTTTTTCATATTCCCATTGATACCCTTTTGTGAAAAATTCAGATCTTTTTTAAGGCTTTATTTTTTTTCCCCCTCCCTTCTCACTTCTCCTAGCTATACCTGCTGCAAAAAAAAAAACAACAACAACAACAACACCATTATTCGTACAATGTTGTGTCACAGTTCATGTGATTGATGATTCTCTCAGTTGTTGAGGTTTTGTGTGTCTTTGTTCAACCTTCCCAATACTGAATGTTGCTTTGTCATATGCTTCTACTCTCTTTTTATTTACATACTTTGTTGAGAGGAAATTGCTGCATTTGGTTCAACCTATGGAGTGATATTAATTGTGGGTGGTTCTATTTTGAAGGATTCTACCCTTCATTGTGTTTGACAAGCTAATTTAAATAATTTTTATTTAAAAAAGCTAATTTAAATTATTTATATAAGTGAAAAATGTAAACTAATTTATGAGAATAAAATGGTAAATTAGTTATTATTTCCTTTTTCCTCCCCTCTTAAACTAAATAAAGAATCATTAAAAAAAAAATTTCCTTCCTCTCCCTCCAACCAAACCTAGCCCACCCCTCCCCTTTCATTCCCTCCTTTTAAACCAAACAGGCCCTAAGTAGGGGTGGAAACAGGTCAGGCGCCCTATCAAAGGCTTGTGATTGGCATGTTCAGGCCTGGCCTGTCAGGCTAAAAGACCAGGCCAAGGTTTATTGACAGGTCTGCCTGAACCTGTTAAAATATTTTTTTTAAAAAAAATTAGATAAGGGTTAAAGGATAATTTCGCCTAAGCCTGTAAGTTTTAGCCTGTTTTCGGCCTATGGCCTGTTGGCCTGTTTTGCAGTGTGGCATGTAGACCTGTCGGTTTGCTTAAAAGATTTTAAAAATTCAGGCCTCCTTAACAAGTTTTAGGCCAAACCAAAACTTAAAAATTGACCTTTAATATGTCACATATTAGACTTAGGTCAATTTATGTCTTAACAGATCAAACCTAATAAGATAAAAACCTTACCTGACCTAACATATTTCCATCCTAACCCTAAAGCCGCTTGCCCCCTCCATTTGAATATTTGAAGTTTGAACCATCATCCATCCTCACCAACCCTCTTTCTAATCTGTCACTTCACCTCACCAGACGCACAGCGTCAATTCCTATAACCATCTCTTCTCTTTACCTTTGACTCAATTCACGCCACATTTATTCATTCAATCATAATTCTCATTTTAACCCCATCACCGCACTATTTTCCACCCATTCTTTGACATGTATATATGAGTTGTTTGATCTTTGGAAGAAGGAAGGATTTAGGGCCTATTTGGTATAAGGAAAATTTGACAAAAAGAAAAAAGAAAAGAAAGATTGTAATAGGTAATGGAAGATGGGTTGAGAAAAGATAAGTTATTTGGTAGAAAGAAAATTAAGGGTAGAATTTGGGATAAAAAAAGAGAAATACTCATTTTACCCTCAACATAAATTAATAATTATATGTTAATTAAATTTATATTTCAATTCATAAATTAAATAATTACTAGTACAATAATTTAAAAATTAAATAAAATGAATAAAATATAAATTATAATTTAAATCAACAAAACAATTATTTATTTGTTAATGAAATTGAAATTATTTTTTTATATGATAAGCAAATTATGCATAAATTCAAATTTGCAAAGCGGGAATCCTTAAAAATTCGAATTTGATAAGCAAATTCTGTAGTAAATTCGAATTTTTCGCCTTTTAATTTAAATATTTCAGGGACATATTTATCTTTTGAATTTTCCTCCATTGAAGGAACTTAGGTTGGTGGGATCTCATCTTCCCATAAATAAGGGAACATTGGTGGAACCGGGAATTTGAATTTCCTGAAAGATTGAGTCAAAATTGAATACAAATGAGGGAACTTGTACATATTCCCTTCCCTTCCCAGATCTTTCTTGTACCAAACAGGCCCTTAATGGCAGTGTAAGCTTGCTTGAGAGGTCATTTGGAAGAAATATAAAGAAAGATAAAGTTTAGGAGCTCACATTTAAATATCATAAAAAAGTGTCTTTCTTTTTATCAATTTGTTTCAAAACTTGAGATTATTTAGTTTTAAATAATTTTAAATTGTTTTCTTGAGAACAATCTATTTTTAGATTGTAGACATATTTAATTTGAATTAATTGATATTTTGGATTTGATTTTGTGCTTAAATGATTGTTGGGATTTTTGTTTGCAAACCCTTTGATTGTCAATTAGATTATTAATTTAATTGTCAATTTGGGTTTAACTTCTCGATTGATAGTTTGATTTGGTTGGTTAATTGTCTAATTGTTTAATTACACAATTGTGAACAAGATTCTCAAAACTATCTTAAAACTATTTTGACTGGTGTTAATGGATTTCATTAACTAGTCTTTATTCCATTATAAGTTTTCTAGTTGATTAGTTGTATTGAACTTGAGGGATTCTCAGTTTCAGTTAGTTGATTAATTCTATTAATTTCAATCTTTCATCAATCTCACTTTGGTCTAATAAATTGATATGGGCTAAGAAAGTTAACTCCATGTGAATCCTAAGTTGTCCATTTCATCATCATAACTGAATTAAATCTTTGTTATTTGTGTAACCCCCTCATCGTAATTACATCCGATTTATAAAATTCAAGTGAAATAGAGACCAATAAAACAAAATAACATTTATATTCCCTCATATTCAAGATGGGGTATCCCGAAAAACAGTTCAAAATATATTTAGTCTGATCTCACATTCACATTCGAATATAATTACTTGAGAAATTAAATTACATTGATAAATATCAGAGTGCACAACTAAAATCCCAGCAATCCCGAGTTACATGTATATATATAATTGGTTTAAAGTTTCCCAAAAGAAGGGATTATTACATATTCAAAAATAATATTTACAACCCATATACATACAGTAATCTCAATCCATAGCAGATAACCAACAATCCAAAATTAAAATGCCCCTAAGAGATCCTAACCACTATGGGTTGTTTGCTTCCCTTTTGAGCCACTTGCCCTGTCTGAAATGTTAGTCATTGGAAATAATGAAATTCTAAAGAATCTCAGTAGTACCAAATCACTCATACAGCATATAAACACATAGCGTGTACGTTTATCATGTTCAGCAGCAACACAATGAGTCATAGCTTGCGCCACAACCGACAGCACTCAAGGCTGAAATCATAATGCACTATGCCCGCTTCCACGATAAACACTATGCCAGCTTTCTTTGTAATCACTATGCCCGCTTTCGCGGTAATCACTATATAGCAGCATCATAAGGCACAAAGCTCCACAAAGTGTCACAAGGTACAAGGCATCACAAAGCAGCAGCAACACAATGCACGATAGGCATACATACAATACATTTACACAAAGTATAAGAGAAGAGTCACTACCTTGTTCTTTCCTAACGTTCCTTGGCTCAGTGGGCTCACGAGTACGGCAGATGTCAAATCCTATAACCAAATTAGGGACAACCGATCAATCTTTTTTCCAAATGCTTATTTTTATAATACTCTAAGTTGGTTATCATTTAAACTTTTTAGGATGACCATTAGAGGCCTAAACACACTCTAAAAGGGTTGGAAGAAACTACCCTGAAGACCCCTTTTTGGAAGCACAACACTGATTTTTTACTGACTCACTTGAGTGAAGATGACCTCACTCGAGTGATAAGAGACTTGCACTAGAGTAAGAATGGTTTTCACTCGTGAGTGTTTGACAGTGAGCAACAACTATGGTCAAAAAGTGCTCACAACACTCGAGCATGGGGATCGCACTCAGGTGATGACATCAAAGTCACTTGAGTCCCAGAAAGTGCAACATAGAAAGTGCTTACCCGAGAGCACAGACAACTTCAGAGGAAAAATTTCACTCGAGCACAACCCTTGGCACTCGAGTGAGAAGACCACACTTGCGAGTATCAAAACACACTCTTAAAAATTGGCCATCAAGTGAGGACCCGAGAATAACCCTAACCATAAACTCACTCCATCACTTGAGTGAACCCATGCTCACTCGAGTGATCACCAATATCACTCGCGGGCAGAGAAGTGCACTCAAGCTTTCTTCATGAAAATTCAGGCAAAACACAAAGGAGAAAGGAAATTACGCGATAGCACTCGAGTAAGACCCCCTCACTCGAGTGATGCTATCAGATTGCCAGATCGCAGCAACTGACAGGAATTCCCAGATTTGCCAAAACTTATCCCAATGGTTCCCAAAGTTAACACAAAGCTCATTCCCACTTAAAATTGCATAAAGAACCCATTGGTAACCTCCAAAACACTTAAAAATCATCCTAATAACAATTCACACTCTTGGGTCTATATAACACACATAATACCCAAATTCATTCAAATTACTTCCAAACTTCAAAACCATTACCAACACTCAAATAACCTCACAACATACCAATTCTAACATCATTCATCATGTAATTCATGCATTCAAAAATTGGCACAAAACCAGGGCAAATTCCAGAATTTATCAACTTTGACCAAAAATCACAATATATATATATATATATATATATATCAAAAAGCCTCAAATCCTTACCTCTTCAACTTGCCAAAGCCAAAATCTTGATTCTCAAACTTCCAAATTACTCTAACACCCAAACGACCACCTTTCAAAATTTTGAAACCACCAAAATGAAGCTCTTAACACTATGAACAAGATTAGTGATGAGTTTTTTAGCATATGAGAATCATCACTCACCAAAAATTCAAGCTTTCCCTTTCTCTTTCCTTGCTTCAAGTCGCTGGAATGGAGGGATAGAGAGAGAGAGAATGAGAGATGAGGAAGATGATGATGATGATTGCAATCTTTCCCTTGCCCATCCTTCCTACCGAATAGGAGAGAGAAGAGAGAGAAAAGGTGGTGTTTGTCTTTTAGCATAATTCTATAGCCTATGCAATGCCACTTGGCAACATCTTGTTTACTTCCTCCATGAGCTCATATAAGTGCATGACATAGGATTCCGACCCATGATAATAGATTCCAACCCTTGATCTCTAATCACCAATGAGTTTCCTCTTTGGTAACTGACCAATTGGTCAGTAAATTTTCAATTTTACCATTTTGCCATTGGTTTTCACTATGATTAATAAATCATCACTATGAACATTTATATCAAATTCGCATCACATTTATCCAAAAGTGTTTAATTACACTAATTACAATCAATCTCAAAGCCATTCGCCATTAATCTTAAATTGGGTCATTATAGTTTGCCTTGCTTTTTCTTAATCTCTTTGCTTAGGATTTCAATTTCCCTATCATAAAAAACCCCCTAAAAAATTGTGTTTGCATCATTTAGGTTAGTTTCTTTTTCATATAGGTTTTAGAGTTATTTGCATTTTGCATTTAGGTAGTAGTGTCTTACATTTTAGCTTAGGTTTATTCCATTGCTTTTTTCATCACCTAAATTCAACTTAAAGAAAAACTCATAGATTGCTCATTGGGAGAATAACCTAAGTTGCCACTATATTTTATTAGTAGGTTGTCCTAATTATTAATTAATTGCTTTAGCGACAGAAGCAACATCACCCTTATTTTTTCATTTTTGATTTTAGTATTTATTTGTGTTTGTCCTATATTTTATGACCAATAATTTGTGAATTGTGGATATATTGTTATATAAGTTTGTTAATTTATTATGACATTAAATTATTTAAATTTATTTTTAAATTATTTGATATATTTTTTTATAAAAATTATTTTTATTTAATAATTACAGTACCGGCTCGACCACCGATCCGACTGGATGGACCGAACAAACCATGATCCATAAGCCTTTCCAACTCAACGTTTGATCCGGTTTTTAAAACATCGCTCTTTGCCTCTATGACTCCCTTCTTCATCTTTGTGGCATAGTGGGAAAAAGTGAAAAGCCAATTTTGAAATAAGCCCCACCATTTCCATCACAAAATGACAAATTTTGGTGCTATTAGAACCTAAAGAGGAGGGGGCAGAAACCACAAGCGGCTTGTCAGGGCCAATGGTCTAGCCTATTTGATAATAGGAAAAGGTTCAGACCTTTTAAAAGGCATGTTTAGCTTAAAATGCCGATTCTAAGCTTACTAAAAAGCCTATTAAGCCTATCAAACAACCTAGGCCTGTTATAAAATTATGAAAATAAATATAAAATGATATAAATTAAGAATAATTATAAAATTGTTTAAATTATAGATTTATTTTGTTGAAAAATAGTGGAATGGTAGTGAAAAAAATATTTATTTAGTGAAATGGTTTGGGACAGGAAGGTCACCTTGTACATAATAACATAAAAAAAGGAAAATTTTAAAAAACTAGTCTAGACAGTGGTTGATCACCTGGTACATAATAAAATGAAAAAATTATAATAGAAAAAGGAAAATTTTAAAAAAATGGCTAAATAATAAAAAGGAAAAGACATTGGGAAAAAATAAAATGTAATGAAAAAATATTAAATAAATAAAAAAAATTATAACACAAAAGAATTAAATTTTTAAAAAAATTGCAAGATCTTTTAATAGCCTCAGGCCAGGTCAGGCCTTTGTATAGGCCAGACTCAGGCTGAAAAAAAGGCCTATAATCCATAGGTCAAGCTCAAGCCTATTTATTGCAGAACAGGCCTAGACTATTAAGAGTTAAGTATAGCCTGACCTATTTCTACCCCTACTAACAAGCATGTTTCCCCATGTATTGCTTGTTTTGTATCATTTTTCTTTATGAGTTAAGGGGTAATTTTGTTCTGAAAGTTTTTAGCGAGAAGCAATCTTGCCTTAGAAGTTTTTTCAGGGGCAATTTTGCCCCAAAAGTGTCAAAAAGAGAACAATTTTACCTTGGTCGTTATCTCAGTTACTTTTAACTATTTGTTGACCAAATATGCTGAGGTGACTATCTACATGTCATAAGCGTTATTTTTGTTAAAGTGCAAATTTGCCTTTAGAAGTCTATGTATTATCTACTTTATTTTTTTTAAGAGTTAGATCTAAAACTTCAGAGATAAATTCACACCCAAACAGCTCTATGTGTATCAACTGGCCTTTTGGGAGACAACTAGGCTTTTAGGAGCTCCATACGCCTTCCCAAACATACCCTTAGACAATTAGAATAGGCTCATTTTTGCAAGACTATAGCAAAACCCACGAACTTGATAGGTCAATCTATTCGTCTATTTGTACTTATCGTATAAATATATGCAATTGTATATGTTTACATAAATGAGCGTGTAGATACAAATATAATTATGTGACGGCTTTGCACATAAAGACTTGAAGCTTATTTAAAGCTTTTAAATGAAATCCTAACTTAAAAGGGCTAATACTATTTCTAAAACTATTTTTTTTCACTTAATTTTTTTATCATTATATTTGTTTTTTAATGGTTGAGATTTATTTTATAAAAATATTATTATCATTTAATATTACAATAATATTTTAATAGAGTGTAAAATTCAAGGAACAAAGAATCAGATTGGACTAGACTAGCCGATCCGATTGGAAACTGATCGGTTGTATGGTTTGGTTTAGCCCCTAAATTGAAAGAAAAGCAAATTGATAAGAACTAGACTGAATCAGTACAAAACTAATTATAACTAGGAAAATCGTTGGTTTTGGTGGGTTGATCAGTCTATATTTTTTTCTTCGAATTGCGATCTTGTGCCATTTTAGGGGGAAAAGAGAAAGTTTCAAGACGACTAAAATGAAAAGAAAAGTAGGTCAAGAAAAAACAAATATTAAAAAAAAACAAGAAGATGAAAGAAATTACCAAGAAGGATGTAGTAGTTATAAGAGACGAGAATCCTCCATTCTTGACCAGAAGAAAATGAAAGGCGAAAGAAGAAGATTGAAAACAATGAAGTGCACAAACAAACATGAAGGAAGAGAACATCATTCAGAAGAATCTGGATCATCTCCCTCACTTTTCCATCCCTTTCCTCTCCTTTACCCAAAAATCACCTTTTTGAATGTAAAAAAAAAGGGAGGTTGGGACCTATTTTTCTTTTCATAAATAATATGCAGTACCTTGAATATTTTTTCAGTGACTCCAAGCATCCTAAAATATAGAACCTTAAAATATTTTTCTAATTGTAAAAGCAGTCTAAATTTAAGATGCAGATTGTTGATGAAAAAAATATTTTAGGGGATTAGATGGTAAAAAAAATTATTTTAGGATACTGGGTGTTATTGAAAAAATTATTTAAGGTGCTGAGTCCTGAATGAGCTAAAAATTAATTTATGATACTGGGTGTTACTGAAAAATTACTTTAGAGTGCAATTTGCTATACAGTAGTTACAACTGAAAAAATATTTAAGGGTTTCTCTTATTTGGTTTCTGAAACAGTTGTAACTACTGTATAGCGAATTGCACTCTAAAGTAATGTTTTAGTATTACTTTAGAGTGCAGTTTAGAGTATAATAGTTACAACTGAAAAGTTACTTTAGAGTGTAGTTTGTTATATAATAGTTACAATTGGAAAATATTTAAGGATCTCTCTTATTTGCTTTCTGAAAAACTTTAAAGTAATTTTTTCAGTTGTAATTACTGTATAGCAAATTGCACTCTAAAGTAATTTTTTAGTAACACCCAATATCATAAAGTAATTTTTAGCTCACTCAATATCTTAAATAATTTTTTTAATAACACTCAGTATCCTAAAATAATTTTCTTTACATCTAATCCCCTAAAATATTTTTTTCATCAACACTCTGTATCTTAAATTTAGACTGCTTGTTGCAATTTGAAAAATATTTTAAGGTGTTAGATGTATGAAAAATCATTTTAAGATACTTGATATCATTAAAAAAATATTTTAAGGTATTACATATTATTTTTGAAAAGAAAAACAGGTCCCAAACTCCCCATTTTTTTACGCCCAAAACGGTGAATTTTGAGTAAAGGAGAGGAAAGGGATGGAAACGTAGGAGAGGGTATCCTGCATTTGCGAATACTGAGAAAATCCCAGGATACTAGATCTCCTGCTATAACATCTCATAGATAAACAGAAAGCTACACGAGGAACAGATTATAATTTCATTTATTTTTACTCTTGGAGTTATTATGACAAATGAAGAACTAAAAATTTAAACTTAAACTATAATTTATAATTAATTACACCTCTTTTTAACTCAATACAACTACGCCCTTTTAAACCGGCTACCAACTGATCAGATTTGAAGGTAACTCTCCTAATATTAATTGTTAATTGAGTTCCTTTTATTAACTTTAAGCACGGTTGATAATTTTTAATTGCGACTGTCATATTAACCTTAATATTACTCTTAAGAAATAAAATATTAAATTTTAAGTCAATAGTATAATTCAAAACTTATAAATAATACGTCATTTCTGTCGATGCATGATAGAAAATATATAAATATATACACATATGTGTAACACCCCAAATTTTATATTCACAAAATATATTATAATTATTTAAGAAATTCAATAAAATAGTGAATATTCATGAATTTGAAATTTATGAATTTTATAAATGTTCATTTTCAAGAGAAAATGTGTAAAATAATTATGGAATTAATTTAGGTAATTTAAAAAGCCCAATATTAAGGTCCATAAATGAAGGAATATTAGAGAAAATATTTTGTCCAAAAATAGATGGAAAATGACCAAGAAAAAATAGGAAAAGAAATTGGAATAAAAAGATAATGGCAAAATCGTAATTTTGCCAATTTAGTAAAAAATTACTTATTTTCCAATTAATTGAAGTTAATTTCAATTAATTAAGGGAAATATGAAAAAATATATTTAGAATATTTTGGTCAATTTAATATGGATTTATGGAAAATTTGAGCAAAAAGTGTAATTTTGACCAAAATTGAGACTTTACGTGTATACGTAACTGGAATAAGTTGTGAAGCCAATTGAGATCAAAGAGTAGGATCCCTAGGTGTCTCCTACATGTTGCAAGAGGAAGGAAATATTGGTTGGGTTTAATGAGTTTAGTTACATGTACATAGGGTTTATGTACATAAAATTGATTTTGGAATTTTTGGAAATTCCATAAATTATTAAAAAAATCATATAATATAATAAAATCACATCATCTCCTTCCTTCCTCAAGCCCATTTTCGTGCCATTTCAGATCTGAACTAGTGAGAGAGAGTGTGAAATTCTAGAGAGAGAAAGGGAAGAAAAACTTACAAAGGTAAGTGATTTCTTGGGTAAATCGATTCTTAATACGTATAATTCTGTTTCTAAGTTACTCTTCTATGTGTTTAAGGTTTGTGAAGCTTATATTTGGGTGTGTAAAAGCTAGGGTTTCATCCTTGTTGAGAAAAGCCAGAGTGAAGTGAAATGTAACCTCAAAACCTTCGTATATTGTCTATTATGGTTGCTGTGGGCAATTTAATCGGTGAAATTTCGCTGGATTATCATTGGTTTTAAATTTTGGAAATGTGTGTGCCTAAGGGTTATGCTGCTCAATTTTAATTCAAATGGTTGTTATAACTCAAATAGATGGTAAATAAAGTGATTAAGAGTAGAAAAGAACACGTGTACTGTCACACCCTCATCTTATTTTCACATATTTCAGAGTATTTACGGAAAACGATACGCAGTTTAGTGGGCAACACATGAATAATATAGATATACTGATATAATGTGCACGGTTACGGAAATTCCCTATAGCGGTTTTTACTTGATAATTACAACTAACGTAGCCTCACAGCGCTACGTAGGTGTCTAAATCCATCCCAGTGAAATAGAGACATCTTCCCATCTTCGTTCTACCACTGCAATCCCTTCGTACGATTCTCTTATTTGTTATCAGCATACGTTCTATCTTTTCCTGTTTAAATTATTGGTAGGGGAAGGTGAGATTCTGGGGAATCTCAGTAGGAAAGCAATACCAATATACATCAAGATAAGTGATTAATGCATGACATACTTGCAATACATAACTCATGTTCACACAATGACATATCTGCATGCTCAATGGTTCAAACAACATACGTATGGCCATAACATATACAGGAACAAAGCTTCAATTATTCATATATGTTTCACAAAATTAAGCAAAGCAATAACATGCATCAATACACCAACACAAATATCAAATACACGCAGGAAAAGTAAGTCCCTTACCTTAATAGCCCTCCCCTGATCCTCGAATAACGTGCATCGATTTGCATGCCAATCCCTCAGACTCTCTACTGGATCCTAGAACGTCAAATGTACAGTTTAGACACTTCCATAATGTTTCTGGTGGTTATATTAGTCTATGATGAAAATTTACCAAAATGCCCCCGTGACCCTGGCCCGGCTAAGCCGTACCTGGCCCGATGGCACGTTTTCCCAAAATTTTGACTGGGGCTATCCAAACTTATTTTCACCCAAAGATTCCATTTTCGAGCTCAAAATCAACAAATTCACTGTTAAATTACGAAAATACCCTTGACAGCCCTAATTTAGGGATTTTAGAGGCGTTTTCGTAATTATGCTTTTTCGGCCTCTACCAAAAAAGTAATCAACTGTAACCCCACCTATTTTTTCCTACTAAATCCAATGGAACCATATATTTTATAAAAATCCAGCTCCAATTACATATTTACCCCAGGCAGCCCCTATGTGAGGGTTTTAAGGCTATTTTTGTCATTTCACTTTTTAGGGATTTTCTCACTTCGCACCCAACATTAACCTTACACAATTTTTCATTCCAAACATAATGGAATCATAAAAAACACCAAAATTCAGTCCCAACACTGTCCAACACAGATCTAGACGAAATTCTTTAATAATTGAAGAAAATGGAGTTTTATGATTTCATTTCATAAAACATCTCCTTATAACCTTTAATCACTTGTTTAACCACTTAATCACATTTTAAATATGATTAGACTAAATTTGGACAGCACCTCCCCTTAGGGTTATAGCCTTTCAAATTTTCCAACTCAACCAAAAATCACCAAACTAACAACAAACTTCAAAACCAACTTCCTACAAGTATATATTAGAGTTTGGTGTAGTTACCTCTTAAGCTTCTTGGTTCCTCTCTAACTATGCGTCCTCTCTCTCTTCTCCTTAACCTTGAGATTAGCTTGCTAACATGGTGATTCATGGAGAAAAAGGGATTAGAGAAGCTATTATGCAAGGGATGAAGGTTGAACACCAGAACAACAATACTCACCTTAGATTTCTTCCTCATGGAGCTCTCTTCTTCTCTCTATTTCTCAATCTCTCTCTCTTCCTCTTTTCCTTGTGGTTGGACAAAATATGGCCAAGAAGAAGGAGAAAATGTGTGTTATTAATTTGGTCTCCTTTCTTTCTAGCCATAGATCTAATCAAGTGTTGACATTTCAACACCTATCATGCACATCATCCCTCCTCCCATACCTCCAACCATACCCTCTACTTTATGACATGCCTTCTCATCACGTGTCTTCAATTGGATTTGGACTAGATTCCCTTCTAGTTACACAAACCATCCCCCTTCTCTTTTACTCTAACCAAACCCATTTATTCTCTCTAATTTCACAATTCTTGATTTATTCCAACAAGAATAATCCACTTATGCATTTTCCTTTATTTTCCTTGATTAATTGAGATTAACTCCAATTAATTGGGAAAATAATTAATCTTGGGCTAAATTGGCAAAATTATGATTTTGCTATCACCTTTGTAATTTAATTCATTTCTTGAATTAATTTGCCCATTTCCTTATGAATATGAATATTTCAAAATTCATAAGTTCCAAATTTCATGAATATCCACCATTTTATTGAATTTATTAATTAATTATAATATATTTTTTGTGAATATAAAATTTGGGGTGTTACATGTACAGAGCCGAAATTGTAAAACCCCGATTTTTTCTGGATGACCCAAAAATTACGGTCAGGGCTGTAAATGGATCTTAGATTTGGATTTTCAATGATTTTATGATTTCAATGGATTCATGAGGAAAAATTAGGTGGGGTTACAGTTAGACACTTTTTCAGAAAATGCCGAAAAAGTATAGTTATGAAAACGCCCCTAAAACCCTAAAAGTAAGGCTGCCAAGGGTAATTTTATAATTTTACATTGAATTTGATAATTTTGAGTATGGAAATGGATTCCTTGAGTGAAAATATGTCAGGATAGCCCTAATTAAAAATTTGAAAAAAGTGCCATTGGGCCGAGTACGGCAAGGCCAGGTTGGGGTTCCAAGGGCATTTTGGTAAATTTTCACCATAGGCTAATATAACTACAAGAAATACTATGGAAGTGTCTAAAATGATACTTTGATAGATTATGACATATTTCTTAAACATTTAATATTTTAGGACCGAATCGGGAGCCGAATGTCGACATGTTTCATGAGGCACACAAAAAGGGGTCCATAGAACTTTGAGGTAGGAACATTATCCTTCATACATTATGCCATAGTTATGTGATTGTGTGGATGCCAACGTTTATAAATGCGCTTTATTAATCAACATGATTTACCTAGAGAGGGGCAATCAGTGCCAGAGGTGTACTTACACTGGAAGTTGAAAGAAGTCCAACCAGTGTAGATTGTGGGGCTGGGCCCTACTCATGTATACATAATGAGGATGTGTTTATATTGTTCATTAATTGGTGCATACCTTGGAGTATATCATATTTACTTTTCGCATTTTCTATGATGATAGCACGTTTCTACTGGGATTCCTTGGAATCTCACCCCTTTTTCTAAACCAAACATCTCATCGGGTGCTAGTGGATCAAAAGGTAAAGACATAGATAAAGGAAGTGATTGGCACGTGTCTCAAGGTGAAGTTAAAGTTCGTGGTTATAGATAGCTTATGTTGTAAATATTGTCGCCTTTTATATCTTGACTTCGGACTGTAAACAAATATTTTTATCAATATATATATACTTTTATGTATGCATGTGAAACTTGGTCTCTATTACTCTGTGAATATCAAAATGGAAACGTGTGTTGACACATATATTTTTTATATGAACCTGGCAAGATTCCAATATTGTTTGGTGTAATTGGGAATAGTTTTCCAAATAAGTATTAATAGGTTTTTAAAAAAGGGTTAATACTATATTTTGAATCTTAATTTTTGGTGTCTTAAGTTTTAGATTATAGGTTTTGGTCATTCAAATTTCATCCTAAAAACATGTGCTATTTTTTACTTTGAGGGACCAAAACTGCTTAAAACTTAAGGGTTCAAAATAAAAATTAGGGCAAACATGAAGGACTAAATATTACATTAACTCAAGTAATAATTTATCTGGGAAAAAAAAAGTAATAATTTATACTTTTATAGTCATAAAGATAAATAATAATTAAATTGAAAATAGATAAAATTACACAAAATCCCCTTAACTTTAACTATGTACAAGTAAGTGAATAACACCCTTAATTTTAAAAACTTAATAACAAGCTACTTAAATTTTTAGATTTGTGGAGATAACCTCACCCTCAATTCCTATACTCCTTATTATATATATATATATATAATATATATATATATATATATATATATAATATTCTACCAACTTTGACTTATATACCTACAAACTTCTTAAACTTTAAGATATATGGAGATAAATAATGAATATAATGAACAAGAGAGTTATTGATATAAACATAAGAATTCACTAGAATTTATTATAAATTTTTTAAAATAAAAACATATTTACATAACATAAAGTTCAGGATTTGTGGATAATTTTGCTTTTAAATATATATAATTGAGAAGGGATAAATGATAAAATAAATTTTGGGTGTACTTTGGCATTTATACAGAAAGAGAAAAGGCAAAAGATGAAAGTCCAGCCATAAAGAGAAACCAAACGCCTGTCCAAATCAAATGTTGACAATGGACATAGAGCTACACTTGGAGTGTCTAAACTGGATCCAAATCCTCTCTCTTACCTTTGCATCGCTTTCCTCTCCTTTTCCCAAAACCATTGGGCAAAGGAGAGGAAAGCAATGAGAAGGTAAGGGAGAGGCCGAATTTCATTCGGAATTGTATTTGAAATTTAAAATTTAAAATCCAATCTCATAATCTATGAGCTTATTTGTCTTAGGTAATAATGATTATTAATATATTAGATATCATAACATTGGCAATAATATTTGAAATTTAAAATATAATTCCATAATCTATGTGCTGATTTGCTTATGCTATAATTATAATTAATAGTTTTGGCAAAAAAAATGATTATTAATAGTTTAGATAATCATATCATAATTATAGGCATAATAACTTATTCTAACATATTTTAAACAATATTTTAAAGATATTAATTTTTTATAGAAGTTTAAAAAATATATTAATATATATTGCCACTTATTTTCTTGTTATCATTTAAAATTTATTTTATATTATAATTTTTGTTTTTATTAGTTTATCTAAAATATTAGTTTCTTTTTATGATAATTAATGTTTGACTCCATTTGACCTCGATCTAACTGCCTGTTCTAATTTTTTGTTCCTTGGTAAAATCTTGACCATTAAAGTTTATCCAATGATGGAGAATTTCAATAGAGAGAAAGTGGAAAGAGAAGTTAGTGGAAACACTCCTTTCCCAATATGCAAACCTTTTTAAGAGGCCTATTTTTTAAAGTAAGTTTTTTTTAAAAAAATATGTGTTGGTTTTTTAAAATATCTATTTTAATCATTTATATTGGAAATTTCTCCTCCTTAATTAATATGAAATATTTTAGAAAATAATTATAAATTTAGAAGATAAAATTTATTATAAAGTTATATTTAGGACTTAAAGAAAGTTATAAATTTAGAGTGTGTTTGGAACAACGATTGGAAAAATAGAGTTTCTCAATTTAGCTTTTGGTAATTTTATTTTTATTAAAAGCCCGATTGTGTAATGTGATTTATGTTTGGAACAATGATTGTATAAATGACTTTTGCAAAAGTAAAATTTGTTTGGATTGACTTAAGGGCAAATGAATTTTGTGATAATAGTAAGAGAGAGTGGGTGGACAAATATTTTAAAGGGTTAAAAACACCAAAAAATATTTTAAAATAATTTTTGGAACTGAAAAAGTACATCAAGGATAAAATTGCAATAAGTTTGATAACACACTGGGTACAGTTGAAAAAATATTTTAAGGGTTAAAAATACCAAAAAATAGTTTAAATTAATTTTTGTAGCCGAAAAAATACATTAAGAGTAAAATTGCAATCAGTCTGATAGCACACTGAACACAACTGAAAAAATATTTTAATCATTCACACTTTCTCCAAACGTTAAATCAGGAAAAACTGAGAAATAGAACTTATGACAAAAACTATTAAAGGGGGCTTGTCAATTGACTTTTGCTCATCAATTGAGCGATTGGGCCCCCAAACGGTCCCCTCGAACACACACTAACTTTCTTCTACTAACTTTTATAGGCAGGATTGAAGGGAGTATTATATATATGTATATGTATGTGCGCTAGCGTATATTTGTAACACTGCAAAGAGTTCACAGTAAACTTTAACAAGGCTAGTTCGTAGGAAGAAAAATATATGGGTCTTTCAAAGCTTATGTAATGCTCCTATAGTTTTTAATATAAGAAATATTTAGAAAGTTGATATTAATTCTAAATATAGGATATAATTTTTATGTTTATCAATATTTTCTTAATTTGCTCCATTGATGTGCCCAAAGAATAATTAAGGAGGAGATGATTTTAAAAAATATATGTCATATTAACTAATAAAACTAAAATAAATTAAGGGTTAATGTTATTGCTAATACTTACAATATGATTGAACTTTAGCTTTAGTCTTTATAATTTTAAAACGTAATTTTTTATCCTATAGTTTCAGAAGAACTTAGTGTGAGTTTAATAGCACTATTAACTTTTAGTTAATGATATAAGGATAAGAATCAAAACTAAAATTCGTTAAAAGTGTGAGAACAAAAACAAAAACCTGTTAAAAGTACATGGACTTTGACTTGATAATGAGAATTATTACTAAGCATGCTTTATTAAGAACAAATAGGACATTTAGTCTATTTATAATATATTAAACCCAAAAATTAAATACAACGTGTATACTTTTAAGAAATTTTAGTTTTGAATCCTATACCTAACAATATTAACTGAAATTAAGTTTTTATAAAACTATAACAATCAATAATTACAATTTAAAATTATAAAGGTCAAGACCAGATCAAAAGTATTAACCCTTAAATCAACCAATTTCATTTTAGGAATAATTTTTGGTAGCTGAAGGTCTTGCATCTCTTAATCACATCTTTCTTCTTATTGCCCAGCAGTCTGGACCAGATGCAGCCCATGGGTAGGTATCTCCTATTTTCATGGAATAATTTTCATATAAACGCTCTTAAAAAAATTAATATCCCAATTGTTAGTCAAATATAGAGCTGGGAATCAGGGTTGGCCCTTGACGGGTCAGGACCTAACAGGGCCGGCCCTAAAGGGCTCGGGGTCAGGAAAATTGCAGTTTTTCAAGGCCCGGCCCGAGAGCATCAGGGCCAGGGCCGGCCCGCAGGGCCGAAAAATCATTTTCACAATATTTAATTATTTTTCCTACGTATTTTCCCCAAAGAGATATAATTAGTAAATAACAACGATTAAAGTTCTAATTTAATACATAAATGTTGTCAACATTAAGGTTTAAATAACACATCTCTTGCAACAAACAAACACAGTTACTAATGTATAATCAAAGGTAAAATCATGTCCATAAATAACTCACACAAAGGCCAGAGTATAAGAAGGCAAGAAGCTAAATACTCTAACTTCTAAACAACATGAGTATGACGACTATCATTTTCACCTTCTTCGCCACTATCATCAATTTCAAGGATATTTGATTGTGTTTCACTTTGAGTAGTAGGTTTAAGTTGTCAAATAATCACAATCTCCATCAAAAATCATACTCTATAAGGCAGAATAGTATATAATATGATTTTAGTCTAAATAGACAGAACAATATACTCAAAAATCATACTCAAAAACCATACTCTATACAATATGAGGACAGAATGACATATAGATTCAATAAGGTAATTCAAAAATGTAATATGATTCCTTTCCAAGTAAAAAAAATAAAAAAATAAACGGGCCTAAAGGACCGGCCCTTTTAAGCCCGAGGCCCTACAGGGCCAGCCCTTTTAGGCCCGCCTTCCTTTTGAGACTCCAATTTACAAGCCCGGCCCTTGAAGGGCCAGGGCCTAAAAGGGCCGAGCCCGTCTTCCCGGCTCTAGTCAAATAGCTGATAATTTCAAAATTAATTAGATAATTGATTGTACAAATGTCCAAATCCTAATGGGCTTAAGAACTTTGGTTAGCCTATCAAGATTCAACAGCAGACTATCTAACAAGTCCAAATAAGATTATATGCTTATGTTCTGTGATGTACAATTTTAAACTAGCGATTAAATCAAAGTTAACACTTTTGACAAAAGTACCCTTTCTTCAAAAATCAATTTTATTTTTTATATACAAATATGTTCATCTAAATTTGTTTCATATAGATATATTAGTCATATCAAATTTTTGAAAGATGATCTTGCTTTCTCGGTCCCATATGGCAATTGGTTGAAGTCATTTACATAAGTGGTTCGTCCATTGAAAGTGTTGCAGAAAAATAGTTTCTATGTCCATCTCTTTGCAACCAGTTTAGAAAGATGCAAAAAAATTAAGGGGGCGAAAATTCACTTTTCAAAATCTATATCAGTATAATGGAGGAATATGGAGGTTTTGTAATACCCCAAATTTTATATTCACCAAATATATTATAATTATTTGGGAAATTCAATAAAATGGTGAATATTCATGAATTTAGAACTTATGAATTTTAGAAATGTTCATATTCATGAGAAAATGATGAAATTATTATGGAATTAATTTGAGTAATTTAAAAAAAAAAAACTCAATATTAAGGTCCAAAAATGGAGAAATAATAGAGGAAATATTTGGTCCAAAAATATATGGGAATTGGCCAAATTAATTCAAGAAAAGATATTAGATTATAAAGGTAATGACAAAATCATAATTTTGTCAATTAAGCACAAGATTAATTATTTTCCAATTAATTGAAGTTAAATTCAATTAATCAAGGAAAATAAAGGAGAATATATATATTTGAAATATTTTTGGTCAAGTAAATCAAGATTTGTGAAATTGGAAGGAACTTGTGCATAATTAATCAAAGGAATTATGGAAAATGTTGGGACAATTTTTATTTCCCATTTTCCTTATTAATTTCGCTCAGCATAAGAGAAATGGGAGGGGAAAATAGTTCTTGGGATTAAGATACGCCATGTACCCTTAATCCAAGCCAAGAGGAATAAACAATACTTGTTGAATATGAGCATATGTATAATTACCTTAAGATAATATTTATTGGAACAAGAAGCTTAAGACAAATCAAAGAGGCCCATTTGTTTCTCAAGGACCCCTTAAGGGCGTGTTGGGCTAGAGGGAAAAGAGAGGAGAATTAGTTCAAATCCAATGTGACATTATGACTCAAGTTGGATGAAGATAGACTTAAGTACAGGTGTGATGTCATAAACCAATTTCCTATCATTTATTAAATAAAAGAAAAGGTGTAATATTTTTATGAAGCCTCTTCCTTCATCTTTCTCTTACCATTTTCGTCCAAAGCCAAGGAAAGAAGAGAGAGAGACCTTAAGAAAGTTCAAGCTAAAAGAGAGATCAAGATAAGAAGTGATTTTTTAAGCTTTTTCTTCTAATTTTGCATAAGAATCTTCTCTAAACTCTTCTTCTCTATAAAATCCATTGCCTACCAAGCTCATCTTAATAAATCTCAAATCCATACTAGTATGTTGTTATTGTTGATGTTTATGGTTGGATTTGGTGATTTTTTGTTGAGTTTGTAAATTTGGAAAGTGCTAACCCTAAGGGGTTATGCTGCCAAAATTTTTTTAAATCATGATTAGTATGTGTTTAAATGGCTTAATAATGAATTAGAAGTGGAAAGGAATAAACTTTAGGGGTTAAATCTTAAAGTTGCAATTTTTCCCTTTTCTTAAGCCATGTTTCTGCCAGTACTGTTCTGGGGGGAAGGAATTGAATTTTCAATGATTTGATGATTCCTTTGAGTTCATGAGGGAAAATTAGATGGGGTTATAGTTGGTCACTTTTTCAGAAAATTCCGAAAAAGCATAATAACAAAAACGCCCCTAAAATCCTAAAAGTAGGGATATCAAGGGGAATTTCGTAATTTGACACTGAATTTGGTAATTTCGAGTCCGGAAGTGGATTCCTTGGACAAAAATATGTCAGAAAGGCCCTAGTCAAAATTTTGGGAAAAGTATAATCAGGCCGGGTACGGTGGGCCGAGGGGGTCCCTGGGGCATTTTGATAAATTTTCACCATAGGCTAATATAACCACAAGAAACACTACAGTAATGTTTAAAATGATACTTGGATAAGTTATGACCTATTTCTTGTATATTTAATACTTTAAGATTGAGTTTGGAGCCGAAAGTCGACACGTTTTACGAGGCACGTGATAAGGCATCGATAGAGCTTTGAGGTAGAAATTTTATCTTTCATACATCATGTCATAGTTCATATAATTGTGTGGTCGTCATTGTTTATAGATGTGCTATAATAATTAACATGGTTTTCCTAAAAAAGGTAGTTAGTGCCAGAGGTGTACCTACACTGAGAGTTGGGTAAGAAACCAACCAGTGTACGATGAGTGGGGTTGGGCCGACTCATGTATACATGACGATAATGTGTTTATATTATTCATTAATTGATGTATACATGACGCATATCATATTTACTTTTTGCATTTTATATGAAAGATAACATGTTTCTACTGGGATTCCTTGGAATTTCACCCCTTTTTCTCAACAAACATCTTAGCGGGTGCCAGTGGATCAAAAGGCAAAGACGTAGACATAGGGAAGTGATTGGTACGTGTCTCGAGACAAAGTTAAAGTTCATGGTTATAGTTAGTCTATGTTTAAAATATTTTTGGATATCCTATAAATATTGTAAATACTGTCACATTCCGTATTTTGACTTTGGACTGTAAATAACTATTTTTATTAGTATATATGTATTTTTTTGCATACCTATAAAACTTGGTCTCTATTACTCTGTGTATATCAAAATAGAAACATGTATTGACAGATTGTTTGAAATGGTTCATCTTGGATAAAAAAATTGGATGGAGGAAAGGGTGATGAAGCAAAAGGAAAAAAATGCCGTTTATATATAAACAAGAAAATTATTTACAATAACCTAAACAAAATTTACAGGCTGTATGGCAGTATTCTACAACAAGAAGGTATTCATTTATTTCATCTAGTTTAAAAAACATATGAAATTAAATATACTTACTTTTGAAGTAGAGAAAGGAAGAAGAACGTCCTTTGAATGGCTTGGAAGAAACAACTCCGCAGCCTCTATCTGGTTAAATGTAGTGTTTGTTTGAATGAGTTTATTTTTAGTCAATAAGTCTTTATAATTCGTGATTTACGGTATACGAGGTAAGTATGTGAGAAAAGTTTTTTCTCGACTTACGTAATAAATGTTTATTTCTTAAATTTAAGTTCTTCCAAATATACATATAAGTGGAAAAATAAAGTAAAAGGAGCAAATACTCAAAAACACAAGCCTTCATGTTGGCAAAAACAAAAAAAACCACAAGCCGTCAAAGAAGAGGACTGACTGCGTCAAGTCTCTCGTGAAAAAGATCAGGATTTGGGTATGGTCTCTCGTGAAAAAGTGACGCTGACAGCGTCAGGTCTGGTGATCGACATGACCACACATTACTCAGAAGCTAGTCTGCCGACTGCCAATGACTATAAAAGAGGATGTGGGCTATTGGTTTTAACTGGAAAAATGAAAAATCACAATTCGGATGGTAGAGCCGGGAAAATGGGTCGAGTCTGTAGGGCCGATCTTTTTAGGTCTTGATCTTTTAAGTGTCGAGCTTATAAATTGTAGTCTTAAAAGGAAATCGGGTTTAAAAAGGCTGGCCCTGTAAGACCTCGGGCTTAAAAGGGTTGGCCCTGGAGGGCCTCGGACCGGCTCTTTAGGCCCGTTTATTTTTTATTTTTCCTTACTTGGATAGGAACCATGTTATATTTTTGAATTACCTTATTAAATCTATATGTCACTCTGTCCTCATATTGTATAGAGTATGATTTTTGAGTATATTGTTTTGTCTAATTGAATCATATTGTGATTTTGAGTATGATTTTTGAGTATATTGTTCTGCCTATTTAGACTAAAATTATATTATATACTATTCTGCCTGATAAAGTATGATTTTTTTATTGAGGTTGTGATTATTTGACTACTTGAACCTACTGCTCAAAGTGAAACACAATCAAATGTCATTGAAATTGATGATAGTAGCGAAGAAGGTGAAAATGATAGTCGTCATACTCATGTTGTTTAGAAGTTAGAGTATTTAGCTCCTTGCCTTCTTATACTTTGGCCTTTATGTGAGTTATTTATTGACATAATTTTATCTTTGATTATACATTAGTAACTGTGTTTGTTTATTGCAAGAGACGTGTTATTTAAACCTTAATGTTGACAACATTTATGTATTAAATTAGAACTTTAATCATTGTTATTTACTAATTATATCTCTATGGAAAAAATAAACAGGAAAAATAGTTAAATATTGTGAAAAGGATTTCCCGGCCCTGCGGGCCGGCCTTGGCCCTGATGCTCTCAGGCCGGGCCTTAAAAAACTGCAATTTTCTTGACCCCGAGCCCTTTAGGGCCGGCCCTGTTAGGCCCTGGCCCGTCAAAGACCAGCCTTGATTCCCAGCTCTATCGGATGGTATTAAAAAGTTTTAAAATTCTAAGAAAGGATTTTCTTTTTATTATTAATAATTGGATCTTGACCCATTGATAGTGGGCGTATTTGTTATTGTGTTGAGATTGTTTGTAAGTTATTTTTTTATGTAAGTTGAGATAAAACCCCTCTCAAATATTTATCTTGTATATTATAAATCACGATTGAAAAGCTGCTTTTAAGCATTTTAATCGTTGTTCCAAATGAGCACATTATCTTTTTGTTAGTATATATTTGAGGAATTGATCTTAATCTTAAATATAAGGCATAATTTTTATATTTGTCAATATTTTTCTAATTTGTCCATGTTAATATTCTTTTAACAATAATAAAAAAAGAGAAAGAATACGAGAATTAAAGAAGATGACTGTGATGTTTTAAAAAATACATGTCATATTAACTAATTTCATGTTTTTTTGACCTGGGTTCAACTAACTTCTTTAATATAATCAAACTAGGTAAATATGTCTTATATTTAGGATTAGAGAAGAACTCAATTACCAGTTCTTAAGTGAATTTTGCAGTAACTAATTTTCTTTGATTATGTAGATTTAGGAAATAGTAACATCAATATGATAACTACGTTCTTGAGTTTTACACTTTTACATATGTAAATGCTTGGTTCACTCTAACCAGGGGTAGAAACTTGGTTGGCTTCACCCTTAACAGGTCTAACTTGTCTTATAATAGGTTGGCTTCATCATGGCCCGTGATCTCTCATAGGTCATTTTTTTTAACCTAAGCCTAACATATACAAAAGTTTTGCCTAACGTGAAGTCTACGAGAACTTGTATTTTTAAAAACTTCATAGATAGGCTAACATGCCACAAGCCTTCACTTAAACATAGGCTGAAAATAAGCCAAAAGTGCATAAATCGTTTCAAATTATCCAAAATACATCAATCTAATCAATCAACAAGATAAAACCAAGTACAACAACAACATAACAATTTTAATGGTCTCCTGAATGATTCCGTGACCGTGCCTAGTATTGTGGTATCAAATGATTGCCAATATCTGTGTTAACTCGAAAAAATGCTAGACGAAAGATAGTAACTAGTAGCTTTGGAAAAGAGACAGAGGAAAATTCATATATCAATGCGCAACCTATGCTTTTTATCAAAGTGCTTCTCATACATTCCAAAATCACAAAAAAAAAAAAAAAAAAGATCATAAAAATTTCAAGTTAAAGAGCATGATTCCATCCTATAAGGTTGAACCATTATTAGAATCTAATCCAAACAAAAGAAATCATTGCACTAATATACAATACAACCATTTTAAATTAGCTTATGCTCTTCCAAGGCATTTTACCTTGGCCACAAATCCTGGGAGAAGAAAAAGCAACCAGTTTTTGGCTTAACACATGACATAACAAGGAAAAATGGCATAGTTTGATGTTGTGAAACAATTTTGTTAATGCTTTGTTTCAATTTGCATCCTCTAGATTTTATTCTACAGGGACCATTTTTTTTAATTCATGAATACTAGTTTTGTGTTTCTTTGAATGTCACCTAGAAGAACCTTCAACCAATTGAAAATTAGTCCAGAATAATCATTGCTTTTGAAAACAAAGACATCAGATCTCTCTAAATCAGTCCTATGCTAACAACAGAATGTGAATACAATTTATCATTTATTTTCCTCAAGAGCTTTCTATAACCACTCTTGTAAACACCTATAAACTAAAGTCAAATGTGCTTGTATGCCTTCTGTAATGAGTCGGAAACATGAGCTCGGAAAATAATATGGAAGCAGGCCCAAATGATGAAACAGATCAGAACCAAATAAGATGAAGCCTCAGGTCCAGAAGAAAGACCTGGAAGTTACGGGAATTAGAGAGGCCAGAGTGAATACAAAGGGAGTGAGAGTAGAGTAGTAGGTGTGAGATGTATTCGGGAATCTCTTCTCTCTTTGGGTTTTTCTCTCTACCATTCTCTCGCCTTTCTGTTACTGAATTTTCTGCTCTAGTTTTCTGTTGAATTGGATTTTGTATTCACAGATTTATTAATCCAATATATTCTGTATTCTGTTTCTATTGAGCCATTACATTTTGGTGCTTTTATCGAACATTTTCTTTGTGCTTCAGTAATGGCAGACAACACTCGCATGAAAGAGATGCAAGCTGAAATCAAGAACTCTAAATTCATTGACTACGCCAAAGAACCGTTTTGCTCAACTTGGCCAAATGGTTGTTACGCTTCAATCTTTGGTTAAATCCATCGATTCATTACAACTTTGGGTTGCGCAACCATCATCGCCTTCTCAGGATGGTTCCCATCTTTCTGGCATCACCGCTTCAAGTTTGGCCACCATTGGATCTACTCACAAACCAATGAAACTCGATTTCCCTCGTTTCGATGGAAACAATGCCCTGGACTGGATATTTAAGGATGAACACTATTTCCAATATTATGACATTCCAGATTCTCAGAAACTTGTCATCGCTTCAGTGCATTTTGAGGGTACAGTCTTACCATGGTTTCAAATGCTTGATCGTGCTGGTCGTATTCCCAATTGGTTTACGTTAGCTAAAGCAATCAAAATACAGTATGGACCATCCCAATTTAATTGTGCTCGTTCCTAACTATTTAAACTTATGCACGCCTCGAGGGACGGTTCTTTAGAAACTTATAATTCTCAGTTTTTATCTCTGGCTAATCGAACGGAGGAATTATCCGAATCAGCTCTGCTTGATTACTATCTTGGGGGTTTTCTTCCAACTCTGAAACGGGATGTGATGGTTCAACGACCTACCGCATTGGTTAGTGCTATGGCACTCACTCGGTTATTTGTCGAAATCCCAACATCCGGTGGTTTTGTTCCTAAAATCTATACTCTAAGAAATAGATATTCTTTTACTGGGTCCTCTTTTTCCAAAGTTATCCCACCACATACACCGGTTTTGTCATCTTCCGTTGCTTCAACATTAATAGGGGGAGGGAAATCTGCCTCCACTGTTACCAACTCCATCCACACCACCGATCAATCGAATGATGCCAGTCGAAATACAAGTCAGACGAGAAAAAGGCTTATGTTCAAATTCTCTCCATCGCATCGATGTCCTAATAAACACCTGATGATGATGATATGTGGTGATGAGGAGATTACCGATCCTACAAAACCATAGGATCTAAAGGTTGATGCCACTCTCTACCACCTCTCTTTACATGCTTTACGTGGTATTCAAGGAGTGGCTACCATTCAGATCTTAAGTAGGCCGCTTAGTATACCGGTGGAGTACACTCAAACAGTTAGAGTGTTAGGAGGCACATGGCCGATCTTAAGTAGCAACAAACGAGTGGTGGACGTGCCGATTCAGATCTCCCGCCACACCATTTTTGTCAATATGTTCGTGTTACCAATGGCAGGGGTGGACACTATAATTGGCACATATTAGTTGGAAACTTTGGAACCTCACATGGAGGGAATGGTGCATCTACAGTCAAATTCCTATTAAACGGGGAATTTCACTTTGAAAGGCTACCGAGGCTCGTCGGCTAACATGGCCCAATGTCATCACTTGATTCTCTTGGCATATACAGATACTATTGTTGAAATGTTTATGCTAGAATGAAATCCTTTATTTCTCAATGAGACTAGAACAATGTTGCCTACAGAGCTTCAGGACACTCTTGAAAAATTCAAACATGTATTTGCAGAACCACATGGATTACCTCCAATTAGAGCATTTGAGCACTGGATTGAACTTACCCCAGCAACAGGACCTTTCAAAGTTCGTCCTTATTGTTACCCAACTTCTCAAAAGACTGAAATTGAGAACATTGTTTTTAGGTTACTGATTAACGGCTTAATTCAGCCAAGTTTGAGTCCCTTTTCTGCTCCCGTACTTTTAGTTAAAAAGAATGATGGCACATGGAGGTTTAGTGTGGATTATAGGGCATTGAATGCGATCACAGTTCGAGATGCATTTCCAATGCCTATAGTCAATGAACTGCTTAACGAACTTCATGGCTCTGGATATTTTTCCAAATTAGATCTTCGATTCGGTTATCACTAAATATTGATATGTGACAAAGATCATGAAAAGACTACTTTTCGAATCCATCATGATCTCTATGAATGGTTAGTCATGCTGTTTGGCCTCACAAATGTTTAGTCATCCTCTTTTTTTTGATAATATATTAATCTACAGTACTACGTGGTCTTTGCACTTACAATATGTGTCATTGGCTTTGGAAACATTATCCAATCATCAATTATTTGCCAAAGTGGCAAAAGTGCTTTTAGTCAAACCCGTTTTGACTATCTGGGCCATGTCATTTTGGCCCACGATGTCAAGATGGATAAAAAAAAGATTTAGGTGGTCCAAGACTGGCCTATCCCAACGACAGTAAAACTTAAGGGTTTCTTTGAGCTTAGTGGGTATTATCACCATTTCATCAAGCACTTCGCCCAACTCGTGGCGATTGTAACTGATCTTCTTAAAATAGATGCTTTCGTCTGGTCACCTTCGACACATATAGCTTTCATCAATCTTAAACTAGCATTGACAAAAGCTCCGGTTTTAGCTCTACCAGATTTCAAGAAACCATTTAGCTTAGAAACATATGCTTTCGGTACAAGTATAGGAGCAGTTTTGAGTCATGATTCCCATCCTATTGCATATTTTTTAAAAGAAATTATCACCTCGAATGTAAGCTCAATCTATCTATGTGAGGGAACTCCATGCAATCACTGAGGCCGTGGCCAAATTTTGACATTGTAAACTTTTGGGCTATCGTTTCAATATTGAATATCGGCCTGGAAGTCAAAATAAGGCTGCTGATGCTTTATCTCGTGTTTCTTATATGGAACTATCTTTACTTGAAGGTACTTTCATGGACCAAGTGCATGCCTAGGTTCGTGTTTCTCCATTTATTCAAAATTCACAAAGTCCTCTGTTTTGAATAATTCTGTCCATGCTCAATATACACTGTGCCACGGTGATTTATATTGGAAGAACCGATTAGTCATACCTTTGGATAACAAAGACTTGATCTAGCGCATATTAGTTGAATTACATTCCTCTCGGGTATGTTGGGGGTCATGCTGGGTTTCTCCGGACTTTCCATCGCATTGCATCCTTGCTTTTCTGGTAGCATATGAGACGCGACATTCATTTTTTTGTACGTCACTGTACTACATGTCAACAAGCTAAAATTTCACATTTACATCCCGCAGGTTTATTACAGCCATTACCAGTACCTTCTTATATATGGGAAGATATTACTATGGATTTCATTGTTGGACTACCAGTAGTGCAAGGGTTATCGGTTATTTTAGGTGTTGTGGACTATCTCTCTAAGTATGGCCGTTTCATTCCTTTACCATCCCATTTTTCAAGTCAAACTGTGGCTGAGGCGTTTGTTCAACACATTGTCAAATTACATGGTCTTCCCTGCACTATAATTTCAGATTGCGATAGAACGTTTTCTAGCAATTTTTGGAAACATTTGATGACACTACAAGGTACCAAATTGTGTTTTAGCACAACTTACCATCCACAATCGGATGGCCAATCCAAAGCCTTAAATAAATGTTTAGAGATGTATCTCCTATGCTTCGTACATGAGTATCCACGACGATGGTTGGAACACCTTCCATGGGAGGAGTTTTGGAATAATTCTGCTTTCGATACATCCACTAGCTTCACCCCTTTCAAGATTGTGTATGGCCGCGAACCTCCTCCTCTTTTGAAGCACTCTTCTTTAGAGGATACACCCTTTGATGTGCATCAGCAATTACAGGCTCGTGATGAAATATTGGTGGTTTTAAAACAGAACATAGAGAAGGTTTGCGATCACATGAAATATTTTGCAGATAAGAAACGATCTGAGGTTACTTTTGCAGTTGATGATTGGGTTCTAGTTCGCCTTCACCCATATCACCAACCGATGCAATTAAGGAAGTTTCACAAACTTTCTCTTCAATATTTTGGTCCTTTCAAAATTCTTGAACGGATTGGGTCGGTGGCTTACCGCTTATTGTTGCCTGAATATGCCAAGATTCATCCAATCTTCCATGTTTCTCAGTTAAAGCCATTTCATGGTGACACTCCACCGCAATCTTATCTGCCTATGCCTCTTCATTCTGTTCCTGAAGGATCAATTTGCAAACCGATTGAAGTACTAGACTCTCGCCAACTTCGACGCAATCAAGAATGGGTTCCACAATTTTTGATTCAATGGGATGGCTCTAATCGACATACTTGGGAGTTCAAGGATGATTTGCTGCGTTTACATCCTGATATCAACCTTGAGGACAAAGGTTGCTCTCAATGGAGGGGGTATTGTAATGAGTCGGAATAATATGGGTCTGAAAATAATGAGGAAGCAGGCCCAAATAATGAAACGTACAAGAACCAAATAAGACGAAGCCTCAGGTTCAGAAGAAAGACCTGGAAGTTACGGGAATTAGAGAGGCCAGAGTGAATATAAGGGGAGTGAGAGTAGAGTAGTAGGTGTGAGATGTATTCGGGAATCTCTTCTCTCTTTGGGTTTTTCTCTCTACCATTCTCTCTCCTTTCTGTTACTGAATTTTCTGCTTTGGTTTTCTGTTGCACTGGATTCTGTATTCACAGATTTACTAATCCAATACATTGAGTTTTATCTCATTTCTTATTGTTTCTATTGAGCCATTACACCCTATATTCAAGCTAGTTTGCAGCCTCTATTCCCTAAAATGGAAAAAAAAAATAGAACTAAATTTTACAAACTAATTATTAATGCTTCTATATATATACACCATTATAAATATACTCCCTCCCCGACTATACGTAAATCCTATAAGCTACTTGGCAACTTAACCGAGTTCTCTCTTCCAGAGTGCGTATAGTCCTATAAAATGTATACTATATTGCTACAACATATAATATCAGTGTGCGAAAATATATAATCATAACAGGGGTGGTAAAAAAGCAAAGCGCGTGAAGTGAATTTAGTAGTGATGATCAGGCCACAAAATCTAACAATAATTGAAGCCCATGGGAAGGTAAATAAGGAGAAAAAGGAAAAGGACTGTTACCAAGGCCGAGTGTTGAGAGACTGTGATAGTGAGAGCGAGAGACCAGAGAGTGAGAGACCAAAGAGTAAGACGTTGGAGAGTGTGATATGAAATGAGAGAGTAAAAGAGTGAGTAAGACCGGAGAGTGTGATCTGAGTGAGAGAGCGAGGAAGGTGGGTCTTTTGGTAAAAAAAAAAATTTATCCCTTAGATTTATTCTTCTTCTCAACTTATCCCTATTAATTGCAAGTATTAAGAATAATTTTTAAAATAAATGATTAAAAAGAGCAATATTTTAGAGAAACTATCACACATTTTTTTTCAAAAACTAACTTAACTAATATTCTTTTTATTTATAAATTAAAGGAAGAATTATTAATTTATAGTTTCCCCATGCTCCTGAACCTGAGGGTATAAAATCTAGGAAAAATTGGGGCATCGGAAGGGATCAAATCAACAAATTAATTGGGAAAAAGACCAAATTCAAAATATACAATTTATCTTTCATAGTCTGCATTTTATCTTCCCAGATTAATTTTCTTACTGGATCCCCCCCCCCAATTTTTGCTAAAATCTAATTTATTGAACTAGTAGCAAAAAGTTCCATGTGGTTGGCATGAACTCTGAAGACAGCCGCCGTTACTATGTTGAAGTTGACCGTAGAATATCAAAAGTTGTTCAACATTGTCATTTGTTTTCCACAACTCCAGTTTCATTGCACCTTCCTTAGCCCTCACAGTTAGTCTCCCCATAACGTAAGCAGCCAGACGCTAGTTGTCCATGTTGTGTTGACTAGCTTGGACAAATTTTCAACACTTAATTATATCTTCTGTGAGGTTGGATTTCATTCAAAATATAAAATTTAAATCTTTTTTATTTCGTATATTTACAAGTTTCCCGATCTAAAATTATTTTAACTAATTTATAAAACGATATATAATTTAATGTTATATATATAGAGTTATTTTAACGAGGTCATGTTGCATCGGTTATAATTAACTAATTAATTTCATTTAATCTACCAAAGTTATTAGTTAAGTAAATTTAAGGACGGTAATATTCATAAAATTTTGGACATATGAAAATATTATAACACATGGGCAGATTCAGAAGAGGAGAAGCATAAACATTATATTGGGCAAGGGGCTTCTAATACGGCCCCCACTTTCTAATGTCATTTTTAATATCCTAACCTCTCAAACTTTTTTTTTTTTTTCAATTTTATTATTTATCATTAGATTCTACATAAAATTAGTTGCATTTTGAAGTTTTGAATAAGTTGTAATTTTTAAAAAAAAAAAAAGAAATCAAAACTCACAATTTTATAGTATTTGTATTTTTGAATTAGCTAGAACTGTGAAAAATGCACATAAGAAAAGGAGGTTGTCTAGGGCAGAACGTTACAACATAGTTAGGACCTCCAGAACAAGTGAAAGTGCCGATATTATCATCAAAAGCGTAGCTGTAAGCATCAGGACATTGCTGCTTGAAAAACTTTGAGTAATATGTGGGGTGGCAAGTTTCCGGCGAGACAAAGCTGCCAGTACAACAATATTGAGACTGATTGAAAGCCAAGCAAGCGCTCGTGCACGAGACCACGTTGCCGGTTGGGTCCACCACTTGCAGTTGCGCCGGGCAGACCGCGTTGATGTTCGACGGACAGCTAGATGGCTTGCGCAACGACGCGCCATTTCTGCCGCCTTGCGGAGCTATGGACACGGGGACATGGAACCCGTCAACGTTGCTCACATCGTAGAAGTCTTGTCCGCTTCTTGCCGCCATAGTTAGTTCGATTAGGGTTTCTGGTGGGAGGGGACCAGCACCGTCGCATTCCACTTTGCCGGAGCCACAGTCTGCGGTGGCGCAAGTGAAATTTCCAGAGTCAGTAGTAGAGCATCCGGTTCGAGCCCAGAAGCGGCCGCTCCATGGAGATTGAACGTCCACAATGTTGGACTCTCCGCTTGCCAACTCGAACCCGGTTATGGATAGCTGAGGCTTTTGGTCAACGGTTAGAGTTCCCGGCCATACTGTGTATGAGCAGTTGTTGCGAAAAGTGATCGTAGCTGCTTGAGCTCCTTCATGTATTTAAGACGCGTGTATATGCATTTAATTAGTATTCGAGAATTAATATTAAGATAGGTCAGGTAGTATATACACATAAGAAGAGATGAGAACAAAAGTAAGGATGTGGGAGAAATTAAAGTAAGACAAAAGAGGTATATAAATGTGAACATACCAGAGAGGAAGAAGAAGGCCAAAGTAAGGGGCAGAACATATTGGGTATTCATAGTAAGGATATGAGATGTTGGGAAGGAGGAGGGTATATATATAGAGGCAGAGAGGCTTGATGAGGTGTCAGAATCAGATATGATACTATCAAAATTAAAAAAAGGAAGTATCAGATATGAAGCTCTAGGCCCTCATCTGAACGCGTGGGTGGGGGAATTCTCTTTTGTATTTTTCTACCTGTTTCATATCTTATTCTAATAATTCTCACTTTCAAATATCTATAACCTTAATTACAATCATTAAACTGCTCTACAATACTTAATTAATAATTAATCACCTAATTACTTAATGTCCATGCAAATCATTTCTTAATTAACACTAAGCATATATTGTGATCAAAATAAATTTAGGATGTCACAAAAGGAAAAGAAGGCCGCCTGTGAAGAAGATGGAGCTGAACATGCTTAGTGCGTGTGTGTTCAGCAATTGAATCAAAACTTAGGTTTAGTTGACGAACACTTAAAATTTTTTCAAACTCATATTTTGGGAAAAGCTATTTTTTTTCTAATTTTTCTCTTGTGTGGGCCCCACCCTCTCTCTCTCTCATTAGTCCTTTTTTTTATGTGGGCCCCACCCTCTCTCTCATTGATCATTTCTTATTATGTGGGCTCCACACTGTGAAAAAAGCTATTCTAACCACAATACTCAAACACTCTCGTTTTATCAAAATCATTTTTTTGTTATAAATTATTCTGCTCAAAATCTATTCTCTAAAAACTAATCCAAACACATCCTTAGAGTCATAGGTTTGAGCACCAAGAAAAGGAAGTGAGAGAGGAAGTGATATTGATGATGAGGTGGTTGTAATGGGTGGGCCATGTTAATTAATCTAATAGTCAAAATGTTTTTCTTAACTGGTGGGAAGTTATTTTTTCAATAAACCTAGCACTTTCACGGTGATATTGAGCTAAAAAAAAATAACTTCTGGATATCTACATCTCAATCACAATTATTTCTGAGGGAAAAAAAAAAAAACCTTTTTTGTACTTCACTCACTTTTACTACGCGTTATCTAATCATCAAGACACATTTCATGTGTGTAAATGTCTGTAGAATTAGGAAAATTGAAACAATTATTAAAGCATCTTACCAAGTCATCGCGTAGAAAATTATAGGACAGTCCCGCAAGACCCGACATGTTGATTAATTCTGCACCTATATACAGGGACACTTATGGTGTATATTCAATGCAACTTCGTGTTAGACCAGCTGGCTTCCCTTTGAATTGACAACATTAGACTTTGGTTATTTGGATTCTACACAAGTCTTCTTTCATTTCCTTTCTTTCTTCCTTCTTTTTATTACCAAACACTTAGTGCTTATTTGGTGTGAGGAGGGGGAGGAAAAGTGAGCCAAGGGAAAATTTTTTTGATTTGGATTTAAAAAAATAAGAAAAATAGAGTTAAAAGTTTTAAATTTGTTTTTCTTACTCTTTTATCTTACATATTTTCTATATTAAAATTTTATAACCCTACTTTTCCAATTTTCTTAAATCTAACTCATAAAAATTTTCCCTCCCCTCTCTTTCCCTCCAAATCTCTCAGATCAAACAGACCCTAGTGGTTCCTATCAAGGGTTTAAGAACCGGACTGTCAAGAGGGTGGGCTGATCTCCCTCGTCGGGATGCTTTCGTGGGGAAATTGTTTTGGACCGTTTGTTAGCCGTTGTTGAGTCGAAACCCAGAACTGATTTTTAATAACTAGCCGGGCAAATAACCTGCGTTAAAAAAAAAAACCCAAATTTTTTTAAAAAAATTTGATGTTGGAAATTGGGAAAAAATTGAAAAAAAAAAAACAACTAAAGACAACATAACGCAAAAGGCAAAACGCGCAAAAGTGGTTTCCACTTTTAGCTTGGCTCGAAAACCCCCCGCAACTATGTGCCCTAGTCCAATTGGAAATGGAGCTTTCGGCCGTTGTCGTCGGCCGTGCGTGGCTGTCGTCCTCCGCTGTCTCGGTTGCCATCCTCCGTTGTCAGCAGCTTCTCAGGATTCGAACTTGCGTTCTCTTTCTTGAAGGGGTGAGGCCCCTTACCACATAATGTAGGTTTTCAATCAGGGTTTAGAAAGCTAAGGCCTAATGGAAAATGAGGAGAAACCTGGGCCCAATCTACCTAAAAACATAGGTTCACATATGGACCCGACCACTTTTAGGGTCGTTTGGGGCCTTTTTTGACATCTTATTGATGTAATTGCTCCCTCTTTGATCCTCCATCAATTGAACCACAATCTTTTATGGGTGTGTTTGGAAGAGCGATGTGAAAAATAGAGTTTCTCAATTTAGCGATTGGTAATTTCAATTTTGGTAAAAGCTCGATTGTGTAATGTGATTTATGTTTGGAACAACGATTGTATAAATGACTTTTGTAAAAATAAAACTTGTTTGGATTGACTTAAGTACAAGTGACTTTTATGATAATAGTAAGAGAGAGTGGGTGGAAAAATATTTTAAAGGGTTAAAAACAAAAAAAATAGTTTAAAATAATTTTTGGAACTGAAAAAATACATTAAAGATAAAATTGCAATCAGTCTGATAACACATTGGGTACAGTTGAAAAAATATTTTAAGGGTTAAAAGCATCAAATAATAGTTGAAATTAATTTTTGTAGCAAAAAAAGTACATTAAGGGTAAAATTACAATAAGTTTGATAGTATACTGGACACAACTGAAAAAATATTTTAATCATTCTCACTCTCCCCAAAAGCTAAATCAGTAAAAGCTAAGAAATGGAGCTTATGACAAAAGCTATTAAGATATAATTAAGCTCGATTGCTCACCGGTGAAACAAATACTGCAATTTTTTTTAGCGTTGAGGTATTGAGCATTTGAGCTCAAACGCTCAATTGGGGGGTCAAAGACTAGAGCTGGGAATCAGGGCCGGCCCGGCCCTACAGGGCTGGCTCTTGACGGGCCAGGGCCTAACAGGGCCGACTCTAAAGGGCTCGGGGTCAGAAAAATTGCAGTTTTTCAAAGCCCGGCCCTAGAGCATCAGGGCCAGGGCCGGCCCGCAGGGCCGGGAAATCCTTTTCACAATATTTAATTATTTTTCGTGCGTATTTTCCCCAGAGAGATATAATTAGTAAATAACAACAATTAAAGTTCTAATTTAATATATAAATGTTGTCAACATTAAGGTTTAAATAACACGTCTCTTGCAACAAACAAACACAATTACTAATGTATAATCAAAGGTAAAATCATGTCCATAAATAACTCACACAAAGGGCAAAGTATAAGAAGGCAAGAAGCTAAATACTCTAACCTCTAAATAACATGAGTATGACGACTATCATTTTCACCTTCTTCGCCACTATCATCAATTTCAAGGATATTTGATTGTGTTTCACTTTGAGCAGTAAGTTCAAGTAGTCAAATAATCACAACCTCCATAAAAAATCATACTCTATCAGACAGAATAGTATATAATATGATTTTAGTCTAAATAGGCAGAACAATATATTCAAATATCATAGTCAAAAATCACAATATGATTCAATTAGACAAAACAATATATTCAAAAATCATACTCTATACAATATAAGGACAGAGTGACATATATATTCAATAAGGTAATTCAAAAATGTAACATGATTCCTTTTCAAGTAAAAAAATTAAAAAATAAACGGGCCTAAAGGGCCGGCCCGAGGCCCTCCAGGGCTGGCCCTTTTAAGCCCGAGGCCCTACTAGAGGGCCGGCCCTTTTAGGCCCGACTTCCTTTTGAGGCTATAATTTACAAGGCCGGCCCTTGAAGGGCCAGGACCTAAAAGGGCCGACCCTACGGGCTCGGCCCGTTTTCCCGGCTCTAGGTCAAACGCCCCCCAAACACACGTTGTAGATCACACCTTTCTAATAACTATTTAACCCTTATCTAAGTTCTCCATCATCTAGGATGTTACACAATAAAATTTGAATTCATTTAGCAACATTCGAATTTAGACTTCAAATTCGAATGTGTATTTCTCTTAAATTTTTTTCCAGGCAACGAATTCAGTCATTTTTCTTGAGTTTACCCAAAAGTCAGACTTCTTTGAAATGGACTGTAACTAACTTTTCCATGGAGAAGATTGCTAACTTCAAAATTAGGAACATGATTTTGATAGCTGAAAATGAGGGATAAATTTAATTTTTTATTTTATTTATTATTTGAGTTGATTTATTCAATTAAAGGCTTGCTTAAAATTAGGAGTGTGACATGATGCTAAAATTTCGAACTAGTTTTATGCAATCATTACTGCAATAAAAAGAATTCTAGGAAATCACCTCCTCCATTTTTCAAGCATTAAACATGGCAAAAGTGGCGAGGAGGGAGTGAGAGGCACAAAACGTCGCAGGGGGTTTTGACAGCGACTGGGAGTCGTGGTGGAGACGATCCCGGTGAAGGAGGAGGTTAGCCTGAGTTAATGATGATGGAGAGTAGGTTGTTGGCTGAGACAAAATTGCTGAGGGGTAAATATGTCCTTTAGATTTTCCCACCCTGTTAGAAAATATGTTCCCACAATATAGGGTGGGAGCCGACTTTTCCATGTGTAAGTGAAAATTTATCTCCGTCGGAAAATTAGTTAACGGAAAATTGGCCAACCAAATGCTCACACCTGTTGGAAAATTTTTATTTTCCATTTACGTCGCCTGTTTTTCCGCTTAACAAACGAGTCCTAATTTAAGTTTTGAAGATTTATCCAAGTCAATACGAAACACCGACGACTTGCGCGTCACGCACTTACGTTCTGGGGAGACTAACAATTGTCAAGATTAACGAAGGTCCATTAATGAAACTGAAGTTGTGGAAGACAAATTATAAAAGAACCATATTAATATTCTACGGTCACCTTGACCATTGACAGGGGTTATCTTCGTGCCACCCACATGGAAATTTTAGCTTCTTGTCCTATAAATTAGATTTTAGGAAAAAATGGTGGAAAGCGCCTAGTAAGCAAGTTAATTGGGAAAATGACTTAGGGTATGACATGGAAGAAGGGCAGAAGCATCATGAAAGATAAAATTGAGATTGTGGATCTTTTTTCCAATTTCTTTTCCAGATTTTATACCCTAAATTTTTTCATATCTTCCTATCCATTAGGAATAAAATAATTAATTTATAAATATTTAAAAAATATTTAAGTTAATTATTTGAAAAAAAATATATGGTGGTTTCTTTCAAGTTGGTACAATCCTTTTTAATTATTTACTTCAAAAATTACCTCTAATAATGTATTAAATTAATATAATAAATTTGGGAAAAAGGAGATTGATTTATTAAATGAAGGATTAAATTAAATCCCTTAACTATTAAAAAAATTCCCAAACTCGCTTCTTCACATTTATAATCAGAAGAAGTAGAAGTTAAATTGTTTTCACAATTTGTGTAAGTCAAAATTTCATTCTAGGTCGTATAAGCAGCTTTTTAACAATAGATGCTATATTGATTCACCACCAATTTTTTTATAGTGGGTTCCACACTAACTAATTCTTACAACTTGGCATGCAAAGGAAAAAGAAAAGAAAATGATAAGATAAAACTAAAGAGAAATAAAATAAAAAAGTGAAATGAACTGTTTGTCGTCGTTCAAATGCACAAAACGGCAATTTTATCAAAACACTACAAATAGTAAAAAAATTTACCAAAATCCTATAGGAAGGGAAGTATTTATCAAAATGCTACACCAGAAATCATTCTTCTAAATAATGATTTTAGATTTTCAAATAAGTTGTTCATCTGTAGAATGAGTTCATAGTTTGACAGTTAATTTAAAATAAAAAATTGAAGTCGTTTAGGAGAAGAATGATTTTAGTGCGGCAGAACTTTCTTCGGTGAAAATTACTAGTAAATGCCGAACCATTAATTTCTCCAGCTTTTTTCTCTTCCCTTAAAATATTTTTTTTTTCAAAAACTATGAATAGATTTTATAGAAAGATTACTACTCTTTGTCATGGTTATTAAATTTAAAGGAAATACATAAAATAAATTAAATAAACATAATATTTATAGATATGATTTAATGTATCCAAAATCTAAGCTTATTTAATCATAAAATATGCAATTATCAATTTCTATCTTCACAACATGCAATTTTATATTTAAGAATCAAAGTAAGCTCCGTATATAACTCTATATTTAAGACTTTAGGTAGTATATTGGGGTGTTATTTTTTTTATATCATATCAAGGGGTATTTCTGTCTTTGAAACCTTTCCGAAAGGGAATGAAAATATGTTCCCACCAAATTTTGAGGGAACAGATTTTCATCATCTATATAGATGAAAATCATTTCAAGCACCAAAATGTTTATCCTCAGATTTCAAAAGCCAAACGTCCGCCGCTAGAGGAAAATTTGTATTTTCCTTTTCCCACCTCTAATTTTCCCTTATCCAAATGGGCTCTGTAATAGTTGTCATCACCAAGGTATTAAAATCCGGATTGGGTATTGAACCGGTCGGGGTACTGGGTTAAGGGTCAGTGGGTAAGATCGGGGCCAAACCGGAGCTAAACCGGGGCCAAACCGGTGAGAAATTGAAAATTTTAGACTTATAGTATGAAATTCTAAAGGAAAAATTAATTTTTTTTTTTTTTAAATAGGTAACCTGGACCGGACCGATTTACCGGCCTGTTCGCCGGTTTTCGGGCAGGACCGGCCGGTCCGGTCCGGTTTCATTACCCTGCTATATTCTCATCACTGATTGCAACTCTGTGCGTAGCCCAGTCATCAAGATCGGCATCACATGGCTTTTACGGTGTTTCTTTAAATTAAACAATTTGCTGATCAATCAACTTCTAGCTTGTTGCTTTTTCTACACACCTTTACACGGCTACACCCACTTATTAAAACTTAAAAGTGATTAGGGAACTTAGGGTGAAAATTAAAATTAAATCTAATATTTGTCAAAACAAAATAATAACAATATAAAATAAAACTTAATGATATACATACTAAGATAGGACGGGAGATGTTCCAATGGTCGTCCCAGGTCTAGTCCCGCATTTTCTTGGGCCAAGCTCGTCTGGTTCCAACAAGACCGACAGCTAATGGATGTAGACTCTTAATATATTTTAGAGTTAAGGAAGCAATCAGCATTATGAAATATTTTTCTGGTGTATCTAGTATCCTAAAATATTTTATAGTGCATCTAATACTTTAAAATATTTTTTAGTGCACTTATATCACTTTGAATTATTTTTTTAAGTGTGTCTAATACCATAAATTATTTTGTTTGTGCACCCTACACCATGAATTATTTATTTAGGTGTATCCAATATTCTAAATTATCTAAATTGTTAAGTGTAAAATTGCATAAAAAACTACTTTAGAATGATGGACCAACGTAAAAAAATATTTTAAGTTATTGGGTGCATCACAAAAAATACTTTAGGATATTGAAAAAAATATTTGAGGCAGCTGGTAGCATCTTAACCCTATATATTCTAATAGAAACAAGTTTTCCATGAACAACCAATGGGGTTGAGTGTTGTGGGGGTTAGTCCTTTAACAACTTAGCGAACAAAAATTTGAATCTCAATTAGGAAAGATGTCCTTATTTAGTATCAAATAATATCTTGAATATGATTGTCTCCAATAGGAAGGTATATATCCTTAATATTGGAATATATTAATCCACCCTTAGTGGATTAGGGCCCAGACCTGATTCAAGAGGGGCTATCATTAAGAGATATGAGTTCATAATCAAAGAGAAAGATGCCTTTATGGTTTAAAGGTTATGTCTATTACAATATAACTGTATGGTTAAGAGGTAAATCTATTCTCATGTGACTGTATGTATGCTATATATATAATGTGGGATTACGACAGTTATCAATCTATATATATCACGCACAAAATAACGTTTTCTCTCTTAGAAAGTTCTCTCATAAGAGTGTTTTCTTTTCTTCTTCTCTTTAGTGTATTTGTTGTGTAACGTAATCGAAGTCCGCATTGATATTTCAGTTTTGTGTGGCTACTTCAGTGAGTCAATTGAATTTCAAGTACGCCTGAAATTCTTACACTTACCAAAAAAAAAAAAAAAAAAGAGGAAGAATGTTTTTCTTGTACAACTTTATATGTAGAGCTACAATAGTCAGGCCAGGAAAAGTCACAAAATGTATTGATAAAAGTTATTTATTTTTCGCCCCATTTTTCCAACTTCTGACTTAATATATTCAAAAGCAAGAGTTCTCAATGCATGGCATTCACAATTCGAATAATTACTATATAGCCTGTTAATAATTACTACTCCCTCCGGTCCTAATTATAAGACAAAGTTGACTTTTTTGGAGAAATTAAGGAAGCCAATTAAATTGCTTTAGAGTATTCATATTTTTATTTTTTTCTCCAAACTAATTAATTTGACTAATAAACTAACATATAATCTAAGAATACTAAAAATATAAACACTCTAAAGTAATTTAATTGGCTTGCTTAATTTCTCCAAAAAAGTCAACTATGTCTTATAATTAGGACCGGAGGGAGTATAATTTTATCTTTGTAATTGGTTACAATTAGTCTATAAATAATTGGTTAAGTAATTTTTTCTAACACTATACAAGACTCGCAGAAAAAATTAAATAAAAAATATAAGAAATTTTGTTGAACTTTCTACGATAGGCGCGTCGGCCACGTAAATCATCTCCATTATATCACCATTCACCACATACGTCCTTTTATATATATATATATATATATATATATATATGTATGTATGTATACATATATATCTCATAACAGTATCACTTATTCCAAGACGCGTCTAATTTGTATCTTTTGATTGACTTATTGACTGGAGTAATATAAGAAAGAAGCCGAGGAGGCCTTAATTTGCATAAACAAAACTAGAACTAGCAGCCCAAAATCACATCCTAAAGCAGCTTCTTCTTCTTCTTCTTCTCTCATTCCTTGATGACAATCACTGTTATTTCAATCGCTCTGATTTCTTTCCTCTCTCATTTTATTATTCTCACTAATGCACAGCAACGCTTACTATATCATTTGTGTTACAATAGTTCTGGTAACTACACAAACACAAGTGCTTATGGCACAAACCTTAATACCCTTCTTTCAAACCTTACCTCCGACCCAAAAATTGACTATGGCTATTACAGATCCTCTGAAGGCCAAAATCCTAATAGTGTTTACGCTCTTGGACTGTGTAGAGCAGATGTTAAGCCAGATTCTTGTCGTAGCTGCATCAACAATGCCTCAATCCTTCTACGAAATCTATGTCCGAATCAGAAGGGAGCGTATGGATACAATGACGGCTGCTTTGTACGATACGCTAATCACTCCATGTTTGGCATATTCCAAGCTCCAGAATATTCAATAGCCATGTGTCACCCAGTAATTATTACAGACAATAAGTACATTGAAGAGCTTGATGGTCTAATGCGAAGGCTGAGAAGCAAAGCTGCCGCTGGGGATAGCCGACGGAAGTTCGCCGCCAACACGATGACGACTTTGTTTCAAACTATATATGGTCTTGTTCAGTGCATGCCTGATTTGTCTGAGCAAGATTGTGACGTTTGCTTGGAGAAGGCGATATCGAGCATTCCCTCGTTTTGTAACAACAGGATTGGTTGGAGGATTATCAAACTGAGTTGCAATATTAGATATGAGAATTATCCCTTCTATGATACTGCTGTTGTGGATTCATTATCTTCATCTCCTCCTGCTGCTTCACCATCAGTCAACATATCTACCTCACAAGGTAATGTTGATCTTTTATGTAGAAAATACTTTCATACGCATTTTACAAATATCCTGTCCACGATGCAAATCTATGTGTTCATACTAGTGACCTAGTATACATAGTCAAGAATAACTAAAACTTTTATTCTATGAGGTATTTACATCCAATTCGGATCAATTGATCAGACTAGTGATGACCTAGCTAGTATATATAGTCAAGAGTTTTTTTTTGTCCAAAAAAAAAAATATATAGTCAAGAGTTTTGGATGAGTCAACCTAATTAGATTATATGTTCCTCTAGTCCTTATTCCTTAATATATGATCTAATTAGGGGGTTGATGTTGGTCTTAAATATAGGACATGTTTCACATAATTATCAATTTTTTCCCCAAATTAACCTTATTGATATTCCCTCAATAATAATCAAGTAGGAGATGGAGAGAGGAAATTAAAGAAAATGATTAGGATGTTTTAACTAAAATGTATCATATCAACGAATTTAACTTACACCCTTCATCTACTTAGTTATTTAAGTCTTACATTAAGAATAAGAGGAGTTTTATTTTTCTTGCTTTGCTGACCCCAAAACAATTTCTTTTTTCTTTTTCTTTTTTGAATTGAAGTGACAAGAGAGAGGTCTCTTGGTGGCCATAAAGGCAGTTACATCATACATGGAAATACAATGAAAGCAACCAAATCTTAGTTAAGATCAACTAACATTTGAAGCGAACAAAAAGATGGGGGATGATGCACTGTAGTTAGCTCATTGTTCTAGTCTAAAAAGCTAGTTTTGCCAAATAGTCAACACATTTAAGTGCTTCTCTGTGGGTTTGGTGAATCTCTAAGTCCCAATCAAGATAAATTAAGTTCCTTACTTACTGCAGTTCCGATCTAAGAGGATGATCTGTGCCGTCTGAATGGAACAATAACTGGATGGCTTCCATTGAATTCGTGTAAAGTCTAACCTTGGTGAGCTTTAAAGATTGGAATATTTGAAGTCCAGTCTTTATAGCCTGAATCTCAACCGCTGTTGAACCAACCGAGAAGCCTGTGTTTTGTTGAAATCCACAGATCCACAAACCATGACTGTCACAAACTACTCCACCTACTGCTGCCTGTCTCTGATTGTCCAAATCCGTATCTACGTCCACTCTAATAAATCCATATGGGAGTGCACACCATCTGTCTGATGCTCTGTCAGGAATTTTGAAGACTTTGTGTTTGAAACGTCCTTCTTCGACTGCTTCCTGTAAGAAGTGAAGACCTCTATGTATTAATCTTTTTGGTAGGTCACAGCTTCCTTCCATTGCCTTCTTACATCTATTCTTCCAAATGAGCCAGCACAGCGAACCAAATGCCTTCTGCCAAGGCCAATGACGAAACTTGGAAACTCCTAGCGAGTTCTGCATGTTCCATTTTAGCCATTCCTGCAAGTTACAAGAGAAAAAAAGCAGAGTAATATATTGGGTTAATGCAAGATAACCAGATTTCACTCGCACTTTCACAGTCTTTCAAAGTATGGATAGTTGTTTCCTCACAACCATACTCAAAAGGACACTCAATATTGTTGGTCACACCTCTCTTCGCTCGGGTTGAATTAGTAGGGATTCTCTCTTGGAACAATTGCCATATGAAAAATTTGACTCTTTCTGGAATAGGCCACCTCTAGATACTGTGCTAGAAAGGATCACTAGCATCAGATTGTGGCTGATAGATCATTAAGTAGGCAGATTTGACACTGAAGTTTCCATCAGAAGATTTTCTCCACCAAAACATGTCACTACCTGGTAAATTGGGAGGATTTACTAGCTTTATTTTCTTAATCACCCACCGTGGAAGGAACATACTCCATTTGTGCAAGTCCCACTTGCCATCTGGCTGGACACACTGGCTAACACTGTCATTTAGGTTAATTAGGTGAGGGTTTCTATCAACGAAGTGCATAAGTGGTTGATCAAATGGAGTCCATAGGTCCTACCAAGCATTAGTAGAGTCACCATTATGCAGTTTACTTCCCACCGCTTTCCTGAATGGGTCCCATACTGATGTTATTGCTTTCCACACCGCTGATTGATTCCTTGCCTTAAAAACTCTAGGAAATCTACCATCCCCACAACCATACTTTGCTTTAGTAGCTTGTACCCATAAGGAGTTAGGTTTGGTGATAAGGTCCCAGAATAGTTTCATAATGAAAGCTTCGTTCTGGCTTGAAAGATCTTTTATCTCGAGGCCTCCATCTTTTTTGTCTTTTTTGATGTTCTCCCAAGCTACTAGGTGCATTTTCTTGCTCTCCCGTCCTTGGTTCCAAAAGAAGTTTATGCTAAGCTTCTCTAACTCCTGCAAGATCCCTTTGGGAAGGAGTGTAGTTTGCATTTGGTAGAAGGGGGAGCTGAGAGGACAGACTTGATCAACACTGTTTTACCTGCCATACTCAGAAATTTCCCTTTCCAAGATGAGAGTTTGTTCTAAAATTTTGAAACCAGCAGGGCAAAGGTCAATTTGGTGGATCTTTTATGCAGCATTAGCACCCCTAAGTACTTACCCAAATCTGCTGTGATGCCAATTCCCAAGGTTCCTCCCTCTTTGGAATTGAATGTTCCTTGAAACAAACATTTTTTATTTATGAAGGCTAATTCTATGACCCGACACCCTACAGAAGTACATAATCAAGTCTCTGATTCTATCTATCTGACTCAAGGAAGCCTCACTAAATAAAATCATATCATCTGTAAAGAATAGATGAGAAAGTTTCGGGCCTGATGGATTAAGTTGTAATGGTTTCCATCTGCCATCTTCCACTTCCCAGTTTATCAGTTGGCTAAGTCTTTCCATACAAAGGATGAACAGATAGGGGCTCAAATGATTACCTTGCCTCACTCCTCTTGATGGATGGAAAGAGTCTGATAGAGAACCATTCCAAGAAACTTTCATTTCAGGAGACGAGACACATAACATCAAGAGGTCCACCAGGCGTTGTTCAAACCCAGGCTCTGCAAATTAAATTTCAGGAAGTTCTAGTCCAATCTATCGAATGCTTTTTCCATATCCACCTTTATTGCTATGTACCCTTTCCTCTTCCTAGCAGATGATATGGTGTGAATGGCTTCTTGGGTGAGGATGATATTTTCACAGCTATGTCGGCCTCTTATGAAGCTACATTGGGTGGGGTGAATCAAGTACTCCATCACATCTTTCAGCCTATTTGCAAGCACTTTGCTTAATATCTTGTAACAGACATTGCATAGAGAGATCGGTTTGAACTCCTTTAAAGAACTAGGATTATCAACTTTTAGAATCATGATAATATGGGTTTGGTTTATTTCTTTCATTTTCCCAGGTTGTTCAAAAATGGAAAAGATGAGGTCACAGATCTTTGGACCCATTGTCACCCATTGATTCTGGAAAAAATGAGGTTGCAATCCATCTGGACCCGGTGCTTTGAATTCCCCCATCTGAAATACTGCATTTTTTATTTCTATCTCAGACACAGACATATGGATATCTGTTAGTTGAGCATCATTTAATTGGTGATAAGTAACCGACCAGTCAGACACCTGAAGCACTTCTTGGTCCGCGGAATAGAGGTTCATGAAGTAGGTGAGAACTTGCTGTTTGAGAACCTCTTGATCAGAAATCCATTGCCCATGTTCATTCTGTAGCATCTCAATTCTATTTTTCTAGGTACATGAAGACATATAACAGAATAGAGCAGAGACGGAGATTTAAGGCAGAGAATGGATAAACGGAACTGAAGTCTGGCCTGAAATATTGCATATTTTGGCTTCTGCCGCAGAAAAGTGTGCACAGGGCACATGCTAGTGCACCGATTGAGAAGTGCAACACGTGAGGTATTCGAATACGACATTTATTGATTTGCATGCAAAGTTAGATGGTAGAAAGGATAGTGAGCACGCTATCAGTCCACAGCACTGAAATAAATTCCCTGACTTCTAATGCTGTTATGATGTACAGGAACAACTCAAAAGAACTTAATATTTAGGGTCAAAGGGAAGACAGAAAACGAAACATGGGACTCCCATGTAGTTTACAAACAGTTGTTACAGGATCACAAGTCCTTAAACCTTCATAAAGAAAAAAATCTTAAACTTCAATAAAAGCATTTGTCCGCTCTCCTCTGGATAGATTATCATTTGATTTGATACATCCATAAGATATATTGACTATTGATAAAAAAAAAAAAGATATATTGACTCATACCTTTACATATGCTGTAATCCATCCTGAAGCATTTATGAACGCATCTATATCTATATTAATATCTGCTAATATTTTACTGATTTAAATTCCAATCGAATATTTGGCAAGTGATCTATGAGCCTCATCATTGAAATTAATACAGTAGCTTCATAACAGTGTCAAATGAAGGAACAGAATTACAGAATACACATTTGGAAAGATTAAATAGAGATGTAAGAAATCATAATTCAACAGTCTATAAATCACAATACAAATGTCAGATTTTCTTGCAATATCAGTTGTTGCATGCTATATTTTATTAATAATCTCAGGCATGGAAATGCACTAAGAGAACATACTTCTTTAAAGGATGTTACGTTGAACTGCTATATCATAGCCTCTCAGTCAACTGAACCATGAAAGTGTTGACTGCTGATGCATTTAAAACAATCCATGAGGATTCAAACAATTCATGAAAGAAGTCTGCTCCAATCTCCTCAGCAGCATTTCTAAAAGCAATTCCAAATGCATTTCCTTTACCAGCACCAAGACGGGGCTTCCCACAAACACCCACAATCAACATTTTATTGGGTTCTTGAGATAGGCAAGCGCAAAGTAGAGGCTTCATTCTTGCTCCTTTCTCTCGCAAAGCATCCATAACAAAATAACAGAACTTTGTCAAAGCTTGGGGGTAACCCAGTAACTTTGTGTCAGCAGAATCTTCAAGTTTTACCCATCTGAATTTCCTCCCACTTCTTATAGAGCCACTCTTGGTTATCGCTGTGCTTCCTTGTCTTAGAATGGCCCTTTGAATCTTGATTGCATGCTGCATTCCAAATTTTAGCTTATCAAGATTGCTCAAGGACAGTGCATCATAAGCTACACCAAATTGCTTGGAAGCACAAGAGCCATCTGATTTCAGAAATGATTCAAGCAGGGCAGTAACGCCGTATACCACATCTGCCGCAGACACCCTTGAATTATAACCATGTATTCTTAAGAAACTCCGATAATAGAAATCAGTCAGCCCATACTCAGGTAGAAATCGCTCAAATTCATCTTTCATTTTGCGTTTGACTTCTATGTTCATATATTGAAACTTCTGTTGGCAATCAGCAAGAGCAAAACCCATCCGGGCTAGCAGAAGATTCAGCTTTTTCATCCCATTGTCGCTCCATGTCTTCAACTTGGTCGCAATGTACGAAGAACACAACATTGAATCAAACAAATTCCACTCTTTTAGTAACATAAGCCTTGGTTCCTCTTCGTATGTAATTCTAGTTGAATTAGGCGCCCGGATCTTTGTCCCATCTTTCAGTGTTACACAAGTTACAGCGTCCAAATTCCCCGAACTGTTGATGTGCTGCTCTAGCTCCATAACCCCATCTTTGTACCGTTCGTCACTTAGCCTCTCATGAATAAACTGATCCGTTAAAGATACACAAGCGAGCCACAGCAGTTCATTTGTGTTCTTCCGCAGAAAATGGCATAATTCATACATCAAACACCCAGATGGCTTCCCATGAAATGTACCCATATGATAATATTCCTTTTTCAGCTTCCGAAAAAGTTGAACTGGGTCTTGTTCATTATCCTGAGAAACTCGCCTTCGCTTCCTGGATCCATCCCTATGCCCCTCGTCTTCACTTTCACTGTCATTGTCGTCATCACTATCAGATTCCTCTTCACCCTCCTCATCGTCATTATTTAAGTCAGTAGCATTAGCCAAAGCCGACACATCAAAATCATAGGCCAAATCAGCCTGCTGCTCATCATCTCTTGTATATAGCACGACCACCCGATCATTATCATCGCTCAAATTGTGAAGATGAATTGGACGGTGACTATCAATCACGAAAATACGTGCAGAAGGACCCAGATTCAAAATCTTCCTCAAGTCCCTGTGGCACCCCCAATTTATCAACAGGATCGAAACAGGCTCATCAGATGAATTTAAACTGGGTCCAGCGTATTTGTGAATCTCCTGGAACGAGGACACGGGATAACATGCATATCGGACCGAATCAGATTCGAGAACATGGAAGATGATTTTCAAAGCGCAGAGCGAGTCCACATCAGAGGTTGACGGGAATATGAGTAAGGGCGATGAAGACGAAGCAATTGCCGACTCGCGTAGTCTGGTGTAGAAGGATTCTACCCTCTGCTCTCTCACCATAATAGCTCAACCGAACACGAGAATTAACAAGTTAACCCGAAATTTAGTACAAAATATTCCGACCCAAGCCAAAATGAACCTAATTGCAGAAACAACCAGCTGGATCCAAGACATTCAAATTTGGATAGCTATGATTCCCAAAGCAACCCAAAAAAAATTAGAAATCAGCTCAAACATTCATCTCTTTCTTTCATGGAGAGAGTGGGAGGGAGAGGAAAGAGAAGAATGAAAGGTTGGAGGCGAAACGGAAATGACGTTTGAGGCTAAAGCTTCTCAATCTCAAATTTCCAAAAAGTCTTTGAAAATTTGAATTTCCCCTGTGTTTCTCTGGGCTCTTCAGTCAGATCTGAGAGATAGAGGGAAGATCAAAGAATTCAAACATTGCGTTTTGAAGTTTTCCGTTTCTGCGAAAATTTCAAAATTTTGAAAGGCGCCGCGAAACTTTGGCGCTTGATGTTTTTGCGAAGGTAAGCGCATGTGGAGTAGTAGACTGATCAGATGCGAACAGTTGCACCGTAAGACAATGGAGACAGATAAAGCATGTTTGGTTTGGCGTTGGTTTATATGTCAATCGTGGGATTTGAGGACAAAAAAACACTGGACGCTAGTTTTGACTTTTTTTTTCCCCACCCCGATTTATTGGGGTCCCGATCGGACCCGCATCGCGTACCTGATTATGGTGAGAGAGTCTTCCGATAGAAATTTTCTGTATACACAAGGTTTGAACCCGAGACCTTACTTAAGCGGAACCAAGCTGCTTACCACTTGAACCAACTTCCATCGGTTAGTTTTGACTTTTTTTGTTATAGTTGGTTTCTCCATTTATTCGCTAGGCTTATCTATAAAAGTGACTTATTTTTTTAAGCTTTGGCTGTGTTTGGAAATACGTTTTGGGAGTAAATAAGTTCTTATTACGCAAACCGAGATAAAACTCCTCTCACATACTTACCTTGTATACCATGAATCACGATTTATAAACACTTATTGCCTAAAAATAAACTATTGCAAACGAACACTTCATGTCATAGCTTATGGTTTGTAACTCAAGTGTTGGCCTTAGTCAGGAAAAAACAGTACGGGAAAAATATAATAAAAAGCATATAGACACATGGTATAAGAGGAGGTAGGGGTGTTCGTGATCGGGATCGGGAAATGTCATTCCCGATCCCGATCCCGAGAAGGGTTCGGGAATGATTTTCATTCCCGATCCCAATCCAGATCCCGAAAATTTCCCGATCCCGAAAATCGGGAAATTTCGGGATTTCCCGATCCTGGATTTGCTTTTTTTTTTTATAAAAAAAATCTCTATATTAAATTTTTTGTTGTGTTTCCTTTAGTCTAGTATAAATATATAATTTGTTTAATATTATATTGTATCAAATAAGTCTCATATAAATATATAATTAGTCCAATACATGCTTAAAGTTGTCGATTCAGCTGTAAAAAGACTAAAAACAAGAACAAAAAATTAGAACTATTTAATAAATAATAAATTAAATTAACGAAATAAACTAAAAGAATAGATATTATCTTAAGGGTGTTAGGGATTTTCACATTTTATTTTACATTTAGTCTTATTTTCTTAAATATTTTTTTTAAAAATATATGTGTATAGATATATTTTCGGGATCGGGAAGTCCCATTCCCGATCCCGATCCCGATCCCGAATTTTTCGGGACCGGAAAATCCCGTCCCGATTTGCTCGGGATCGGGACGGAAAGGTCGGGACGGGAAATTGATGAACACCCCTAAGAAGAGGGTTCATTGGGGTAGGTGTGCTGTCTGCCATCCCGCTTCTTTTGAGCCTATGGTCATTAATTATTACATTTATTTTAAATTGTTTTTGCCTTCAACATTTATTTCAAAAATTTATGTATATATTTCTTGGTTTCTCTTTCCCCTATCAAATACACCCTCGAAAATTCTTAGATTTTGTCAATAAATTTAATAATTTTTCAGTTTTATCCTTATTTAATAAAGGAAATTTCACTCAATTCCCAAATATAAGAAAAAATATTAAAAAAAATCTCAATATAAATTTCTCTATCATAAAACTATATTGACAAGTCATAAATTTAAAGATTTCCAAACTGATGTGGATTTTAGAGAACCAAATATCTTTCACTTTTACAAAAATCATTTATTCAATCGTTAATTCAAACATTAATCATTTTATATAATATTATTTTTTCCCAATCTTAAAATTCCATAAGTCAAAGAAAAAATAAACCGCTTATCCAATCATTAATCCAAACACACCTATTAATTGTTCCATAGATTCCCTCATGATTCACAACAACCACGATACACCATTTTATCAAATGTTTTTGTTAACAAAAATTGCTCTTAACAATATATGAGGGAAATAGATTAAGTGCTCGTTTGGAATAGCTTATTTTTGGGTAATAAGTGCTTATAAATCATGATTCACAGTATACGAGGTAAGTATGTGAGAGGGGTTTTATCTCAACTTGCGTAATAAGGACTTATTTTTTAAGAAATCGTGATCCCAAACATATTATAAGTGATGACTATAGTTATACGTTAGTTTAGTAAAAACCTAGGATCTAGCTAGGAAAACGAGAGAACATTTTTCCCTTTATTTTTGTTTAAAAAAATTATATATTTATGATGTTTCTTTTTTTATGAATATATTTATGATGTTTCTAAATGGAAAAGAAAGAATATTTTTACCCAGTATTTCATTTCAATAAAATAATAAATAGTTGGGGGTTCGTTCTTTGGTCTTGCATGAAGAAATAAAGGCCAAAATAGAATGAAAATTGTGACGGTATTTTTCATATATTGCTGAGAGGCTAAGACGAAAGTTACAATAACAATAGTAATTCCGATCATAGTAATTATAAAAAAGGAACAATTAAAATCCAGTACGCCAAAGTTGTTATGGTGTTTTCCGAATTTCTCCAAAGTTGAGTTTTAACTAAAGGATTTTTTTAACTTTATTACATGTTGCAAGCACAATTTGAATGTCACCTTGGCCCTTTCTTAAATTTTTTAAGAAAACTAGATGGAGCATTTTTTCAAATCTCATATTCTTTTTATAAAGAAAAACAAAATAAAATTTTCTATCTTAAAATATTGGAAGACTAATATAGATGGTATTTTTTTTAATACGTAGATGGTAATTGTTATTTGTTTGCATAAGTTTAACCAATCCTGTTATCCATGTTCTAAATTGTGATTCTTCATCAGTGTAGTTTTCTCGGGGAATGTTTTGTTACTACCATAAAAAATAGTAGTATATCTCAATGCATAAATCCAAATCTTTCTAGTATTACATAAAGGGTTAATGGGTAATTTTGTTCCAGAAGTTTTTTGAAGGACAATTTTGCTCAAGAAATGTTAAAAATGGTGCAATTTTGTCTTGACCGTTATCTCAATTAATGTTGACCATCAGTTGACAAAATATGATGAGCTGGTGTCATTCATATCATTTTTGTTAAGATGCAAATTTGTTTCAAAAGTTCATGTTTCATCTACTTTATTTTTTTCAAAGTTAGATTTAAACTTTTTGAGGTAAATTTACACATTATCAAAAATGATATAGATGACATATGGACCAACAGTTCAACATATTTGGTTGACATTGTGGATTAAGAGCTAAGCATATATGATTAACTAACAGTCAAAATTAACTAGAATAACGGTTAGGATAAAATTATTCCATTTTCAACACTTTTAAGATAAAATTACCCATTGAAAACTTCCAGAACAAAATTATCCATCAGTAAAAACTTACTTGATAGAAAATAGACCCTTGACCCTTACATAAAAGAATTTAGTACCCACATGTAGTACATTCAAAGGGTTGAAAGGGATCCAAGTCCAAATACTTTATTGTGCCACTCCCTTCCCAATACGTGATACGAGCGCGGAGGATTATTTTCCATATTATGCCATTTTATTTTATTTTGCACGCTACCTTATTAATAGTAGGAAAAATTATAGAAAAAAATACTATTTGAATTACAAAAACTCTAAAATATCTACTAAATTATCAAAAGAATAAATAAATAATCGGGTAAGAATATAAGATTTTGAAGGTTGGGTGTTGACAACTTAAATATAGGAATTAACAAATTAGATATAAAAACCCAAGTTGTCATTATGTATACCCAAGTTGCTAATTGTTATTCTTAAGTTGTCATTATATATATTTAAGTTGTCAACACTCAAACTTCAAAATTTCAAATTCATATTAGATCGCATACTTATCATTTTACTAATTTAATAGACATTTTAGGATTTTTATAAGTTAAATGACATTTCTCTATTATTTTCCCTTAATAATATGACGAATAGGGAGGGTTGGGGAATGCTTTTTGATTGAAAAATTAAAGGTTAAAATATATATTTAATCCTTAAGTTTGCACTATATTTGAATTTAGTTCTTTAAGTTAAAAAAAGGTGCTTTTAGTCCCTTAACCTTAATACTGTTAGTCTTATTTAACGGAAAATGCTGACTCATCAATTAAATGCTGACTGTCAACACCCGTTTCCATTTCGATAATCAAAGAGTAATAACGACGGAATTCAATGGGCATACAGAAAAGTACAATTATACTGATAAAATTATTCATTTACAATCCCAACGTCATTCGTTTACAATTCCAATATTGTTCGCCGACGGAAACATAAAATACAGCGGAAGTCTTAATATTTACACTTTTCACCGAAATAGCACAAAATAGACTAATTATGACCACGATCTTTTCCTCGCCTCGAGACACGTGTCGATCACTTTCCGGCGTCTACTTCTTTTCCCTTTGTCTCACTGGTACCCACTGAGGTGTTTGTTTAAAAATAGGGTGAGATTCCGAAGAATCCCCGTAGAGACATAATATCGTTCATAGAAAATGCGAAAAGTAAATATGTCATGCGCCAAGGTATGCACAAATTAATAAACAATATAAACACATCATCGTCATGTATACATGAGTAGGGCCCAGCCCCACAATCTACACCGGTTGGTCTTCTGCCAACTCCCAGTGTAAGTGCACCTCTGGCACTAACAGCCTCTCTCTAGGCAAATCATGTTATTAATAAAGTGCATTTACAAAACAATGGCATCCACACAATCACATAACTTATGGCATAGTGTATGAAGGATAATGTCCCTACCTCAAAGCTTTATAATCCTCTTTTAAATGTGCCTCGAAGAACGTGTCGTATCCGGCCTCCAAATCGGTCCTAAAATATTAAATGTACCAGAAATAGGTCATAACCTATCCAAGTATCATTTTAGACTCTTCCATAGTGTTTATTGTGGTTATATTAGTTTATGGTGAAAATTTACAAAAATGCCCCCGGGAACCCGGCCCGGCCCCGCCGTACCCGGCCCGATGGCACGTTTTTCCAAAATTTTGACTAAGGCTATTCTGACTAATTTTCGCCCAAGGAATCCATTTCTGGCCTCGAAATTGCCAAATTCACTGTAAAATTACGAAAATACCCTTGACAGCCCCTATTTAGGGATTTTAGTGGCGTTTTCGTAAATATGCTTTTTCGGCCTCTACCGAAAAAGTGCCCAACTGTAACCCCACCTATTTTTGCCCACTGAGTCCAATGGAACCATTTATTTCATGAAAATCCAACTCCTACTACCAGATCTGGTCTGGCCGAAATATTGGTCAAAAATTGGAAAAATGGAGTTTTGTGTTTTAGCTTCTAAAACTTGTACTTTTCCACTTCTAATCCTTGATCAACTCACTTAAACACTTCTTAACCATGATTTAAAGAAATTTGGGCAGCATAACCCCTTAGGATTAGGACTTTCCAAATTTACAACCTTAACAATACAACCAAATCCAACCATAATCATCAACAACAACCACATACTAGCATGATCTTAGGATTTGTGAAGTTATCTTCTTGAGTTCCTTTCCTTTCTCTAGAGGTTCTCCACTCTCCTTCTCTTTGGCTCAAGATTTGCTTGCTAATCCATGGAATTTATGGAAAGGAAGAGATTAGAGAAGAGATTTATGGAAGATTAGAAGAAGAAACCTTTAAGAAATCTTAGCTTACCTTGGATCTTACTTCTTTTTGCTCTCTAAATCTCCAAGAGCTCCCAAAAATCACTCTCTCTCTGTTTTTTTTCTCTTCTTGTGCGTGAATGGCATGAAAGGAGGAGGAAAAATTTTATGTACTACTTGTCTTCTCTCATCTTTAATCTTAACCCTTGATCTAGCCAATGGTCAAGATTTTTCCACCTTTCATGAACACTTTAATTGCCCTCATGACACCTTGCATTATGCCATACTTTGTGATCATGAGTGTACTTGGGTCTTATCTCTTCATGTTCATGACACTTGGCATTTTAATTTCATTATTCAATTTCTAACACTTTTCATTTTCAATTTTCGGAATAATGCCAATTCTGGCAGATTTTCTGCCTTAACTTTGAAAAATCATAAATAATTTTGTAGACATCGTTTCGAGTCGATTCCAAAGCCTATGGAACCCTCATTGAGTCTAGTTTCAAGGAAAAATATGGAATTATACTGGAAATGATCATATTATTCCCAGATTTTCAATCTTTGACCGCTGCTCCATAAACTTTCCAGATTTTCTGGATTAACTTCAAAAATTCATATATTTTTGTACATAGCTTCAATTGAGTCATATGACCTATCAAATTAAAGCTTAGGATGTCTACTTTCACCTTGTAAAATGTCATAATTTTTTGTCATCATTTGGTCTTCCTAAACTATATGACAATCTCACTGCCTTGCAGGCGATTTCACTGAAAACACTATTCAACCTTAAATTTTCAATATTTAATTCTTTTGGCCCTAAAAATATTCACCATTTCATTGAATATATATAATAATTATAATATATTCTTGGTGAATAAAATTTGGGATGTTACAGTTCTCCCCCACTTAATTAAATTTCGTCCCCGAAATTTGCTACGCTTACATAGCTATAAACTTCGTGTAACGCTTCTTCATACTTTCTTCTGTTTCCCATGTAGCCTCTCTGGGTGATAACCCTCTCTAGACGACCTTGACAAACAGAACGCTCTTATTTCTGAGCTGCTTTTCCTGGCGATCAATGATTCGATCAGGTACGACTTCATAAGTCACATCTTCACGCATTTCCACATCCTCGTACTCTATTACGTGCTCTGGATCAGGTTGATACCTTTTCATCTGAGAAACATGGAAAACGTCGTGCATCCTACTCAAACTCGGTGGCAAAGCAATACGGTACGCACTTTGAGGTTTTACTCCTCCTTTGTGCCTCCACAATGTCAGGCTGATTAAATAGGAGTCCCACATGAATCTCCATAATACCTGACTGCACTCAAAATTGGTGTTTCTCTATGCTACGCCTTGGCCCTATTCCACTTGAATCATTCAGAGTCATAGAAACTCTTATCAAAACCCCTTTAATATGGAACTTATTACAACGCACCATCGTTGAGAGCCAACACTCCTATAGCTCTATTCTACAATTCAATGTCACGGTGACTGCACTCTAGGGATTGTCGTCACGGTGGCTGCACTCGCGGGTTAGTCATCACAGTGGCTGCACTCTAGGGTTAGTCATCACAGTGGCTCCACTCTAGGGTTTGTCGTCACGGTGGCTCCACTCTAGGGTTTGTCATCACGGTGGCTGCACTCTAGGGTTTTGTACTCGGTGCTTTACACAGGCGCCCATACACCTGGTCAGCCCCCCTCCGGTCAGAATTTCCCTTAGGTAGCCCTCTCCGTTCAGATTTTACCGTAGGTAGCCCTCTCCGTTCAGATTTCACCGTAGGTAGCCCTCTCCGTTCAGATTTTACCGTAGGTAGCCCTCTCCGTTCAGATTTCACCGTAGGTAGCCCTCTCCGTTCAGATTTCACCATAGGTAGCCCTCTCCGATCAGATTTCACCGTAGGTAGCCCTCTCCGATCAGATTTCACCGTAGGTAGCCCTCTCCAATCAAAACTTTCAATCTTTGTGGTCGCAGCACAACTCTACAACTACGCCATAAAGGCAACATTTTCATATTCAAAGCAACATTATTACCATCTGCTCAAGATTATGGATGGGATAGTTCGGTTCCTGAAGCTTCAGCTGACATGATGCATACGCCCTCAATCGGCTTGCATCAATTCTCATCTCAATCAATGCCTACTTGCATCCGGGACTCAATTCCCTTCCCAATCCATGCCATCTAGCATTAGTGAAGACAACAAAGGCTCACTATGGATCTGGGATTTTCAACATTGGTACTTTAATAAATTTTCATCGTCAGCTCTCTGAAGCTCCTCTCCCAATCATCATCCCGTGCATAATGTTGAGTTATGGGAAATTTCGATATAAACATCTCATCCTTTTTATTGTCACACCCCGCACTTCCCCCGCACTTCCCCATTCCCAGGGACTACGAGCAGACTACGAGCATGGACTCATCAGGAATTTGCGGCCCCTCCAACTCAACCGCATTTCTTTTGGCTCCTGCAGCCTCGAACACACGACCCTGAGGGCATAAGATCATTGTCCTGACTAAGGCTACTACCATTGATCAACTCATAATAATCAACAGGACTCAGAACACTGTGTATCACAACCACAGTTTCCTGCCTTCTCAGTTCAGTACTGCTTCCACTTTACCAGGGTCCACCAGGATCCCTTGCCACGAGACTACTTGGCCCAAAAGTCTATCTTTTAAAAGCCAATTCCCACATTTACTTACCCCATTAGTTGGATCCCATATGACCTTCATAGTAACACTCCATCGTTCATAGAACATACGATAATGTATATGCCTTGCACCATATAATGCAATATTGTACTAATACATAACTCAGTTCAGTCGAAAATGTGTTCAGAGCCAACCATTGTTGCAACCCCTACACATTTCGTACCTCAGTCCTTGACTGGGCATATCAGTGTACCAGAAGGCACTGCCCGTAGGCATTATTCATCAGTTTCGATAAGTCCACCCCCTGTCAGTAAGCCCAATCCATGCCCAAGGGACATGGTTCCTCACTATGTGGCTGGCAACAATGCCAACCCGTTTCATTTCTAAAGGATCTCTGCTCGATATCGCTATCAGCCTGATACAGCTCTTTATCATTGTCCCCTAGAGGGAACTTCCCGATTCTTACATTTCTGGGTAGAATCCCCACTACCAAACACATCCTTGTAATTGTCACTTCTAACAAGATGCAAGCTCAATAAGTCATTCTAACTATTGTACATCACGATGTTGATTCTGATACTATTATCAGAATTGTTACTACTGGTACTCTGATAACATTATTACGTGTATCGATTCTTTTATCCAGCACACTAGTCTCACTAATATTGTTGACTGGGCACTGGTACCTCCTTAGCTTGTGTTGATTCTATTGTCCTCTGATACCGTTAACACTATTCTGATACCGCTTTCACAAGTGCGTCTATCATTACCATATGTACTGGAACCACCAATACCATCAACTGGGTACTGGTACTACCTCTGTATACATGGACAATACTGATACCATCCTGATACCACTGATATCATTCTGATACCACTGATATCATTATGATACTATCGATACCACACTGGTATTATCTCCAGGTGCACCAGTACCACCGATACTACAATCTGGGTACTGATATCACCTCTAAGTGCTCTATTTACCGCGCCCTCAGCCTCGACCACTACCTCTACCTCGGCCTCTACCACGGCCACTATCACCATCTTCTAGTTGTACTGTTTCCATAACTCACTTTACACGAAATTGAGGAAAGTTAATTTTTGATTCAAGAGCAAGGGCATTCTTGTCATTTCATAAGTAGTCAGGGTACAAGTATGTCATACTTCGTACATCACAACTATTTATAGTAGTGAAGAGAAATAGAAATATGATACATCCTACATACTACCGCACATGACATATTGTCTTTTACATATTCATACTATCATTTCCTTGTACCCTCCCAAAACAACCAACTCTAACTAATTCTTTCTCTGTCTGTCGGCTCCACCTAACTGCCCTTAACTTGAAGTACGTGCCGGTCAGCTCCGGTCACCAAAATAACCCACGTAAGCCCCATACTACAGTTCGATATACATAAACTCCCGCACTAGCTTTCTGATGTGCTTCCGGAAAACCCAGAAGTTCGCCTTCAGGCCCCGCTCGACGATGAGGTTCTTCTGTCGATTCCAGAATGCTGTATTTGGGAAGAAGTGCATTGTGGACAGAACCCAGCACTCATCGGTCACCGTAATCCCCAATGGTATCAGCAGTCGGTACAATGTCTCTACGCCATCAAGGAATGCATCATACCGGCCCCTCGGGGTATCATGCTCCTGTAATGCCCTATAGTGCTTGGCCATAAGAAGGTAGTACAGCTCCATGTCTGGTTTTAGATTGTACAGCACCTGTACCCGCTCTGCCTGAGACTCCTGGTCACTCGTCTCGTCTCGTCTAACGGAATTTCCTCTGGCGCATCTCCAGTCTCGCCAACCTTTGTCAATGTCATCCCGCTATCACTGCTAATCTCAATCACAGGCTCATTCGGACCGTCCATGATGTCCTATCGCCATGTAAACAAAATCTTATCAGTATACATTTCTGATAATGCCAGAACCGCTTATTAGCTCTGATACAAAAAATGTCAACACCCGTTTCCATTTCGATAATCAAAGAGTAATAACGACGGAATTCAATGGGCATACAGAAAAGTACAATTATACTGATAAAATTATTCATTTACAATCCCAACGTCATTCGTTTACAATTCCAATATTGTTCGCCGACGGAAACAGAAAATACAGCGGAAGTCTTAATATTTACACTTTTCACCGAAATAGCACAAAATAGACTAATTATGACCACGATCTTTTCCTCGCCTCGAGACACGTGTCGATCACTTTCCGGCGTCTACTTAATAGAAAAGTAATATCGTTCATGCGCCAAGGTATGCACAAATTAATAAAAAATATAAACACATCATCGTCATGTATACATGAGTAGGGCCCAGCCCCACAATCTACACCGGTTGGTCTTCTGCCAACTCCCAGTGTAAGTGCACCTCTGGCACTAACAGCCTCTCTCTAGGCAAATCATGTTATTAATAAAGTGCATTTACAAAACAATGGCATCCACACAATCACATAACTTATGGCATAGTGTATGAAGGATAATGTCCCTACCTCAAAGCTTTATAATCCTCTTTTAAATGTGCCTCGAAGAACGTGTCGTATCCGGCCTCCAAATCGGTCCTAAAATATTAAATGTACCAGAAATAGGTCATAACCTATCCAAGTATCATTTTAGACTCTTCCATAGTGTTTATTGTGGTTATATTAGTTTATGGTGAAAATTTACAAAAATGCCCCCGGGAACCCGGCCCGGCCCCGCCGTACCCGGCCCGATGGCACGTTTTTCCAAAATTTTGACTAAGGCTATTCTGACTAATTTTCGCCCAAGGAATCCATTTCTGGCCTCGAAATTGCCAAATTCACTGTAAAATTACGAAAATACCCTTGACAGCCCCTATTTAGGGATTTTAGTGGCGTTTTCGTAAATATGCTTTTTCGGCCTCTACCGAAAAAGTGCCCAACTGTAACCCCACCTATTTTTGCCCACTGAGTCCAATGGAACCATTTATTTCATGAAAATCCAACTCCTACTACCAGATCTGGTCTGGCCGAAATATTGGTCAAAAATTGGAAAAATGGAGTTTTGTGTTTTAGCTTCTAAAACTTGTACTTTTCCACTTCTAATCCTTGATCAACTCACTTAAACACTTCTTAACCATGATTTAAAGAAATTTGGGCAGCATAACCCCTTAGGATTAGGACTTTCCAAATTTACAACCTTAACAATACAACCAAATCCAACCATAATCATCAACAACAACCACATACTAGCATGATCTTAGGATTTGTGAAGTTATCTTCTTGAGTTCCTTTCCTTTCTCTAGAGGTTCTCCACTCTCCTTCTCTTTGGCTCAAGATTTGCTTGCTAATCCATGGAATTTATGGAAAGGAAGAGATTAGAGAAGAGATTTATGGAAGATTAGAAGAAGAAACCTTTAAGAAATCTTAGCTTACCTTGGATCTTACTTCTTTTTGCTCTCTAAATCTCCAAGAGCTCCCAAAAATCACTCTCTCTCTGTTTTTTTTTCTCTTCTTGTGCGTGAATGGCATGAAAGGAGGAGGAAAAATTTTATGTACTACTTGTCTTCTCTCATCTTTAATCTTAGCCCTTGATCTAGCCAATGGTCAAGATTTTTCCACCTTTCATGAACACTTTAATTGCCCTCATGACACCTTGCATTATGCCATACTTTGTGATCATGAGTGTACTTGGGTCTTATCTCTTCATGTTCATGACACTTGGCATTTTAATTTCATTATTCAATTTCTAACACTTTTCATTTTCAATTTTCGGAATAATGCCAATTCTGGCAGATTTTCTGCCTTAACTTTGAAAAATCATAAATAATTTTGTAGACATCGTTTCGAGTCGATTCCAAAGCCTATGGAACCCTCATTGAGTCTAGTTTCAAGGAAAAATATGGAATTATACTGGAAATGATCATATTATTCCCAGATTTTCAATCTTTGACCGCTGCTCCATAAACTTTCCAGATTTTCTGGATTAACTTCAAAAATTCATATATTTTTGTACATAGCTTCAATTGAGTCATATGACCTATCAAATTAAAGCTTAGGATGTCTACTTTCACCTTGTAAAATGTCATAATTGTTTGTCATCATTTGGTCTTCCAAAACTATATGACAATCTCACTGCCTTGCAGGCGATTTCACTGAAAACATTATTCAACCTTAAATTTTCAATATTTAATTCTTTTGGCCCTAAATATTCACCATTTCATTGAATATATATAATAATTATAATATATTCTTGGTGAATAAAATTTGGGATGTTACACTGACAAGGCATGTTTAAATTTAAAAATATAAAAATAATTATATGAGTAAGCCAATCAGAATGAAACGCCTAATTTAAATTTAACCCACCTTCTATTTTTTTGAAAAGAGGAAAAAAATTAGTTGCTTTCATCTTCCCGGTAACACCACCATCTCCTCCTTTTCTCCTCTCCTCTCACAACTACACCAACCACCCTTTTCTCCAAAACTCTTTGATAATTTGAGATGATCGAACACATTTAAGGTGTGTTTATATTAGCTTTTAGAGAATAGTTTCTGAAAAAAAAAAGGTGATAAAACCGATTTTAGAGAATAGATTCTGGAAAAAAAAGTGATTTTGATAAAATTATAGTGTTTAGGTATTGTGATTAGAATCACTTTTTTCATAATCAAATTCCTAAAAAGGACATTAGCTTTTGTGATAATTACAAATAAAGGATAAGATGATATTTTATGTTTTATTTAACATGAAATTTTATAATAAATACCAAAAATGAAATAAAATTTTTATGTGTATGAAATTATTCCATTTCTTATTTTTTTTTCTCTCCATACATTTTATTTTTATTTTTTTCCTTTGTCATTTCCATACACGTAAAATGTTAATTTTGAATTTTTATTAATTTATTACTTCCCTTTTTCCTTTTTTTCCCTCTCTCAAGCACAAGCATAATTTTGCAAAACAGAATTACGGTTTTGAGCAAAATCACATCAATTATTGAAAAAAGGAAAGAGAAAGAGAAGAAGGAAAGAGAAATGGGTGATTGGGGGAAAGAAGAAGGAAAGAGAAAGAGGAAAAGTGAAAAAAAAAACAGAGAGAGAGAGAGAGAGAGATTTTTTAAAACCATAGTTTTAGAAAAAAAAAATGTGATTATAAACTTTTTTCACGTGTTTGGGTAGTTTTCTATCAAACTATGATTTTCATCCCAAAAATTGTTTTTCTAATGATATTCGAACACACACTCAAAGACCAACTGCTTAAACCAACCCACAGTAAGACTCTGTTTGGTTCGACAGAGGAGAGGGGAGGGATTTTAATGGAGGGGAGGGGAAGGGAGGGGATTTGGGGGATTTTAATATTATCTTGTTTGGATTGATCAGAAGGAAGGGGAGGGGAGAGATTTTAATATTACTTTGTTTGGTTCAGAAGGGAGGGGAAGAAAATTATTTTCACATGGACAACTTTACCCTTATGTTATAAGTGTTTTTTTTCCAAACTCTATTAAATATATAGTAAAGTTCAAATATAAATAAAATTTTTATGTCCTAAATTATAATCAAATGCAAGGTTCTGAAACCCGGACCAGGCACTAAACTGGTCGGGGTACTGGGTCAATTGTCAATAGATCAGATTAGAGTTAAACCGAGGCTAACCCAGGGTTAGACCAATGAAGAAGTGAATATTTCAGGGTTATTTATATGAGATTCTGAATAAAATATTTTTTCAAAAAAGAAAAACCCGATCAAACCGCAAAAAACCCGATTGAACCAGGGTCACCTACTGGACAGGACCAGTCAGATCACCGGTTAGCCGGTTTCCGACCTGAAAGGGCCGATGCAGTCCAGTCTTAAGAACACTAATTAAATGTAATCAAATGCCAACCATATGGCATCCAAAAAAATATGGAGCATAACGTTGAAGGCCACCAAATATGTTAAACACCTGAACATGAATGAGTTAGTAAAGAATATGCATCAAGCAAAAAAAATAAAGAATATACAGAAAAGAAAAAATCATGCTAGGCAAGGTAAACAAATAGAGTTAGTAAACCGTATAAAAAAAAGAGTTAGTAAAGAATATGCATAAAAGAAAAAGTATGCAAAAAAGCAAGAATAAAAAGGAATAAGGGCAATTTTGGGTTATTACAATAATAGGATGGGCATTTTAGTCCAAACACACAAATATTTCAGCCTTCCCTTCAAATCCCCCAATTTTTGGGGGGGTCAAAAAATTTCTCCTCCCCTCCAAATTTTTTTTCCTACCAATCAAGGGGAGGGAAGCAAAATCCCTCCCCTCCCGTCAAATCAAATTGAGCCTAAATAACTTTGTATCTGATTTACAATTCAACCTTTTCAAATATATCAACTTCACATGGAGATGTGTGTGTGAGAGATAATAATTATCACTGTCTGATTCTCACAACCAAGAATTAATTTTCAACCCAAAAATATTACAATCCTGGCATACACATGGCTTCAATTCGAACATCAGTTAACCTGATCGCATCCTTGCTTGATCTCTCTTCTCCTTCCATTCTTCATTCCAAACGCTAGCCGGAAGTTGTTCTCATCCGCCACAAACTTTTCCACAAACGGCCTCATTCTTGGGTCGTTGTACAACCTATGATCTGATTTCAAAACCCCCAAACCATTTGGAAGTTTCTAGAAATACACATTATCGAACTTGTTAGGGATGGTAGGGAGTTACAGAGAAAAGGGTGTTGGTATGGTGGTGATAGGGTAGGAGAGAGGAACGAGATCTTTTTCCTATTTCTCAAAAAATATAAAAGGTATATTAAAATTAAATTAGATGTTACATTTTGGTTGATTTATGCATACAATTATTTTTCTATTTTAAAAATTAAAGTATGCCTCATCAACATATAATTATTTTACGCATATACTTATTTTTCTATTTTAAAAATTAAAGTTTCCCAAACATGCAAATATATGAGAGGAGTTTTATCTTGGTTGGAGAAAAAATGTTTAAAAAAGTGCTTTTCTGGGTTTCCCAAACAAGTACTTGAGCTCATTTAAATTAAGGGCTGGGTTTTTAAAAAACATAATTATATGGTAAACCGACTTTTATGCTCGGCCCGTTTAACTTGCATATTACTCCATCTACTCTTTTTTATGAGAAACAGCCGCCATATATATCCCGTTCCTATTTATAAGAAACATTTAAAGAATATCTTAATTTTGGTCTATTATTTTTCCATTTTGCCCTAATTTAATTACCATATTTCTCCCATACTCTCTTCACCACATAGTCTCTCTCTTAGACAATCATCTTTATTACTCCAACAATATTATTTTTTTATTCTCTCTCTTCTGCATTTCTCTTTATCATAATAATTTCCTTATTCTCTCTCCTATTCCCTATGACCTCATAAATAAGGGTATTTTTGTCAAAAATGTTACAATTTTTACATATTTATTACTCTTAATCACCACTTTAATCTACATTATTTGGTTAAGTATTCTTTATAAAAATACACAAAGGGAGTATTTGTTTTCATTTGAGGTACTCCCTCTAATCCACATATTACAGGAGCCTTCTAACTACTTTACTAGACCAAGAAAAGTAGTTAAAATTAGTTTGTATCATTGAAATAATTAAAAATCATCACCACCTTCTCATATTATCCTCCAATTAAAATCAACAGATCTTAAGTACTTTTAATTTTTGTCTTATACTCCCTTCGGCCCTAAATATAAGACCTAGTTGCCTTTTTTTTGGAGAGGTTAAGGAAGCTAAATATAGTATTAAATCATAGTATATATTGTGTGTAATTAGATTATATATCAATTTATAAGTCATACTAATTAGTTTGGATAAAAACGATAGATATAAATAGGGCTGAGCAAGTGACCCACAACCCAGTGAGCCCGCCCAAGCCCAATGGAAAATTGCCTATTTTGGCCCACCCAAGAAAGGCCCATAATGGGCTGGCTTAAAAGAGCGAGCTTGTGTGCTAAACGGGACGAGCCACGGGCATATCCTTAGGCTGCCCATACTCGCCCATGTGTGTGTGTATGTGTAAGTATAATTTAAGCAAAGGATGCCATATTAATTTAATTATATTCAACATATGTGAAATAAAATATAGATTTAAATATAAATATATTGTATTATATATAACGTGATGTCAAAGTTGTTTTGGAAGTAATTTTTCCTAATGCGATATAGCATGAAGTCAAGTTAAAGCATATTATGAATATCTTGCATCGCTTATATGATAGCTTCATTACTTGTAATGAAAAAATCTGAATCTTAGTCTAAGTTAGCATTATAACAAATAGATGATAGTGTTTGGAAATGTTTTGATTCCAAAGGTTGAAATTGAAATATCTTTGTCTACCATTGATCACACATTTAAAAAGTTTTTAGTTAGTTCAAAGTGTTGGAACTTGTGTCCTAGGGGTCAATTTGTATTTTGAATATTGTTATTTAATGAATTTCTCCATTTTGTTGTCATATTATTCGCATGTTAATTATGATAACTGTATCCTTGGATAGAGCATTAATATTGTCCTAAATGTCCATAGTCGGTCATCTATGTGAGAGCAGAGGTGAAGTGAGACCAGTATGACTTTAATGAGTTATGAAGATACAAATCAAAGTCTTAGGCACTTGTAAGAGTATAAGGTGCTGAATCGACCCACTATGAGAAAGCTGCATGGATTAAATCATAAGCTTATCTCATGTATAATAGCATCATAATGCCCTTTGACCTGAGATCATCATGATTCCTACATGAAATCGCTAAGATTTGACCTAGTCAAAAGTCACCTTTAATCGGGTGATGATAAAAGCTATAGTTGAGCTTGGTGGTTTTCATGCAGAGGAATGTGAATGGTCAAGATGGAATTTGTCCCTCACATTAGTAGAGAGATATTAATAGGCCCCTCGATGACTGAGTCTGAGAAATGTATGGCTATACTGCGATAGAAAGTAGTTTCCATTTCTATTGTGAGACTACTCAGGAATCAGGAAGGTAATGGTTAGGAACAGGAGGTTGACAAGATCCATGCCTTATCATTGGCCGAAATATCATGTGAAAAAAGGGACGTGACATGGTTGTATGACAGGTTGCATCATGTTAACGATCCTCATATGAATTGGGTAGTCGTAATGTCTTGCTAGAGGCCGCTTGTGACTTGTGGGTTAGTATAGTCATTAGCCCACTGCCAACTTTGTATGGGCTTATAGGTCGCACACAAGAATAGCCCAACACGAGCTATAATATCCAGGTTCATTGAGTCTAAGATGTGTCTAAGATTTAATGAATACAATGTTTAATCTAGGGTGGACGAATTTTATATTTATATATATGGGTTAAAGGCCATTTTTGCTTTGAAAGTATTGGTTTAGGGGCAATTTTGCCTCGAAAGTCTCATCTGACACAATTTTGCCCCGGAAGTTTCAAATATGGGGCAATTTCGCCCTGATCATCACCCCAGTTAAGTTTGACTATTAGTTAACCGAATTTCAGGGTACATTTGCTCCTAAGTGAACTTTCAGGGCAAATTTGCTTTTAAGTTGAAACTTCCAGGGCAATTTTGTTGTTATCTTATAGGCAAATTTGCCTCGGAAGTTTTGACTTGGGAGCAAATTTGCCCCTAAATTTGGTCACCTAACGGTCAACCTAATTGCCATAACAGTCAGGGTGAAATAGCCCCATATTTGAAACTTTCAGGGCAAAATTGCCCTAAATGAGACTTTCGGGACAAAATTGCCTTTGAGACAATACTTCCAGGGCAAACAAGACATTTAACCCTATATATATGTATATGATATAAAATTCATGAAAAGAATATTAATAATATTATATATGTGTATTTTCAAAATACATGTGTGAGTATATGTGTGTGTGTGTGTATTGTGTGATAATATTATTATATTGTGTTAGTTTTAAATTCAGTTTTATGAGATAAATTAAATTTAATAACTAATGTGATAGAGATATAATATCTCATATTTAATTTATAAAGATAAATTAAGTCTAATTCCATAGGTTCTTTATTTAGATTAAATAAATGGTTAATTAAAAATGTTGGACAAATTTAATTAAACCAAATTTATTTAATTAGCTTATCAAAATAATTAAGTGTTAATTGATTTCAAAATGAATTAAGATTAATTTTGAAAATCCAATATAGCCCTGTCAGTTATAAAAATGAATGGGCAACATAATACTGGCACGGATGACAAAATAAGGAGCCGCAAGAAACCCCAGGGGGATGAGAGACATCGGAGACGATAGCACACAATCTGCGTTAGGTTCGTATTCATGTGGATACCGATAGAGGGAGCTAATCCAAGGTGTTAGTTCCTGGAGATCGGAAACCCTAAAACGTAATAGGTATGATTCTTTCTAACTCAATCGTCATTGATAGATCCGCAATTGGGATTGGTGAATTTTTACAATCTTAAATTTTTGTTGTACCTGCCAATCCCAACACAAAGACTGTGACTAAGAGGGCTGAGCATGTCAACACCCGTTTATATTTCGATATGCGCAGAGTAATAAAGGCATAGTTCCATAGGCATACAACAAAAGTATAAATATACTGATAAAAGTAATTGTTTATATATGGGAATCCTTCTCGCAGGGTTTGATAATATTTACAAATTTGTCTAGAATATTCAAAAATAAAAACTACATATAACCACTATCCATATCTTGGGATCCGCACTATTAGTTCCCCATGTTTACCACCTTGCCTTTGCATTCATTGGTTCCCGTTGGCACATTTATCATTTATAAAAAAGGATGAGATTTCAAGAAATTCCAGTAGCGACATACAATTGATCATATAAAAAGTGAGAATTAAATATGCAATACACCATATAATGTAAAATGAAAATCTATATCATAACATGTGTGTACACAATGCTCAGGACCAAATTGTTAGATATAAATAGTTTTGATGATGTCAAATATAGATGTCAAATATGAGCAAAAAGTTTGTATAATATACTTATCTTATATATTGACTAACTACTATATTTAATGTTGTATATCTTATAGATTAATCATAAACCCAATGGTGGGTTGATGTTATTTTGCTTGTAATGCCTCATAAATGGAGAATGATCATCAAGAAGAAAATCAAGAAGCAAGGGATTGAAGAAAGAAGGCATTGCAAGAACTAATGAAATATCAAGAAGAAAGATTGGTCAAAGCAAAGAAAGAAGAAGATTGAAGATATTCAAGAAGATATCTAGTTGGATTATGAAGAATGATTATCAATTTAAGAAGATATCTAGTTGGGTTATGAAGAATGATTATCAAGAGGAAAAACAAGAAGAAAGAGTTTGAAGAAAGAATAAGGTGCAAGATCTAATGAGAATATCAAGATTTAAGCTCTTAGAAGTAATACATAAGGTTGGAATGGGTCAATACGAAGTTAAAATGACATATACGGAAATTATAGCACCTCCAAAGATGATTACTCTAGTAATATGACATTGCCTCATTTTGGAGGTGATTACTTGAGAGCTTACTCGAGTAATCTGCATTTTTATTATGCTATGTTTTTGTGCTGTAGGACAGAGGTTTGGTATTTTGAGCATATCTCTCTAACCACACGACAGATTGAGCTGAAACCAGTGGCATATGAAACTAGATCCCAACACAAACTATGGACACCAAGATAACATTAAAAGGAGTTCATATGAGAGAGCTATGATATGTTGAAGTTGACACATGAATCACCATCATATTCCAGGACAGCTTCGGTATTTTGGACATAACACTCAAACTACACATCGGATTGCGACGAAACTAGTGCCATATAAAAGTAGACTCAAATGAATTTCCATAGATATATAATTTGTGACATTTCAAGTTATATACTAAGATCTATGCCTTCTGGAATTTGCTGCTCATGATTTCAGAGATTGTCTAAGAATTGTAGATATTCTTTGGATCATAACTTTCTGTGTACAACGAGTTTGGAGGTGATTCTTGTTGCATTGGAATGTAGACGATGAGAGATTTCCGATCATATATAATTTGCCATGTTTCGAATCAAAATCAAGAATTTACTTGAAGGCACCACTCGAGTAATATGCAAAGTTATTTGAAACATTACTCGAGGGACCACTCGAGTAATGTGTGAGAATTCGTTCCAGTAAGCTCTCTATCAAGAATTGAGTTAGATTACTTGAAGGGATCACTCAAGTAATTTGCAGAGTTATTTGAGACAATACTCAAGGGGGCACTCGAGAAATCAAAGAAGAAATCATCCAGTAGCTCTCGACCAAGAAATGAGTGAGATTACTCGAGGGAGCACTCGAGTAACATGAAATGCTAACATGAAATGAAAAGAAAGCATTACTCGAGGGATCACTCGAGTAATGAAGTTGGAAATGCTCTTGGTCAGATTTTGAATGAGATTACTAGAGTAATGACCAAGGCTTACTTGAGTGACCACTGGAATAATGCATCCCAAGAGAACAGAACAACGTACTGAATCTTTCAAAAATCATGGGATTAATTATGAAACTCACTCTTCTTGCTTCCAATTACTCTAACACTTCATTATATTAGTGTTTAATGTGTTTCTCCAGGAATACAATAAAGAGATTATGCTAAGAGACAAATGTTGACTTTATGGAAGTGGAGCGTCATTGTTCGTAACGACTAATTTTCAAATTCAAGCAAACAGAAAAATGAAGGAATAGGACTCAACGAATTAGTTGAAATACTCATAACGGTCATATCCTACTACTCTATAAATATAGAAGATTCAAGCAGAGCAAAAACAACAACAACGAGAACACAACGACACAAACATGCTCATATTATAAGCTATCCATCTCGACCGAAACACTCTCTGTTCTTATTTGTTTTCTATATTATGTGAATTTGAGAGAGTTATTGATTGCATTGTACTTTAGTATTCATCTATTAACTTTTGAGAGAGAAGATTAATTGTAATATTTCATCATCAAAGTTGTATCCTTATGAGGCGTGTAAGGGGGAGTAACTCAGTTGTAACCTTACGGTGTCTAAGGGGGAGTAACTCTGTGAAAGATTTGTAAAAGGCTTCACAAGTGCCCGGCTAAACTTGTCAGTTGTAAAGGCTATTCTTGTGCCTGGATTAAACATGAAGATAGTGGATTTGAAAATATCAGGAAGAGCCTGGAGACTGGACGTAGGCCATCACATATTGGACAGAACTAGGATAAATCACAGTTTGCATACTCTCTTTCTTAAACTCTTATATTTCCAACATATATTAACTGTTGATTTATAATTCATTACCTTCATATTTATTGCTTCCGCTAAGATGCGAAAATATTTTTAAAGTTCTTAAGTTTTTATCTTACATCCAATTCACCCCTTTCTTGGGTGTCAGCCAATTCAAACACAAATAATTGTTTGGATCTTTTACGTGTACCTCAGCTGAGTCCCCAACTACAGCTAGGTAATACCCGTGTACCTTAGTTCAGTCCCTGACCATAGGTAGGTAATGTGCCGTAGGCACGTGTTCATGTGACATAATACAACAACATACAACATATCAATAATCACATAGTGTATGAAAGATAATAGTTACTACCGTAAACCTTTTTCACTTCAAATGATGCATGCCTCGTAATGCGTGCAAACAACTGGGCTTTCAACTAGGTCTTAAAATTGCAAATGTACAAGAATTAGGTTAAAATCCATTCATATACCACTTTAGACACTTTCAAAGTATTTTTGGTGGTTATATTAGTTTATATTGAAAATTACCAAAATGCCCCTGGGACTAGAGCTGGGAATCAGGGCTGGCCCGGCCCTACAGGGCCGGCCCTTGACGGGCCAGGGCCTAACAGAGCCGGCCCTAAAGGGCTCGGGGTCAGGAAAATTGCAATTTTTCAAGGGCCGGCCCGAGAGCATCAGGGGAAAATCCTTTTCACAATATTTAACTATTTTTTCTGCGTATTTTCCCCAAAGAGATATAATTAGTAAATAATAATGATTAAAGTTCTAATTTAATACATAAATGTTGTCAACATTAAGGTTTAAATTACACGTCTCTTGCAACAAACAAACACAGTTACTAATGTATAATCAAAGGTAAAATCATGTCCATAAATAACTCACACAAAGGTCAAAGTATAAGAAGGCAAGAAGCTAAATACTCTAACCTCTAAACGACATGAGTATGACGACTATCATTTTCACCTTCTTTGCCACTATCATTAATTTCAAGGAAATTTGATTGTGTTTCACTTTGAGCAGTAGGTTCAAGTAGTCAAATAATCACAACCTCCATAAAAAATCATACTCTATCAGGCAGAATAGTATATAATATGATTTTAGTCTAAATAGGCAGAACAATATACTCAAAAATCATAATATGATCAATTAGACAAAACAATATACTCAAAAATCATACTTTATACAATATGAGGACATAATGACATATAGATTCAATAAGGTAATTCAAAAATGTAACATGGTTCCTTTCCAAGTAAAAAAAATAAAAAATAAACGGGCCTAAAGGGCCGGCCCGAGGCCCTCCAGGGCCAGCCCTTATAAGCCCGAGGCCCTACAGGGCCAGCCCTTTTAGGCCTAACTTCCTTTTAAGACTCCAATTTACAAGCCCTGCCCTTGAAGGGCCAGGGCCTAAAAGGGCCGGCCCGACGGACTCGGCCCGTTTTCCCGGCTCTACCTGGGACCCAGCCCGATCTCACTGTACTTGGTTTGATCGTACTTTTCCGAAAATTTTGACCCTGGCTATTCTTTCATATTTTTGCCCAAGAAATCCATTTCCAGCCTCAGGTTTTGTAAAATCACTGCTAAATGACAGTTTTACCCTTGGTAGCCCATAATTAGGGTTTCGGGGGCTTTTTGTAATTTCACTTTCTAGGGCTTTACTGAAAAAGTGTTCAACACTAACCCCACATAATTTTTCCTCCTGAACACAATGGAACCTCAATTTCATCAAAATCAAGCTCCTAGCCCCATTTTCTTGCTTAGCCGAAACTTAGAAAATAAAAGGGAAAATTGTGGTTTTTGATTTTCAACTTCAAATCCTTGTTCTTTTCTACTCTTAATCACTTGATTGACTCTTTAATCACATTATAAATATGATTACACTAAATTTAGATAGCATAAGAGCTAGGATTTGAGCTTCCCAAATTTTACAAATAACAACAAATCAACCACAATACCACCAACAAATCCAACAACAACAACAACAACAACAAGTATTTAAGGTCTATGAAGTCACTTTTGATTTCTTCTTCTTCTTTCTCCTTGGCCGAAAATTCCTCTCCCTCAAACCTGAAATTTTTTCTTGCTAAACACCTTGAATCACGGAGAAGAGTAGCTTAGAGAAGTGATTTCACAAATTAGAAGCCAAAATACCAAGGAAATCCACCCTACCTTGAAACTTTGCTCCTTTGTCTCTTTAGATTTCTTAAGCTCTCTCTCTCACCCCCTGAGCTATGGCCGACATTTTTGAAGGAAAGAGATGAAGGGGATTGTTTTATGAAATATCCCAATTTTCCCCTTAATTCTTTAATTACCAATAATACCAAAATTTTGACTTTTGAGGCATAAGACTTATCTACATGTAGGGGTGGAAACAGGCCAGGCCAGGCCAGGCTTCCACCCTAACAGGCCTGGCCTGTTTTGTGTCAGGATGGCCTGTGCCTGGCCTGTGGCCTGTTACAGGCCTTATTTTGAGCCTAAGCCTGGCCTGTATATAGGCCTGGCCTGGCCTGTGGCCTGTTAAGAAAGCCTGAAACTAGAATAGTGGGGGAAACAGGCCACAGGCCTCACAACAGGCCTACATCAAACAGGCTAAAAACAGGCCAAACTCAAACAGGCCGAAAACAGGCCAAATTAAAACAGGCCGAAAACAGGCCCAATTACAATAATGATCCGACATAAACCATAAAAAATGAAACAAAATACAACTATACAACATAACATTAACCAAATACAACAGCCAAAGGATCTTCTCGTCTTTACATCAAATCTTCAATATAATATCTTCTTCTCCTTTGAAGACCTTGGAAAAAATTAATCAAATGTATAATATTAGAGCATAACACAATTTTAACAAGGAATATGTATAAGAAATGAGCAACATACAAAAATGGATTTAGATTCTTTAAAGGCAAGCAATAAATGTCAAATAAACCAAATTCTTTAAGTGAATGCAGATTCTACAATAAACCAATTTCTACTATAAACTAATTTCTTTGAATTAAGATTCTTCAAGTGAATCAAGTTTCCAAATTCCAATTACCACGAGCATAAACCAATTTAAAGAATAAAGGATATTATCTCAAACAAAAAAGAGCTCATGCTGTGGAAGGGTCAGGAAGAACATTGACGGATTTGAAGCTCAAACATATATTAATGACAGGGTTCAGAACAAGCAAATCGAAAGAACAATTAACAGAACTAGAACCAGAACAAAGTAATCGCAATCATCAATCATATATTTTTATGTCAGATTCATATTCAAAGTAAACGAACCAGAACCAGAACAACAGATAGCTCTTCAGGATCAACAGGCCCTCCCCTAAGAACAAGTTCGTCCCCAGAAAAACAGAACAAAACAGAGAGAAATCGAACTAGAACATGAACAATAACACTATATGCACGTTTGTCTCTCAGAAATTAGAACATGAACAAGCAAATCGAAAGAGAAATCGAACTAGAAGAGAAGCAAACCTCGTTTCAGATCCCACAAGGCGAACGGTCTTCTGATCAAGGCGAAACTGAAAAAAGGAACAGGGCCGAGATCTGAGCCTGAGAGTCGACTTGTCCAGTGTCGGCTGAGATCTGAGACTGAGAAAGGAATAGGGCCGAGATCGGAGTGACGGTGATCGACTGAGAGAGTGAGAGTGGGTGTATGTCGACTATTGAGCGGCTGAGCTGAGAATCCGAGATCTGAGAGAAGGAGTGGTCGAGAGAGAGAGACGGAGATCAGATCTGAGAGAGGGAGGGGGAGTCGAGAGAGAGAGACGGAGATGAGAGTCCGAAATCTGAGACAGGGAGTGGAAGTCGAGAGGGAGAGACGGAGATGGGAATCCGAGGTATGAGAGAGGGAGTGGGAGTCGAGAGGGAGAGACGGAGATGAGAATGAGAATCCGAGATCCGGACGAAGTTGAGTCTGTGAGTGAGGGTGAGAGTGATTGGGGCAGCCCAACATTAATTCAGCCCGAGAGTGATTGAGATTAGAGAATATGGGGTGGCCCAAATTTTTTTTTTTTTAATAAACAGTACCAGGCCGGCCTGATAGGCCTAAAAGGCCTCCTAATAGGCCTAGGCCTGGCCTGTTTAGAAAAACAGGCCTTTAAGCAGGCCTGAGCCTGGCCTGTTTTTCTGACAGGCCAGGCCTGAGCAGGCCGGAAACAGGCCAGGCTGCAGGCCCCTGATAGGCCGCCTGGCCTGTTTCCACCCCTATCTACATGTAACCATGTCATAAGCCCAATTAGTGTGTAACTAATTCCCTCCTTCTCTTGTTACTTGAAAATGACGCCTAAGGGTCCTTCTTGTAGGTCTCATTTGGCTTCATAACTTGCTTCAAATTACATGTACACATTATGTCACATTTTGGTCCAATTTGTACATGTTTTCCAATTTCTCCATAAATTCATATTTATTTGACCAAAATATTCCAAATACATATTTCCCCTTTATTTTTATTAATTAATTGAATTTAACCTCAATTAATTGGAAAATAATTAATTTTGTGCTTTCTTGACAAAATTACGATTTTGCCACTACGCTTTTAAATTAATTCGTTTTCTTCTTTTCTTTGGCTAATTTCCCTTTATTATTGGACCAAATATTTTGCTTTACTATTTATCTATTTTTGGGCTTCAATATTGGGCTTTTTAAATTATTCAAAATTAATTCCACAATTTACCCTAGCCCAATTCTCATGAAATTGAAATTTACAAACTTCATAAATTTTAAATTTATGAATATTCACCATTTTATTGAATATTTCCAAATAATCACAATACATTTTGGTGAATAAAATTTGGGGTGTTACAGAGTAGCTTCCAGAGGTGGATGAATATCTTTAAATAGATTTAATTGAATATTGTGAATCAAAATTTGATCTTTTGACATGGTGGAAATTGTATGCTTCTAAGTATAAATATCTAAATTTCATTGTACATGATTTGTTGACTGTATTAGTCTCCATAGTGTCTTTAAAATCCACTTTAGTACTGAGGGTTAAGTACGAGATACTTTTAGAAATTCCTTATTTTCAAAGATGGCTGAGGGACTTATATGTACTCAAAATTGGCTACGCACAAGTCCTTCTAAATTGAAGGAGATTGATGTTGATAATTTTGTATATGTCATTTCATGTGTGGTTTCAATGAGAAATAATGAGGATTATGATACTTTTATTATCAGTGTTTTTTAAGTTATATTAAGAAATCAATGGAAACAATGTAGTTGAAGTGCAGCTGCATATTGAGATTTTTTTTTTAAAAAAAATGCACTATCGGGCTGCCTATACTCATTCAAACTTACACGTGTTTAGCCCAACCCATTTGATACAGGCTTTGATGGACATTTGACGAGTATGGACTATTAAGAAATAAATGTGCAAGCTATGGGCAGACCATCGGGCTGCCCATTTAGCCTATTGCACATCCCTAGATATAAACACTTGAAAATAATTTATTTAGCTTCTTTGATCTCTCTAATAAAATCAATTGGATCTTATATTTAGAACCGGAGGTAATATATCTCGACATTACAATTAATAAGGGTATATGTCAAAAAGAAGAATTTAATGCTATTGACTTTTACATAGGTGTTATATTTGGGACCACAAAAACCTTCTAGAATGGGTGTTATAATATAATGTGATGCTCGTACGTTATACTTTCTCAAGTCCTTATTATACGACATATTTTTCTAATTTGTTTAGATAACGAAAGTTAGTTAAATTACTTAATATAACTTATATTTTCTAAAATATCCTAGTCATCTTCCTTAATTTCCTCGTTCCCACACTTCTTTAATTATTGTTGAGGGAGTATCAATAGAAATAAATTAGGAAAATATTGATAAGTATAAAAAATATATTTTATATTTAGGACTAATATCAACTTCTCAAATATGTCTTATAGATAGTAGGGAGTAACTATTTTAATAATTATATTTTTTATTTAGCTAGTATTTACTTGAAATTATTTTAATCCTTTATAAATTACATATAAAAAATGATGTGGGAATATCATATATTTATACAATCATTGATTATTCCTTCTATCAACTTTCAAGATAATAGTTTAACTTGGTTTAGTTTTAATTATTTCAATATTAATTTGAAATTTTAATTTGCTAATACTTATTAATTGAATTAAAACTTTTAATAGGGCTTAATGCTCCCTAGTTAAACTAAACCCCCAAATTTGAGGCTGGTTTTGAACTTTAACACTATGAACCCATTTGGTTTAAAGAAAGGACTGGAAATGAATGGAATGGAAAGGAAAAGAATAGAAAGAAATGGAAAATACTTTGCCATAAAAGCATTTGGTTTGCATTGGAAAAAAAAAGGGTTGACAAGAAAATTTTTGTTTGGTTTGAAGAAAATGAGCCAAAAGATCATTTACCCCTAGATTAAAAATATTATTTAAATCTCCATGGGACCTACACTCCTCACTCACCTTTTTATATCATATCCAATGTTATATCAATGAGCTTTTCTGTCTTTAAGCTATTTCCCTTCTCACTTGAAAATTGGATCCCACTAATTATATGGCTGAAAATTGGTGGGCTCGGGAAAATATTTTCCCACATGAAAATACAACCAAACACCTGCCACCGCTGAAAAATCTCAAATTTTCATTTCCCTCTCTCAATTTTCTTCCAACCAAACATGCTCTATGTTTGAATGAGAAGAAAATTAGGTGAAAGAGAAAATTTAGAAGGGAAAACTTCCAAAAATAGTAATTTTTTTGATATACGAAATAGTATTTTTTTTACAATTTATGTAAGTTTTTCTTCCTAATATTCCTTTCTAGTTTACTAGGGAAGAAGCAAACAAGCTTTTTTAGATCCCTCCGGTGTTGCCACCTCTATTTGAATCTAACCAATTAGGTTTCACTTTATCTCAATACCAAGCCCAAGGAACCCGATCAGCACAATGGCTTGATCATTACTAAGTTATTGTGAAGAGAAGGCTATCATAATCCTTTTTTTTTTCTCTCTCTCTCTCTTATTAGAATGGGAAAATCTCATATAAATACCATTTCAATTAGCAAAACCCACAAAAGTCTTTTATAACATCTAAAAGATAGAAAAGTGATCTGGGATATTTCAGGGATACTAAAGTTTAAGGCTAAAGACCAAAATGCCCCTTTTTACATTTGTTTCACATATGAGGTGGCTGCTGTGAAAAAAGGCTAAAAAAAAAAACACAGTCGAACGATGGTGTGTGTGGAGCAATGTTGAAGGTGAAGAACGAGGAGTCGATCAAGGTTGAATCGGACAAGTGTAAGTAATTTTCTGAGAAACATAATCTTTTTTAGATGAATCGAACTATATCCATGTTATTGTCATTGTTTATGTATGTTGGTGGTTATTGGGTGTGATTCGGTGGGTCAGAGGGTACATGAACAGTAAATAGATGGGCAATCATGTGGTGTAAGGAAGCTAACTTATCTGGGGTTGTCAATGAGGGCTATGAAATGACGATGGTGCTGCGATTATAGGTTATTTATGGCAGTTTTGGTTATGGGTAAGTGGGTTTATAGGTTGAGCGGGATTAAAGGTTCGGACTTTACGTACTTACGGCGGCATCGACAATGTGGTGTGGGTTATTTATGTCTTGAGTCATGTTAGCTGTGAGAGGGAGCATAATGAAGAGGTTATTGATTTGAAATAGATAGCATTGAGTTGATGTGATGACTAACCGTTGAGTAGGTGTAAGTGGAATGAATAATCTATAATGAAGATGTCATGAGCATATCTATACATGCGTGGTAGTTACTGTCATTACCACATCTGGTTTGTTGTCAATGCCATTACAGGATTTGTCATTACCATTACTAAATTTGTCATTAGCGTTAACAATAATAGTGAAGGCAATAACTCATTTTTCCAGGCAATAACTCGCATAACTTAATTGATGATAAGGAAAAACTGTTGCTCAATCGTTTGGTACATGTTGTTATAAGTTAGTGATTCTTATCAAATTCATTACAGACTTTGTCAACACCTTTACTATTGTTGTGAATTCCAATATTAATTCTGTTAAGAGCAGCAACAAGTTAGTGAAATAGTTGATAAATATATGATGTCATGACATGGGTATGGAGTTGGAGGTCAAGTACTTAGTAAAGTCTTAACTTTGTTATTGATTAGGAATAAAGTGATATTATCAAACATATAGATGAAGTAGTCAATGGTCGAAGAAGGTGTGCTGTGGGAAATTTTTTTTAGTGATGAATTTTCATTGGTATAAGACTAATAACGTCATGAAATCTGAATATTTTTTTGCAGGTTATCATGCAAGATGACATCAAATATTCAAGCAACACCTTTTTCAAAGTCACTTATATATTTTTTCCATGTTGGGGGGGAGTTTGTAAGTAATGTTGAAGGTGAAGTTAAATATAGTGGTGAGAGAGTGAAGATAAAATCAATGAAGGAAGGGATGACAATTGAAGAATTGAGGGTAATGATAGGAGAATTGTTCAGTGTAGATGGGCATATATGATGTCCTCTATGTAAGTACTGTTTTTGGATTAAACAATAGGTTATACCATGTGAATGACAAGAAAACATTAGGTGCTGGTGGAATCGTAATGTTCACTTGTCATTTGACAACATATATGGTAGTTGTTGTTATGAAGAATCAAGTGTTTTGTAAATTCCATTACTGAACTTGTCATTTCCATTAAAACTGTTGTTAAAGGTGACAATTGATGTAATTAAAGTATACATGAAGAAACACCTTCTTTTGGGTTAATGACTTCTATGCACTGGGTGTAGGTGAAATGAGTAATGTTAAATTTTTATTTGCCAATGCATATGGTCGTTGCTATCAGTAAGAATATGGTGTTTTGTAAATGCCATTATTGCACTTGTCATTCCCATTACTACTCTTATTAATGATGACAGCTTATTGTAATTAAATTTTACATGAAGGGACATCTTCTTTTGGGTTCATGACTTGTATGCATTGGGTGTAGGTGGAATGAGTAATGTTAAATTGTCATTTGGACCCTTTACTTGATAGTTCTTGTTATGGAACATTTATGGTTTTTGTCAATGTCAGAATAGAACTTGTTATTATCATTATTAAACTTGTCATTCACATTACCATTATCGTCAAAACCAAAAAAAAACTTCGTCATTTCCCTTTGTGAATTTATCATAGGCTTGGCCTTTTAAGCCAACACTCACAAAGTTTGTAAGACTAATTTGTCATTCCCATTACCACTCGCATCAAAGGTATTACAAACTGTCATTTTCAAGACTTGCTACGGCAAGTTTGTCAACTTGCCGTAGCCATTTACACAGAGAGTAATTTTCTTCAGATTCTTTACTTGCTACAGCAAGTCTGTCAACTTGTTGTGGCCAGTTACATAGAGAGTATACAATGAGTACTTGCCATAGCAAGTTCGCTAACTTGCTGGGGCCAGTTACACAGAGAGCAAAAACGTCCACACATAATGATTGGTGAGATTAACTTCTCATTCTCATTATCGTTCTCGAAAAATCTATTAAAAGCTTTGTCATTCCTATTATTAAACTTGTCAGAGGCCAACCCATTTATCCCAACACATTAATACATAATGTTTGGTTAGTAAAAGTTGTCATCCCCATCACTATTCTCGTTAAAACCATTACGAACTTTGTCATTTACATTACCGAATTTGTCAGCGGTCTCCCCTTTTGGGGAAGAAACACACAATGTTTGGTTAGACTAATTTGGCATTCTCATTACTATTCTCGTCAAAACCATTAAAAGGCTTGTCATTCCTATTATTGAACTTGTTAGCTTCCTCTCCTTTTGGGGAAATACTTTCATTGACAAAATTGGTTAGACTAATTTGTCATTCCCATTACCATTCTCGTCAAAACCATTAAAAGACTTGTCATTCCTATTATTGAACTTGTTAGCGTCCTCTCCTTTTGAGGAAACACTTTCATTGACAAAGTTGGTTAGGCTAATTTGTCATTCCCATTATCATTCTCGTCAAAACCATTAAAATACTTGTCATTCCCATTATTGAACTTGTCAGCGTCCTCTCCTTATGGGGAAACACTTCAACTCATAAAGTTGATTAGCCTAAGTTGTCAATCTTATTACCGTTCTCGCCAAATCCATTACTAACCTTGTCAATCCCATTATTGAACTTGTCAGCGTCCTCCCCTTTTGGGTCAACACTTTTAACACACAATATTCGTTAATGAACAACATGTCATTTCAATTAGTTAATTTATCATAGTCCCTCCTCTTGGCCAACACTTTCACACATGCAACTCATGATGTCATGCATTAGTTGGCATTCCCATTATCAATCTCGTCAAAATAATTAATTAATTTGTTATTCCCATTAGTGCATTAGTCAGAGGCTCCCTCTTGGCCAACACTTTCACACACTTGCTGAGTATCTATTGCATTAGTTGTCATTGTCATTAGCGAAATCGTCAAAACTATAATAACTTTGTCATTCTCATTAGGGAATTTGTCAGAGCCATTATCAACACAGGAGATTAAGCCAAAAACTACAACTAATAACCATATCCTTCCAATCAGAAGCATGACTTTGTGGGCCAAAGAAAGAGAAGTCAAAATCATGAATAAAAATCCTAACTCTTCTAATTAAATGCTATGCTGACTTTTATCCCCATACTAGAGCTACCATTCATGGGCATCAAGATGCCTCTATTGATGATAAAGCTACAGAGCTTCTCCATCTCCTAGAATGCCACTACAACCTCCATTGAAGAAAGGAATGAAGGATGAAGGCGATAGATGAAGGGTGGAGAAGGAACCAGAACCTCTCAGCGGCAAATTGGATGACGATGAGCTATGCATTTTCAACATCAGATGGTTTGGAAGAGAACGAAAATTATGTTCTCAGATCTGCATCTCAGATCTAGAAGGAAGTGGAGGGTGGGAGAGACGAAGAGAAAGAGAAAGAGAGTGAGAGGGTGAAGACAAGTGAATTAGAGAGTAGGGCATCTAAGTCTTTTCCTTTAAACTTCGATATTCCAGATTCCTCCCATTCACTTTTCTGCCCTTTTCGTTTCTTAAAAGCCTTATTGGGGCTTTGGAAATTCAGATGGTATTTAACTGTCTTTTTCCCTATTAGAATCTTATCTCCATTCTTAGATAAAAAAATGGTTCAGATTTAATATTTTCTAAAACTATTATGATAGTGTTTTATAAATTAATGTTTTTATTACTTGTGTTTGTATTACATTTATGAATCGTGTATATCATATTTTAACAGTTTAAGTTTACTTATTTATGTTTAAAATAATAGCTTTTTAAAATATTAAATCTGGATCATCCATTTTTTTAAATCCAAGGATGAAGATGAGATTCTGAAAAGAAAACGAGAAAAAAGATTCTGAGAGAACCCAAACGTAGTTAATTAGGCTATCGTGCCCTTTTTGATTTTGACTGAAGGAATTGTTCCGCTTGCACAATGCCAATGCTTACAACCTTGAACATTGAAATTGTAATTATTTTGCCTTCTCCAAGCAACCTAATGTCAAACCTACATACAAATGACAACACACCTAAACCTTATCCCTTCTTCGCCTTAACCTTATCCCTTCTTCACCTTCTTTGGGTATTGAAAATGAGACACAAAACCATGTTGCTTTAGTTTTAGGAAGAAGAAAATAAATCTAACCCAATCAACTCATCTAAAACTCTTAACCTGATTGGTTTAGGAATTGATTAACTGGTTTGACTTGTTGAACTAATTGGTTTTTATAGCTTTTACTAATATTATTATTGTAGCTATAAGGTATATGTCACATATATCATACCCTTAATTGCTATAATATTTGCCTTTTACACGCACCAACCTCCCAATTTCATTTATACTACTTCCCGATTACAAGCATTTAAGCTCTCCCAATCCTAGTACAAAGTGAATGATTGATTTAATTTGTTTCAGTTCATGCTCATTTAAAAGTGGTATATTAATGCAATGATGATCCCCTTTAATTTACTAAAGTTTTCTTTCTGTAGTAGTGATTCATGACAAAGCCCCAATCTTGTAAAACAGAATACTTAACATAAAAGAATTAAAAGCCAATGCAATATAAAAGAATTAATTGCACAAGGAGGTTTTCATAAGAAAAGAAAAAAAGGGAAAATCACTTCTAGGTCCCAAGCAAGTAAGATATTATCCGAAAGGTCCTTGGAGGTTGTAAAACACACTCAACATGTTGTGAATATATATTTTAGAGTTGTAAATATGGATCTTTCTGATAATATCTTCCCTGCTTGGGTCGTAGGAGTGATTTTCCTAGAAAAAAAATGTTTCATTCAAGCCATTAGCTATATATGCTAACAGTGCTTATGGGACGTTGTGTTTAAGGGATGAGGATTTCCTACTCATAGATTCAATAAGCAAGGAACTCCTAATTAATAAAGGGGTAATTTGCAAATAATATTTTTAATCAAAGTAATTTGTAAATAATATCACTCTCTGTAACTTCGTTAAATATATAGACCAATGCTTATGTATGTTGGACGTAGGTGTGCTTATTGTGTGTTTGGATTATTTTTTAAGAATAGTTTTTATGATTTACGAGATAAGTATGTAAGAAGACTTTTGTGTTAACTTGCGGAAAAAAAACTTTTGAAACTATAGTTTAAATGTTTTTCAAACACTCACTTAAAGAATTAGTTTTTCTTGCTCATTGATATGATGAGCAGGGAACTGAAGATAAAGAGGTAATTTGTAAATAACATCACTCTCTCGCTCTCTGTAACTTTTGTTAAAAAAGAATAAAATATTTTTTTACTCAACCCAATTACTTCCCATTCTTAGTTTGTCTTAGTTTTATTCATATGATCATGAAAATTGAGAACATTCCACCAATAAATAAAACCAAACCTGAAATAAGTCTAGCAGTAGAAATTCTAGATGAGCTTTGATCGAGGGTTATAGACCCTCAAGATAATCATAAATCATAATGATATCACCATAACTTCTCAAATTTCTACCAATAGGAAAAAAAATCCCTGCAATTCTTTTTTATATAGAGTATGTTTATATACTTACCACACTTATAAAATTCTCTAAATAAAAAATTGAGCCATGGGGAATAGTAATAGACAAATTTTTCCTCAAGGTAGATGATATAATATTGGATTACGATGCGAGTGAGGACGAGAATATCGAAAAGATCACTCTTATCATTTATTAATAATGATCGCATCATATTCGAGCAATAAAAAACAAAAAATGATCACATCATACAAACTTTGGCCAAAAAGAGTTGGATTTTTATTTCCTTTGAAAACAATTGTGCAAATGAACTTTCAGGTAAGAAAATAATAGAAACATGCAGGTGAAAAATAGCAAGTTTTTTTTTTTCCTATAAAAAAGAAGTTTTTGATCAATATATATGATAATTATATAATATAATATAATATAATATAATATAATTTTAATATGATTATTAATTATATTTTCATTAGCCTCTCAAAATTAGACCCCGAATTAAATTTTACCTTTCTATTATATTTTTTCAATTCCCAAAATTAGATGTCCATATAACAAACAATCCACAACTCTTGTATGAAAAAAAAAACAATCCACACCTTTTTTAAACAAGACTGTATACTTTCAAACGAAAATCAAATATTATACCTTTCCAGTCTCCAGCTAAGATAATTAAGGATGAAATCTGAAATTAACATTTTAAAAGATGCAAATTAAAGTTTGGACAAAAAATGTCAACACCCGTTTCCATTTCGATAATCAAAGAGTAATAACGACGGAATTCAATGGGCATACAGAAAAGTACAATTATACTGATAAAAATATTCATTTACAAACCCAACGTCGTTCGTTTATAATTCCAATATTGTTCGTCGACGGAAACAAAATACAGCGGAAGTTTTAATATTTACAAATTAACCAAAATATTGAGGCATAGACTAATGCATAACCACGTTCATATCCTCGCCTCGGGACACGTGCCAATCACTTCTCGGCGACGACTTCTTTGCCCTTTTTCCCACTGGTACTCGCTGAGGTGTTTATTTAAAAATAGGGTGAGATTCCGAAGAATCTCCGTAGAGACATAATATCATTCATAGAAAATGCGGAAAGTAAATATGTCATGCGCCAAGGTATGCACAAATTAATGAACAACATAAACACATCATCGTCATGTATACATGAGTAGGGCCCAGCCCCACAATCTACACCGGTTGGACTTCCGCCAACTCCCAGTGTAAGTGCACCTCTGGCACTAACAGCCTCTCTCTAGGCAAATCATGTTATTAATAAAGTGCATTTACAAAACAATGGCATCCACACAATCACATAACTCATGGCATAGTGTATGAAGGATAATGTCCCTACCTTAACCTCTTTCTTGTCTCAAAAGGGCCCGCCTCGTAAAACGTGCAACTATAGGCGTCCAACTCGGTCCTAAAACGTCAAATATTCAAGAAATAGGTCATAACCTATCCAAGTATCATTTTAGACACTTCTATAGTGTTTCTTGTGGTTATATTAGCCTATGGTGAAAATTCACCAAAATGCCCCCGGGACCCCGGCCCTGCCGTACCCGGCCCGATGGCACGTTTTTCTAAATTTTTGACTAGGGCTATCCTGACATATTTTCATCCAAGGAATCCATTTCCGGACTCAAAATTACCAAATTCAATGTCAAATTACGAAATTGCCCTTGGCAGCCCTACTTTTAGGGTTTTAGGGGCGTTTCCGTAATTATGCTTTCTCAGCCTTTTCTGAAAAAGTGCCCAACTGTAACCCCACCTATTTTCACTCACTGAATCCAATGGAACCATAAAATCATTGAAAATCCAACTCTAAGGCCCTCAAACATCCCTGGCCGAAATAGTTGTGTTCTCCGGGAAAAATCGGGGTTTTACGATTTCGGCTCCATAAACACGTTCCTTTCTACTCCTAACCACTTTATTAACCATCTAATTGAGTTATAACAACCATTTAAACTAAAATTGGGCAGCATAACCCTTGGATATACCCTTTTCCAAAATTTAAAACCAATGGCAATCCGGCGAAATTTCACCGATTAAATTGCCCACAGCAGCCAGAATAGTTAATATACGAAGGTTTGGAAGTTACCTCAAGCTCCAACAAGCTTTTCCCAAAAATGGCAGCAAACCCTAACTTTTAAAACACCCAATTTGAGCTTTCCAAACCTTAAAGAACAAAGAGGAGTAGTTTAGAATCGGAGTTATACGCGTTAGGAGCGAAATCGCCGGAGAAATCGGCTTACCTTGTGATTTTTCTTCTATTTCTCTCTCTAAACTCTCTCAACCTTCTCTCTCTCTATTTCATGTTGCTGTGCGTGAATGAGCAGCTGAATGAGGAAGATGACTTATATTCTAATATCTCATAATATTATAATAATTGGTTTAATTTTCCAAAATTGCTAAAATCCAATTTTATGTACATAACTTCCTACATTCACGTAACCATGCCATCATGTCCAACCAATATTTTCTTCTTTATGCCACATGTAGGAGACACCTAGGGGTCCCTCCCTATGGTCTCAGTTGGCTTCACAACTTGTTTCGGTTACGTATACACGTAAAGTCTCAATTTTGGTCAAAATTGCACTTTTTGCTCAAATTTTCCATAAATTCATATTAAATTGACCAAAATATTCTAAATATATTTTTAAACTTTATTTTCCTTAATTAATTGAAATTAACTTCAATTAATTGGAAAATAATTTATTTTGTGCTATTTTGGCAAAATTACGATTTTGCCATTACCTTTCTAATCCAATTTCTTCTCTTATTTTTCTTTCACCAATTTTCATATATTTTTGGACCAAATATTTTCTCTAATATTCCTTCATTTTTGGACCTTAATATTGGGCTTTTTAAATTACCCAAATTAATTCCATAATTATTTGTGCCCAATTTCCCATGAAATTGAACATTTATAAATTCATAAATTCCAAATTCATGAATATTCACCATTTTATTGAATTTCTCAAATAATTACAATATATTTGGTGAATATAAAATTTGGGGTGTTACAGTTCTCCCCCACTTAAATAAATTTCGTCCCCGAAATTTGCTACACCTGATCAGCCATAAATTCCGGGTAACGTTTCTTTACACTTTCTTCTGTTTCCCATGTAGCCTCTCTGGGCGATAACCCTTTCCAGACAATCTTGATGAATGGAATACTCTTGTTTCTGAGATGCTTTTCTTGCCGATCGATGATTCGGTCAGGTGTGACTTCGTAAGTCAAATTGTCGCGCATTTCCACATCTTCATACTCTATTACGTGTTCTGGATCAGGTTGATACTTTTTCATCTGGGAAACATGAAAAACATCATGTAGTCTGCTCAGATTCGGTGGTAAAGCGATACGATATGCTACAGGCCCAATTTTCTCTAAGATCTCAAACGGACCAATGTATCTTGATTGTAGCTTCTTTGCTTTCAATGCTCTGCCAATACCCGTAACGGGTGATACTTTCATGAACACGTGGTCACCGACTTCAAATTCTAGAGGTTTTCGCCTCCTATCTGCATAACTTTTCTGTCGGCTCTGAGCAGCTAACAATCTCTGCTTAATCAATTTTATCTGCTCCGTTGTCTGATCAACAAGATCCGGCCCCATCAATTCTCTCTCAGACAGTTCAGTCCAGCATATAGGCGATTGACACTTCCTCCCGTAGAGTGCCTCATACGGAGCCATCTGGATGCTCGAATGGTAACTGTTGTTGTAGGCAAACTCTGCCAATGGAAGGAATTTGTCCCAGCTACCTTTAAAATCAAGAACACATGCCCTTAGCATATCCTCAAGGGTTTGAATTGTTCGTTCGGTCTGCCCATCGGTTTGAGGATGATATGCCGTGCTGAATCGGAGTTTGGTACCCAATGCTTCATGTACCGCCTTCCAAAACTTAGAAGTAAACCTTGGATCTCGATCAGAGATAATTTTCTTTGGAATACCATGTAATCTTACGATCTCTCTAATGTAGATCTCCGCCAATCGATCAGGGGAATAGTGAATACTGATCGGTAGGAAGTGAGCTGTCTTCGTGAATCTGTCAACTATCACCCATATAGCGTCATGGTTTCTGACCTTAGGCAATCCTGTCACGAAATCCATGGTAACGCTTTCCCACTTCCACTCAGGTATCTCAGGATTCGTCAAAAGCCCCGATGGTCGTTGATGCTCAGCCTTTACTTTTTGACATGTCAAGCAACGAGCAACGAACTCCGTCACCTCTCTTTTCATCCCTGGCCAAAAATATTGAGCCTTCAAATCATGGTACATCTTTGTAGTTCCTGGATGTAGAGTATATTTACTCTTATGCCCCTCCTCCAGGATTTGTCGTTTCAGTTCTGGTTGTGGTGGCACATAAATCCGCTTCTGATACCTGACAAGTCCGCTGGGAGACAAGTCGTAATCCTGAGTTTCACCTCTTTCAATCATTCCTCTGATATAAAACACTTCCTCATCGTACTGTTGGGCTTCTTCAATTTCTGTCCTCAGATCATTATATATCTGGCTAACCCCGCTGCCTAACAAAATTTGTCTGGACAGATTTAGGTCTCTGAAATCCTCGATTAGTTTCTGCTCATAGATCATCATAACTGCCACCTGCACTGATTTTCGGCTTAATGCATCTGCGACGACATTAGCCTTACCGGGATGCTACTTGATTTCGAGATTGTAATCTTTCAGCAACTCCATCCATCTGCGTTGCCTCATATTGAGTTCTTTCTGATCGTACAAGTATTTCAAACTCTTGTGGTCGCAGTACAGCTCTACGTTCTCACCATAGAGATAATGCCTCCAGATTTTCAAAGCAAACACAATTGCCGCTAGCTCAAGATCGTGGGTGGGATAGTTCAATTCATGAGGTTTCAGCTGACGCGATGCATATGCCACTACTCGGCCATGCTGCATCAATACGCATCCCAAACCATGCCCACTGGCATCTGTATATACCACATACGTAAACTCAGGATCTGGGATCGTCAACACTGGTGCTGTAGTTAACCTCTGCTTCAACTCCAGGAAGCTCTTCTCACAATTCTCATCCCACACAAAATGTTGAGCCTTCCGCGTCAATTTAGTTAATGGTAAAGCAATTCTGGAGAAGTTCTGTATAAACCTCCGATAATATCCGGCTAGACCCAGAAAACTACGTACCTCAAATACCGTTTCTGGTCTCTTCCAGTTCAGTACTGCTTCCACCTTACTAGGATCAACAGAGACCCCTTGCTGTGAGACAACGTGGCCCAGAAACTTTACCTCTGAAAGCCAGAATTCACATTTGCTCAGCTTGGCATAGAGTTGCCTATTCCGTAATACGTTCAACACAGTTTTCAAATGCTGTTCGTGTTCAACCTCACTCCGTGAGTACACCAGTATATCATCAATGAAGACTACAACGAACTGGTCCAGGTACGGACGAAAGATTCGATTCATGTAGTCCATAAACACAGCAGGTGCATTGGTCAGCCCAAATGGCATCACTAGAAACTCGTAATGCCCATATCTGGTTCTGAAAGCAGTCTTCGCTATATCTTCAGCTCTGACTCTCAACTGGTGGTATCCCGATCTCAAGTCGATCTTTGAGAATACACAGGAACCAGACAATTGATCGAGCAAATCATCAATTCGAGGGAGTGGATACTTGTTCTTAACGGTCACCTTGTTAAGCTCTCGGTAGTCAATACAGAGACGTAGGCTTCCGTCTTTCTTCTTTACGAAAAGCACTGGAGCGCCCCAGGGTGATACACTCGGTCGTATGAACCCTTTCTCAAGTAGTTCCTCGATCTGTCTCTTCAGCTCTGCCATCTCGCTTGGGGCCATACGATAAGGGGTTTTAGAAATTGGACCCGCTCCAGGCTTCAAATCAATCGTAAACTCCACTTCCCTGTCTGGAGGTAGTCCGCCGACATCCTCCGGAAAAACATCAGGAAACTCATTTGCTACAGGGATACTTTCTAAGGCTACACCGGCCTCTGATTGCATGGAGCAGAATACCATGTACCCCTGACAACCCTTCTGCAAATACCTCTCAACCTTAGCTGCGGATAGAAGGTTAAGAGTGATCTTGGTGTCAGCTTGTGGTTGTGGATCCAGATATAAGACTCTCTTCTGTTTACAATCCAGCAACACACCATTTGCTGTCAGCCAGTCAATCCCCAAAATTACTTCTAATCCTTGCAGTGGTAAACCGATCAAATCTACCGTCGATTCGCGCCCCTCAACCATTATCATGCAATTTAGGCAAATGTCGGCCGTCACAACTCGGGTACCCATAGGTGTAGATACGACCAAGTCATATGGGGATTTATGAACAACTAAACGTAACCGTCGTATGCAATCATGAGCAACGAATGAATGGCTTGCACCAGAATCATACAGAACATGTACTAAGCTTCCGTTCAGAGAAATCGTACCTTGAATCAATTCCGGAGACTTTCTGGCTTCTTCTTGTGTCAAAGTATAGACCTTACCAGCAGTTCTGGGTCTCGTCTCCCCCTGCGGCTGCTTCTGTGGACAGTCCCTGGCCATATGCCCCGGCTTGTTGCAAGTATAACAGACAGGTGTTCTATTCGGGTCTGGCCTGAATGGAATCCCGTTGCACTGTCTACCAGGGTGCATTGGCTTTTTACAACGCCAGCACGTTCTGCTCCCCGAAAAACCTTGGCCTCCTCGGCCCCCAGATTGATTCGGCCTCTTAGGATCCCCTCCGGAATATCCACTTGGATCTTTTTGCTTCTGCGTTGAGTTACCGCTTCCAGAAGCACCTTTGTTTCCAGGTTGTGTTGACCAGGTTGACAAACGTTTCTCGATGTATCGGCACTCCTCTGCCGCTTTACTGAATTCTGTGAAGTGTTGGGAGATCAGCCTCTCCTTAAACTCAGGTCTCAGTCCCTCTATCAGCATCTCTGAATTCCACTCATCATTATCATTCAGCTTGGCATATGACGAGTAGCGCGATAATCGGATGTATCGGGCCAGATAATCATCAAAACTCTCCCGGTCGTACTGCTTGATACTAAGGAACTCTTTCTCTTTCTCTCTCTTGATAGTCGGAGGAAAGTACTTCTTGTTAAACTCTTCTTGGAATAATTCCCAGGTGATCGGAACATTCTTTCCCTTCAAAATAAGGTCCATGCCTTTCCACCAGCGATCGGCATCCCCTTCTAGCTTGTATATAGCAAGTCGTGCCTTTACATCATCTGGACATCGTAGCATATCAAAAATTTTGTCTAGACGAGCCAGCCAGTCTTCAGCTTGTTGAGGATCAAACTTCCCCTTAAACATTGGTGGTTGCTCTTTACTGAATCTGCTAAGCCATAATTGAACATCCACCTCAGGCTCCGGTGGTAAATTTGCTAGTGGAGGTTCCTCAAGTATTTCTTCGTAGTTCCCCCACATGAACTCATCCATACGATTCTCCAGGTGGTCTTGTCTCTGCTGTACTCCCCGAATATCAGTTTTTATTTCATTCATGGTCTGTTGCTGTTGCTCCAGCATCTCTAGTATTCGCTGTTGGATAGGGTCAGGCCTTGGCTCACCCTCATTGTCACCCTGTCTACCACGCCCTCGGCCTCGACCCCTTCCTCGACCTCTACCGCGGCCTCTACCACCTTCCTCGGGCTGTATCACTTCCATAATTTGTTAGAACCGGCTATTACCCAAGAGGGGGGTGAATTGGGTGTATAATAAAAACTTAAGAACTTTAGAAATCTTTTCGTATCTTAACGAAAACAGTAAGTATGAAGGTTTATAAATCAACAGTTAGATTAAATAATATATGCTGGAAATATAAGAGTTTAGGGAAGAGAATATGCAAACTGTGATTTATCCTGGTTCGGTCCAATCTGTGATGGCCTACATCCAGTCCCCAGGCTCCTCCTGAGATTTTCAAATCCACTATCTTCTTGTTTAATTCGGGCACAAGAAAAGCCTTTACAATCCCACAAGTTTAGCTGGGTACTTGTGAAACCTTTTACAAATCTCTCACTGAAATACTCCCCCTTACGGCAAGTCTTACGAGCAGAGCAATTCCGAAGATCTTCCTCTCCTGCTTACTTATGCAAGTCTTACGATCAGCAACGTTCTCACCTGCTTACACCCTTGTAAGTCTTATGAGCAGCAACGTTCTCTACTGCTTGCACCCTGTAAGTCTTACGAGCAGAATATCTTACGGCAATTCTCTCTACTGCTTCCCCGTAAGAAAATCAACCCTCTCAAGGTCCTTCTACCTTGAGATCAACTCAGAAATATAGATGAAAGTGTTTACAGACTCTCTCACAGAGTGAATATAATACTCACTGAAGTACAATACAAATAATCACTCTCTCAATGATAAGTAATACAGAAACTGAAAATAGAGAGTGTATGGGTAGAAGCAGAGAATTCATGTTATTCGCATGTTGGGTCGTTGCTCTGTTTTCTCTGTCTTTTTCTATCTTTCTCAGTGTTTCTGTCTCACTTCCAAGTTGAATGCTTTCTCTCATTTATAGTTGATGAAGATGATGACCGTTGTGAACATTCGTCCGTTGGAGTCCGTTGGAATCCCACTGCTTCATTTGACCGTTTGAGCATACTTGAAAAATCAAGGTACTATCCGTTGTGGAGCAAGGTGGAGTGTCTAGTTGGACAGCATGAAGATTCATTTTGAGCTGTACATCACGTTGTGGAGCGTTTTGTGTTTCCGACAGTTTTTCATGGTGTGTCAGTTGCTTGTCGTGGTAGGTAGTTGCTATGTGTAATTTGAATCTGCAACCCGAACGTTTAATATCCTGTTTCACACTGCAAAATACTTAATCATTAATATGATGAAGTATTAGTCATGGGTATGTTGGATCATTGGTCAGAAACTGGATTTCTTGCTTCTGGGACTCATCACGTTGAGTGAAGAATTTTCATACGTAACCTCCATTCTTGAAGATTCAACCCAAATATGTAAACTCCTGTTTTACACTTGAAATATATGTTAGATAATGTTTAGAAACAATAACAAGTGAAAACATAATGATTGTATAACGTATAATCATATTCGGAATGTTCGCTGTGAAACTTGATGTTTTTGGTCTTCTGCAGAATATCACTCGAGCATGAATATGCTCACTCGAGTGATCTTCCCATTTTCCTCTTTGTGCTTCAGTTTTCGGGTTGTGCTTGCATGGGATTTCAGAGAGACAGAATTCTCACTCGCGAGTGATCTACGGCCTCACTCGAGCACAACTCCTCCTGCTCGAGTGATGTTGCATTTTCCACTGTGAGTGTCTTCTCGGGTCGTCACTCGCATACCATTTTACAAGAGTGAGATTTTGTGCTCGCGAGTGATATGGTTCCTCACTCGAGCACACATACCTCTGCTCGAGTGAGACGCATATTCTCAAGGAATATGCTCTCAATATCATCACTCGCACCAGAAATCCAGAGGGATAGAATTTTCACTCGCGAGTGATGTTGGCCCTCACTCGAGCACAACAACTTTGCTTCGAGTGAGACGAATATTCCCAAGAATTATTCCTCTTGAACAAGCGCATGCAACAGAACTGGAGAAGGATGGAATTTTTACTCGCAAGCATTGGTGTGTTACTTCGAGCACACTTGCATTTCTCTAAACTTCATGACTCTCGGCCAAGTGCTCGCGATACCCTGCTCGAGTGAACGAAGGAAGCATATCATTACTTGCTCTCGGCCAAACACTCGCAGACCTGCTCGAGTGAACAACGAAAGCATGCCATTACTTGCTCTCGGCCAAATGCTCGCAGACTTTCACTCGCATGTGTGCTCGAGTGAGAATGACTTCTCTGCTCGAGTGCAACCTCCAGTGCTCGAGTGAGGTACTTTTCTTAATGTTTCAGTTGCTTCTGTACATCACTCGCATGACATTTTCAGAGGGAAAGTTTTTACACTCGCGGGTGATGTGGGGTCACCTTAGAAAAATTTTGTCCATTTGATTCAAATGATGTATCATAAGAATGCTCTTGCCATATACATTCCAATGCAACAAGAATCAGCTCCAAACTCCTTGTATTCTGCAAGTTATGATCGATAGAGTGTATATTTCGCTATACTGCACAACCGTCAACTTCCAGAAGGCATAGCTCCTAGAATATACATTCAAATTAGGCAAATTACCTATCCATGGAAAGCTCTTTGAGTCTTCTTTCATTTGGCACTGGTCTCGTCTCAATCCGATGTGTGGTTTGTGAGATATACTCAAAATACCGAACCTGTGTCAGAAAGTGACGGTGATTTCAGTTTCATTTTCTACGAATCATATCTCCTTCATTTGATCTTCTTTCAATGTGATTCTGGTGCCAATTTTACGTGTTGGGGGTCTTCTTTCATATGCCACCGGTTTCGGGTCAATCCGACGTGTGGTTTGAGAGATATGATCAAAATACCAGACCTCGCTCAAGCTGAACGTAAAACAGAGTAGAACAGAGTATTCTCCCGTGCTCGAGTGAAATCAGCTGTGCTCGAGCATGTTCTTCCTGTGCTCGAGCATAACACCTTGTGCTCGAGCATAACTCCCCTAGAAGTGCCAAAACTCATATATAAGTCATGTTAGCTTCATATTAACATATTCCAACCATTATTTGATCATAGAAACCTCCGATAACATTATAGACACCTCCAATATCACATCTAACAACTTGAATCTTGATATTCATGATAGATCTACCAAGTTCTTCATTCTTCAATATCTTTCTTCTTGGTTTTCTTCTTGATAATAATTCTCCATAACCAAAGCAAGCATCTCTTTGATTATCTTCAATTTCTTTCTTCTTCTTCCTCTTGTTCATTTTCATTAACTCAATCTTCTTCATTCTTTGCTTGACTAATCTACAAAATATGTAACATTAAATATAGTAGTTAGTCAAAGAAATACATTATATAAACTTTTTGCTCTTATCACTTCACATCTATATTTGACATCATCAAAACTAATCATATCTAACATAATTCACTCTACACAAAATTTAAAGAAGAGTAAATTTTGGATACCATAGCAAGGGCATTTTTGTCATTTCATAAAAAGTCAGGGTACAAATATGTCATACATAGTATATCATAACTATTTACAGTAGTACAGAGAAATAAAAGCATCACATGTCCTAACTACTACTGTACATGACATATTGTTCGATACATAGCCAAAATATTAATTTATAGCTTCCTCTGTACCCTTCCCAAAATACATCTTCCGGCTAAAATTTCTTCTGTCTGCCGGTAACCCATGACTACCCTAGCCCCAAAATATGTGCCGGTACCTCCCGGTCACACTACATATAGGTCAGTCCTACATCACTACTCCCAGTCCAGGCACTCCCTGGTGTATGTGTCGATGTGATCCAGAAATGCAGGAAAGTTGTTGTTGGGTCCCTCCTCGACGATGCTAATCTTCTTCCGGTTCCAAAAAGGAGTATCCGGAAAGAAGCTCATAGTGGTACGAATCCAGGTGGAGTCGGGTAAGTTGAGACCCAGCGGACGCTGTCGGTTGTACAGTATCTCAACGGAACCCAAATAGTCCAGGTAGTAATCCTCCGGGTCAGGCCAGAATCGTTTCGCCCGCCTCAGCTTGGCCCATAAATAGTCAGTCAGCTCCTCGTCTGGCTGCATATCGTACGGGACGTGAACTACCTCTATCCTCGAGAAACCCTCACTCAGACCCATCTCGACTGGATCCTCCTCTGGGTCATATCCGAGCGGATGCCCTGACTCTCCAACCTCTGATCTAGGTGGAGTCTCTGGCCTCGGCTGTGGAATGGGGACAGGCAGCATTGGCACGCTCTTCCGTGCTGTATATCGTAGCTTGGTACCGCCAGTACCGAAATAGTCTATCATCGGTCCTCTTGGTCCGTCCATGATGTCCTGTCGAAATGTAAATAAAATCTTATAAGTATATATTCTGATAATGCCAGAACCGCTTATTAGCTCTGATACCAAAAATGTCAACACCCGTTTCCATTTCGATAATCAAAGAGTAATAACGACGGAATTCAATGGGCATACAGAAAAGTACAATTATACTGATAAAAATATTCATTTACAAACCCAACGTCGTTTGTTTATAATTCCAATATTGTTCATCGACGGAAACAAAATACAGCGGAAGTTTTAATATTTACAAATTAACCAAAATATTGAGGCATAGACTAATGCATAACCACGTTCATATCCTCGCCTCGGGACACGTGCCAATCACTTCTCGGCGACGACTTCTTTGCCCTTTTTCCCACTGGTACTCGCTGAGGTGTTTATTTAAAAATAGGGTGAGATTCCGAAGAATCTCCGTAGAGACATAATATCATTCATAGAAAATGCGGAAAGTAAATATGTCATGCGCCAAGGTATGCACAAATTAATGAACAACATAAACACATCATCGTCATGTATACATGAGTAGGGCCCAGCCCCACAATCTACACCGGTTGGACTTCCGCCAACTCCCAGTGTAAGTGCACCTCTGGCACTAACAGCCTCTCTCTAGGCAAATCATGTTATTAATAAAGTGCATTTACAAAACAATGGCATCCACACAATCACATAACTCATGGCATAGTGTATGAAGGATAATGTCCCTACCTTAACCTCTTTCTTGTCTCAAAAGGGCCCGCCTCGTAAAACGTGCAACTATAGGCGTCCAACTCGGTCCTAAAACGTCAAATATTCAAGAAATAGGTCATAACCTATCCAAGTATCATTTTAGACACTTCTATAGTGTTTCTTGTGGTTATATTAGCCTATGGTGAAAATTCACCAAAATGCCCCCGGGACCCCGGCCCCGCCGTACCCGGCCCGATGGCACGTTTTTCTAAATTTTTGACTAGGGCTATCCTGACATATTTTCATCCAAGGAATCCATTTCCGGACTCAAAATTACCAAATTCAATGTCAAATTACGAAATTGCCCTTGGCAGCCCTACTTTTAGGGTTTTAGGGGCGTTTCCGTAATTATGCTTTCTCAGCCTTTTCTGAAAAAGTGCCCAACTGTAACCCCACCTATTTTCACTCACTGAATCCAATGGAACCATAAAATCATTGAAAATCCAACTCTAAGGCCCTCAAACATCCCTGGCCAAAATAGTTGTGTTCTCCGGGAAAAATCGGGGTTTTACGATTTCGGCTCCGTAAACACGTTCCTTTCTACTCCTAACCACTTTATTAACCATCTAATTGAGTTATAACAACCATTTAAACTAAAATTGGGCAGCATAACCCTTGGATATACCCTTTTCCAAAATTTAAAACCAATGGCAATCCGGCGAAATTTCACCGATTAAATTGCCCACAGCAGCCAGAATAGTTAATATACGAAGGTTTGGAAGTTACCTCAAGCTCCAACAAGCTTTTCCCAAAAATGGCAGCAAACCCTAACTTTTAAAACACCCAATTTGAGCTTTCCAAACCTTAAAGAACAAAGAGGAGTAGTTTAGAATCGGAGTTATACGCGTTAGGAGCGAAATCGCCGGAGAAATCGGCTTACCTTGTGATTTTTCTTCTATTTCTCTCTCTAAACTCTCTCAACCTTCTCTCTCTCTATTTCATGTTGCTGTGCGTGAATGAGCAGCTGAATGAGGAAGATGACTTATATTCTAATATCTCATAATATTATAATAATTGGTTTAATTTTCCAAAATTGCTAAAATCCAATTTTATGTACATAACTTCCTACATTCACGTAACCATGCCATCATGTCCAACCAATATTTTCTTCTTTATGCCACATGTAGGAGACACCTAGGGGTCCCTCCCTATGGTCTCAGTTGGCTTCACAACTTGTTTCGGTTACGTATACACGTAAAGTCTCAATTTTGGTCAAAATTGCACTTTTTGCTCAAATTTTCCATAAATTCATATTAAATTGACCAAAATATTCTAAATATATTTTTAAACTTTATTTTCCTTAATTAATTGAAATTAACTTCAATTAATTGGAAAATAATTTATTTTGTGCTATTTTGGCAAAATTACGATTTTGCCATTACCTTTCTAATCCAATTTCTTCTCTTATTTTTCTTTCACCAATTTTCATATATTTTTGGACCAAATATTTTCTCTAATATTCCTTCATTTTTGGACCTTAATATTGGGCTTTTTAAATTACCCAAATTAATTCCATAATTATTTGTGCCCAATTTCCCATGAAATTGAACATTTATAAATTCATAAATTCCAAATTCATGAATATTCACCATTTTATTGAATTTCTCAAATAATTACAATATATTTGGTGAATATAAAATTTGGGGTGTTACAAAAAAGGGAAAGATATATATTTTTTTGAACAAGAAAGACAGAAATTCAAATAAATTAATTGGAACTATTAATATTAAAAAGACTAAATTATGTTTTTATTCCTTTGAGCTTACCTGAGATATAATTTTGATTTTTTAACTTTATAAAGTATATTTTTAGTCCCATAATTCTAACCCTGTTAATGTTGCTAATGGAAAATGTGATGATAGTGTAATTAAATACTATTAATATTAAATTTAAAAAATTTGTGTAAAATTAAAAAATATATAAAAATTTTATGAAGCAATCAATATTAAAACATCGATTGTATTAAAAAATTTTAGTTTAATAATCTAAACATCAAAACATTAATTTTATTTGCAGTGATTTGTTGGTTTTTTGAGTCTAATAATATAAATATATTATATTAAAAAAATTAAAATTTAAATATGCTTTATCGGTTATACAATCATAATTTAAGTTTACTACATCAACATTTTTCATTAGCAATATTAATGGTGTTAGAAATATATGACTAAAAGTAGATTTTATAAAGTTAAATAATCAAAAGTATACCTTATATAAAATTTATAAAATTAAAAGTATATTTAAGCTTATGAAAAAATTATGTAAGAGATTCAAATGCTAAAAATATTAGTATGTTCAAAGCTAATAAAAATTGTAATTAATTTTCTTACAAAAATTATTGCCAATCACATTTTTTTGACCAAATAATTATTGCTAATCACATAAGACCACCTATTAAGAGTCTTAACTCTTAAGTTTTGAAGACGCCAAAAAGTTAAATATTTTTAGATTTGGGTCATCAGATGAAATTTATTCGTTTTTAAAAAATCCCGTTCCGTTACCTCCCGCTGGTTCGTACGGCCCCGAGCCCGATGACGAGTGATGATCTCAAAGACGATGAATAGTTCCCGAAAATTTCAAATGCTTCGTTCGTGCGAGAAGTACCAAATCATAGTGCTTCGGTCATCGTCACGCGTGAATGGAACCACAGAAAATGCGCCACGTGGACAACATTAACCGACTTCGTTGGTTCACTGTCCCCAGCTCCGTTCAGCTCCCAACACTGCGCAACGGAGCATCACAACTCTGTCATCACATTCGTTGTCCTTTTTATTTAGAAGGCCTTGCTCAGCCGTTCTCTATGTTCTGAACCCTAAAACGGTGAGAGTAGTTCAGATTCTTCATGTGATTTATGCTTGCGATTTGCGAAGTTTTGCGCATTTCTCTCATTTCGTGATTCAGAGCTCGGATTGAAGGTCCGTTTTCTCTCACTTTTTGAGTTCTGACTTTCTTTTTACCTAGTCTCTGGTGTTGTTTGAGTTGTTCGGACTCGGTTTTGCTTTGTGGGTTGTGATTTTGCGTTTTGTTTGTGATTTTCGTTCTCAATTTCTGGACATCGGCGCTGAAAACAGTGATTTTCTTGCCCAAATTTGTTGCCTTTTTGTTATTGTTGATGAATTTCATTCCTCGTGATCCGATTTTCCTACATGATGTTCAGCAATTGTGTCTTATCTCCATCTATTGTGTGTGTGAGTTTTTTTTTTCCCAATTGTTTTGCCAAAGCGATTTTCTATAATGTTTGATTGATTTTAGTCAAAGAAAATGGATGGATGCTTGGATTGATGAAATGGGTTGGTTGGGTACTATTCTGAAGGCTTGGGTTATGTTTTTCTTTTGACCAATGGCTTTTGCATTCAGTGGTTAACTTGTTGATGTTCGCTCCTCAGCTAAAGTTTCTGGTTGTGTAACATGTGTACCTGGTAAATGTACTGTGTTTCTAGTTTTTTGGATGAAAAGTTGATCCAGGTGATTCGATGATGATTCCTGAGTATTTCAAAGAAAACTGTACAGATAAAGTTGCGGTTTTTCTAACCCTACTGCTGAAAATTGTATTAAAAAAATTTCTAGATCCCAGACATCAGGAGGGAACTATTTTCCCCTTTTCTTGTATGATTCTTGTATTCATTTATGCCAACTTGCGAATTTTTCCATTGAACTTTTTTTCTGGATTACCGATCAACACTTTACCCCTTTTACCCATTTTTGAGGGCCAGGATGGTTGGTAACTGTTTTCCTTTTTTATTCATTACTTAGGTCAATCTCAAGCATTCTGGTCAGGGAGATGATATTCTTTTTAATTTTTTATACTGTGAACAGTGACATAGAGTTTGTTTATAATGCCTATTAACTAGAAATTTAGTTCATTAGGTTGGTATTTTAATGAAAAATTGTTTCAGGGTTGCTGATTCTGCTGGAATCCACGTCTTCTTTTATGGGATCATCATTTTTGTTTTATTATTTGCCTCCATTTTCTTCTGCCGAGTAAACTTTGCCTCTTTTAGGAGCCCAGATTTGACCCCTTTTATTGATTGTTGTGCATAATATAATTTTGTTTGACATGGGGATTACTTTAGGCTATGTGATTTGGGTGCAGTAATATCATTCCTCAAGATGAGTAATGTGCGTGCTCTCAGAAGTTACCGACGAAGGAAGGCTGTTTTGGATTTGGATCTTAATAGAGCTCCACCTGAGAATCGGGAGCAAGAGGGCCCTTCGAATCCACAGGAACCTCAGTTAGTTCAAGCTCTTCAGCAACCACAAGTTGTACAGCCTATTGATGTGGAGGCCATTGAAGATGATGTCATTGAATGTACAGCAAGTGCTTTTGCTGAAGTATACCTCTCCTTTGGATTCACTGTTGATTTGATAATGTCATTCTATATTTGATTTTGAGGGCTAGCGTTATTTATGCAATTCTCATTCAATTTAGGCTAAAAACAATTCAAGAAGGAATCGTGGGAGGACTATAGTTGATGTGGATTTGGGTAAACATATTACTCTATTACTCTGCCTTTTTCCTTGTCAAATCTTTGTTATTTTCTTTCCTGTGACTTGTGCTGGTTAACTCCCTCCCCTTTGTTTATGATATTCGCAGATTATCAGAGTTGGATAACTGAAAATGCTACCAATAATTTCAGAAGAGATTCTTCGAACCAAACAATACTTAATTCTGAAGTATGTATAAACTTGGAAGGCAGTGGCAGTTCTGAGGTAACAAAATGTTTTAGAGATGTCATGTTTCATGCACTAAACACAAAGATGAATGTTAACAAAGATGGGTAACAACAGGAATACAAATCCTTTACTATGCAACTGACACAACACAAAATACTACATGATACACTTCAAGGACAGAACACAATATATCTGCCAACTTTGAGAGGTTGTTTCTCTCAACCCAAAACCACACTCAAAGTTCTACCCTGCCTTCCATGCTCTCAGCTAGTCTCTTTACACACCCAATTCCAATTTTTTAACCGCTCCCTCCCACCCTTCATCATTACTCTTATTTTTCTCCTTCATTTTTCTGTTTTTTTGTATCTTAACTTCTGTGTTTTCTTCTGCACTAATTGTTCCCAATTTCTGCCAGTTTGCTACCCTGTGTTTATTTTGGTCGCAGAAGTGATTTGGGACCTCTTTCCCTCTCGTAATCTCTTTTGCTTTGGCTTGTGATTCACTCTACACACAACTTCCTGAGTGCCATATTTATACTCTCTGTATGGCTGTTTTCCCTTTGCATCTAGGCCCTTCTTGATTTTTCCTTTTTACTTCCATTCATTGGCATTTTTCAGGGGAAGAAAAATCTAGGTAAAACAATGAACAATCTAGAGAGGGCCAGAGATAGGGGTGGAAACAGGCCAGGCCAGGCCAGGCTTCCACCCTAACAGGCCTGGCCTGTTTTGTGTCAGGATGGCCTGTGCCTGGCCTGTGGCCTGTTACAGGCCTTATTTTGAGCCTAAGCCTGGCCTGTATATAGGCCTGGCCTGGCCTGTGGCCTGTTAAGAAAGCCTGAAACTAGAATAGTGGGGGAAACAGGCCACAGGCCTCACAACAGGCCTACATCAAACAGGCTAAAAACAGGCCAAACTCAAACAGGCCGAAAACAGGCCAAATTAAAACAGGCCGAAAACAGGCCCAATTACAATAATGATCCGACATAAACCATAAAAAATGAAACAAAATACAACTATACAACATAACATTAACCAAATACAACAGCCAAAGGATCTTCTCGTCTTTACATCAAATCTTCAATATAATATCTTCTTCTCCTTTGAAGACCTTGGAAAAAATTAATCAAATGTATAATATTAGAGCATAACACAATTTTAACAAGGAATATGTATAAGAAATGAGCAACATACAAAAATGGATTTAGATTCTTTAAAGGCAAGCAATAAATGTCAAATAAACCAAATTCTTTAAGTGAATGCAGATTCTACAATAAACCAATTTCTACTATAAACTAATTTCTTTGAATTAAGATTCTTCAAGTGAATCAAGTTTCCAAATTCCAATTACCACGAGCATAAACCAATTTAAAGAATAAAGGATATTATCTCAAACAAAAAAGAGCTCATGCTGTGGAAGGGTCAGGAAGAACATTGACGGATTTGAAGCTCAAACATATATTAATGACAGGGTTCAGAACAAGCAAATCGAAAGAACAATTAACAGAACTAGAACCAGAACAAAGTAATCGCAATCATCAATCATATATTTTTATGTCAGATTCATATTCAAAGTAAACGAACCAGAACCAGAACAACAGATAGCTCTTCAGGATCAACAGGCCCTCCCCTAAGAACAAGTTCGTCCCCAGAAAAACAGAACAAAACAGAGAGAAATCGAACTAGAACATGAACAATAACACTATATGCACGTTTGTCTCTCAGAAATTAGAACATGAACAAGCAAATCGAAAGAGAAATCGAACTAGAAGAGAAGCAAACCTCGTTTCAGATCCCACAAGGCGAACGGTCTTCTGATCAAGGCGAAACTGAAAAAAGGAACAGGGCCGAGATCTGAGCCTGAGAGTCGACTTGTCCAGTGTCGGCTGAGATCTGAGACTGAGAAAGGAATAGGGCCGAGATCGGAGTGACGGTGATCGACTGAGAGAGTGAGAGTGGGTGTATGTCGACTATTGAGCGGCTGAGCTGAGAATCCGAGATCTGAGAGAAGGAGTGGTCGAGAGAGAGAGACGGAGATCAGATCTGAGAGAGGGAGGGGGAGTCGAGAGAGAGAGACGGAGATGAGAGTCCGAAATCTGAGACAGGGAGTGGAAGTCGAGAGGGAGAGACGGAGATGGGAATCCGAGGTATGAGAGAGGGAGTGGGAGTCGAGAGGGAGAGACGGAGATGAGAATGAGAATCCGAGATCCGGACGAAGTTGAGTCTGTGAGTGAGGGTGAGAGTGATTGGGGCAGCCCAACATTAATTCAGCCCGAGAGTGATTGAGATTAGAGAATATGGGGTGGCCCAAATTTTTTTTTTTTTAATAAACAGTACCAGGCCGGCCTGATAGGCCTAAAAGGCCTCCTAATAGGCCTAGGCCTGGCCTGTTTAGAAAAACAGGCCTTTAAGCAGGCCTGAGCCTGGCCTGTTTTTCTGACAGGCCAGGCCTGAGCAGGCCGGAAACAGGCCAGGCTGCAGGCCCCTGATAGGCCGCCTGGCCTGTTTCCACCCCTAGCCAGAGAGCCAGTCCTTCTTTGTTTTTCAACTTTTTTGGGTTTTTTAAAACACAAGAGGCATATTCTTTGTGTTGTGGTATCAGTTTATTCAGTGTAAGTATGATTACCATCAGAATGAATGGGATGCTGATCTAGTACATTTGACATTTGTGCTAACCTTGGAAAGCAATATATCAAGGTTACATCTCTTTAAGTCTTGTGTCCATCCAAATGGGTAATGGTCCTTGAATTAAGTTTTGGGAGGATCTTGGCTTTAGGGTTTTAACTTTTTATTAAAGCTTTTTCTGGATTTATGTCATCCGTCTTTGTTGCAGCGGTCATTTGGTAGTTTTAGTCTTTCCAAGGATGTAAACAATGATGTTCCCAGTGTTGTTCATCATCTCAGCATAACTTGATTTTCTTTGTTTTAGTGTTATGAGATGCTACCTACAGAATCAAGTTTTGACATTTTCCTTCTTTGTTTTGGTTTTCATGCCATCTTGACTCTTTTCTAATAAAAATAATATTTGTCATAATATGTAAATGATGAGTTCTTGATATCATATAGTACTGACATGAACAAATGGAATCAGCAGTGGAGGTATTAATATTTTGAAATTTCTACTTTGAATATTCCTTTTTGCAGTGGGGGAATGATAAAAAGTTGCCTAAACCTCCAATGGAGCCTGTTTTTAGCTGTCCAATATGTATGGGCCCATTAATTGAAGAGTTGTCGACAAGGTGTGGTCATATTTCTGTAAGAGTTGCATCAAGGCTGCTATAAGTGCACAGGGTAAATGCCCTACATGTAGGAAAAAGGTCACTGCAAAAGAGCTCATCAGGGTGTTTCTACCATCAACTAGTTGAAACAAGGTATGGCCATGCGCATTGGTTATATATGAGTTAGTTGAATTTGCTTTCTTGACCTGATTTGTAGAGGAAACAAACAAGTACTAGATTTTTAAAAAAAATGCAGCCAGTAGTTTCTGACTTTCTGCCTCATGATTGGTTGATCTGGAAATTCGTTGCTTCTTGCTGCCTCCATCAAAGACTGTTTTATGGAAGGCAGCTCTGTAAAAACCTAATTGACTTCCTATATGTGGGGTCCACAAATAAACACGGGACTTGGTAGCGGGTGCCGATAAAAAAGGATCAACAAGATAAGGGTTTTGAGCCTGTCATGCCTTATTTGGATGAGCTAAAATGAACTAGAGGTTCATTTGGCATATCAAATTTCCTCCAAATTCTTAGTCTTTCAGTCCAGAAATAAAAGAAATGTTAGTTTTTTTAATATTTGGCTTGGACTATAATCACTGGTACTTCAGGACTTTTCTTAAAGTACTTTTACTGGTCGGTACTTTTTTCTGTTGACTAAATGATCTTTTCTTTTGCATTATGGTTTTTTCCCCTCGCAGACTGGGTTTTAGGAGAATCAGGAGTGGAGGAAGCCATACAATACTTTGGAGGGAGTTACTGTGCAGTCTTTATTATGATCTTAGTGGTAGTTGCTTTGGAATTTGTTTAATTTTCTGTTGGGCCTTTTGAGTACTATAAATTATTAACTCATGGGGATGGTGTAGGTTGATATTAATTTTGGCTCCTTTTTTCTTGAGCATTTAGTTCTGTCCCACCTAGTCTTTTGCCCCAAAGGATTTATATGGATGTTATGTAAAATACCTCTTAATTTATGTTATAGGAGTCATCTCCTTGTTGTTATATGGCACTCTTCGTCTATGTGCGGGAGGTTTTACTTATTTTAAGTTATTTTAAGTGTGCGTTTGGATTAGCTTTTGGAAAATAGCTTTTACGATTTACGAAGTAAGCACGTGAGAAGAGTTTTATCTCTGCTCGTGAAAAAAGGCTTTTAAAATCACAGTTTTGATGGTTTTCAAACACCCTAAGTAATGTGCTATATGAGGCTAATATGTGTGGGACTTGCCTTTAGATCCAAATCCCCATTCCTTGTTGGTTGCAAAATTTGATTATTTTAAGTGGATATGAGGTCTTGAATGGGTTAAAGCCTTTGTTGGTTTTTATTTTTCTAAACTTAAATCTCCTCTCTTTTTGTTATAAAGTATATTTTTAATCTTTTTTATTTAAACGTTTCATTTTGATTCACTTTAAAAAAGGTTTCATTTAGATCGTTTAATTTTAGTGTTTTTTTTTTCAATAATCTAATCTTAATGTTAACAAAGTTACTAACATTGAAATTTTAAATATTAACGAAACATTTTCAATTATTGATATATTTAGTGTAATTTTCAGAAAAACAATATTGACAAAATATTATCATTTGAGATTAATGATGGTAGGATTAAAGGGTACTTTATAAAATTAGAGTATCAAACTGAATTTTTTGTATAAAGTTAAAGAATTAAATATATAACACATTAGTGGAAAAATCACTTTTAAGACAGGTTAAAAACGACATTTTAGACCGGTTCTAGAGGTGATAGAGATACAACTGGTCTAAAAGTTTGCCACTTTTTAGACCGGTTCAGGAATTGGTCTTAAAAAATTGTTTTAAGATCAGTTATTGAGACAACCGGTCTAAAAATAATTAATTTTAGACCGGTTATGAAAGAAATCAGTTTAAAAGGTGAATTTTTTTAGATCGGTTTTCTAAACAATTGGTCTAAAAGTTCAACTTTTTAGACCGGTTATCTCAATAACCGGTCTAAAATAGACACTTTTTAGACTGGTTATTTTAACAACCGGTCTAAAAGATATTTCTTTTAGACCGGTTGTTAAAATAACCGGTTTAAAAATGTTTATTTTAGACCGGTTATTGAAACAACCGGTCTAAAAAGTTAATTTTTTTTAAAAAAATTGTTCCGTTAAAAAATATTTACCCAGCAAGTCATTTCCTCTGTTAGGACATTTCATTCAGCAAGTAGCCATTTAAACGACATTTAAATAAATTCTTCTCTTACACGTTATATAACAAATATCTATCTTATACAGAAGCATTTTCATCTAGCATTTCAATTGGATATGCATGCTGTAATACTTACATCATTCATCTTATACACCACATTCAACAGAAGCAACAACAATAAATCATTTTCCTAGGTTCTTCATAAATAATTCTCTCTTGTACATTCTCATTTCGTCAAGCATTTTAAAACATAATTTCAAATCATATAACTTACATTATCATTCTTCCTACACCCCATATTCCATAGAATCAACAATTATAAATAATTGAAAATCAACACATGATTACACACAATATGAAAATTAAGGTATGCTGCTAAACATTTTTATTCCCCTGTTTTAATATTACAGTTTGACAAAATAAATCAAAACTTTAGGTAAGATCAGAATACATGCAGTAGATAGTAATTCATAGCTGATGATCACTAGCTAGCTTCAGAGCATCTACACTAAAACACCTCATATCCTTCATTTTCTTGTGACGACAACCAAAAAGTAGTTTTATATATACCAATAACAATATACATAATTCGAATATAATTCATGATAATTATTTTAGCTAACTAACCTTCAAAGTAGTTTTATAAAGGAATATCCTCCCATATCCCTTCATGATGATTGTTTCTTGTGTTGTGTTCATTGTCGGCTTCATATTCTTCGTTCAATTCTGATAGAACCCTAGAAAAAGAAGGAGTCTCAAGAAGATCATTCATTGAATGACTTTCCTGATTAATATCAACGACCCCTTTTCCTTGGAGAGTTACATACCACATTTTATTTGCCTGATCAGTAATATAGAACACTTGTTTCTCTTCATATGCCATAATAAAAGGTTCATCTCCAAAACTTCTACTAATTAGATAAACCAATATAAACCCCAACTGATTAATCAGCACACCATTGTTGACATCAACCCACTTGCATTTGAAAATAGGAAATTTAATTTTAACATAATCAACCATCCAAATTTCTTCAATAACCCCATAATAAGGTATTGCTGCCAATCGAGGGTTTTTTATCTTTTGAACTAGAGAAGTGCATAGATTCAGCCACTAACATAACCCCATTGTTATGGATGGTGCTCTTATCATCAAGGGACTTCGTGTAAAACGTATAACCATTTATCACAAATGAAGTCCAGCTTATGACATCAACCTCAGGAACACGTGCTAACCATTTAATTGTATCAAAAACACATTCTTCTCTGTCAATCTTTTATTTGAACCAATGTATGAAAGTTTTGTTATACTCCCTAATTAACCTTTGTTCAGTTATTCGACTATTTCCTTTCTCTACAATTTTTTTTATGAGCATTAATGTAATCTTGAGCTTCATCAATATTATTTAAGATGTATAAGTGGACTTGTTGCAATTCATCAGGATCCACACTCTTTACTGAAGCACCGCATCTACTGCCTTCTTCATCATGATGTTCAGGAAGTCCAATGTATCTTACATTTGACAAGTAATCTTGACAAAACTCCATGGCTTCTTCAAAAACATATTTCTGAATAATAGATGCTTCAGGCCGGTTAGGGTTCTTCACATTCCTTTTTAGGATTTTCATAGTTCTTTCAATTGAATACATTTATTGTAAATAGATAGGGCCACACAACTTAATCTCCTTAACTAGATGAACAATTAGATGTACCATGATGTCAAAAAAAGAAGGAAGAAAAAGCTTCTCAAGCTGGCACAAAATCAGATGTCCTTCATTTTCCAGTTCATTTAATATTTCTGTCTCAATGACTTTACTACAAATAGCATTGAAGAAGAAACAAAGTTTAGTCAAAATATGTTGAAGATCATATTCGGCAATGCCTCAAATATTTACTGAGAGTAGTTGTTGCATTAAGACATGACATTCATGAGACTTTAGCCCTATTAACTTCAAGTCTTTCATCGACACAAACTTCCTAAAATTTGAAGAATACCCTGAAGGAACTTTGATGCCATGTAAACACTCACAAAAGCTTCTTTTTTTTATCCTTAGACAAAGTATGAGTAGTTAGAGGACAAAAAGTTCTCTTACCATATGATTTTGGATACAAGTCTTCTCGATCCCCATTTCTTACAAATCTAATCTTGCTTTCACACCATCCTTAGAATTACCTTATATGTTAAGCAGTGTCCTAACAATACTATCACATATATTTTTCTCCACATGCATGAAATTAATACAGTGTCTCACATCAAGATTGGGCCAACATGGAAGATTGCAGAAGACAAACCTCTTTTTCCATTTATTTTTTTTCATTACTATTTTTTGTAGTCTTACCAAAGATAACATTCATATTTTTTACCTTTTCATAAACTTGCTCTCCAGTCAGTGCCTTCGGAGCATCTTCAAACTCTTGTCTACCAAAAAAAGCTTTATTTAATCTACGATACGGCTGGCTTTGTCTAAGAAATCTCCTATAGTCAAGATAAACCGTCTTTCTTCCATATTGAAGTTGATGTTAGCATATTCCTTATTCACAAATCGGACATGCTTTATGGCTTTTAACACTATATCCTTACAAGTTTTTATATGTAGGGAAGTCATTTATAGTACAAAAGATCATGGTTCATATTTTAAAAACCTCCTTCTTGTTTGCATTAAAAACATCAACACCTTCGGCCCACAACTCTTTCAAGTCTTCGATCAAGGGTTCTAGGTAAATATTTATGTCATTTCGGATTGTTTTGGTCCTGAAATCAACATAGACAACATGATATACTTTCGTTTCATGCATAACAGAGGAGATAAGTTATAAATTACCAACATGGTCATGAACTATGTATACTATTTAAGCTACAAAAAGGATTCATGCCATCCGTGCTAAGCCTAAGCCTAAGGTTTATAGACTCTTCACCAAAGGTAGAAAATAATTGATCAATTTTCTTCCATTGAGAAGAATCAGCAGGATGTCGAAGCTTTCCATCAGATATCCTCTCATCTATATGTCATCTCAAATTTTTTGCATCGTTTTCATTAGTAAACAAGCACTTAAACCTTGGTATGATTGGAAGATGCCACAACACTTTTGTAGGGGTGTTATTTGATTTGCACCTCGATGTTTCACATATCAGACACTGTTGTTCTCCCCATACTCTTTTCTATACAATATACAATCATTAGGGCATGCATGGATCTTTTTATACTTCATCCCTAGTACACACAGTATTTTCGTAGCATTATAGTATCGAGAAGGCAACACATTATCATCTGGAAGCATGTCCCTAAAAGCCTCAAGCGTTTCTAAAAAACTCTTGTCGCTCCATCCATGTCGTGCTTTCAAGCTCACCAATTTCAATACTGCTTTCAACAATTGGTATTTTTTACACCCCGGGTACAACGCGTCTCAACATCACTGCACATATATGTATGTGATTGCTCAAAAGCCCCTTCTCCTACATCACGAATAATATCCTCTATCCGATCATCCGTATCCATATCATTATCATCAAAGGTCACTCCCCCTGTTGAGATGAACTTGACATTTCTAATTCTTCACCATGCCATACCCATACTGTATAACTCTTACAAAATCCTTCACAAATTAAATGTGTATATATATCTGCAGCACTTAGTCGCTTCTCATTCAAACATACTATACAAGGACAATAAAACTTCCCACTATCATCATCGTCATTTCTTTTAGCGAAGTCTAAAAAACCCCTCACACCATTATCATATTCAACACTCGTTCGTTTAGTGTTTATTCTAATTATAATCCATATATATTTCAATACTTGTAGCACTCTATATCCAATAGCAAAAGGATAGATAAAAAAACAACAACCATAGAGTTTTAGAGATTTCAACGAATTTTAAGATGCACCATTTGAAATTAGTATTGTTTCAACAAATCAATAACACTGACAATCAAACAATCACACTAAATTAAAACAGAATTTAGAATGGTATTACTCCAAGCCAAATATCATAAGTCAGAGCATCTTATTTACTTTTGGTTCGAAACAAGAAAAACGTATATGTAGTAATAAAGTCATCACACAGTTTTCCCTTTCGCCTTAATTACTTTTTTCTGCAATTATTTTGTGTCTAACTATATTATAAGAGTTAATATTGTTGAGAATAAGCAAATAAAAGTTGAAAGTTGAAGGCTTTGATTAACAAAACACTAACCCGATTAAATACCAAGGAGTGGGCTTCTACCCAAAGTCACGGTGGCGTCGACTGAGGTTAAAACGAAGTCCTGAAATTCATGGCACCGACAAAGGGAAGTCACGGCAGAGTAGAATGGTCACTATGGAGAAAAGAGGTGGCGGCGGAGGAGAGTGACAATGACCAAATTGATGATAACAAAAGTCATTTGTCTACAAATCATGTTTTTATAAGTTTAAGAAATGATTACAAGGTTACCAAATGCATATAGCATTGATCTGTGGTGTCTGTTGTCAAAATAGACTGGTGTGCTCGAGCATAAGTTTTGCACTCGAGCATGGATTCCTTATGTGCTCGAGCAGGTGCGAGTGATAGCCAGAAAGTGTTTATTCGAGAGGCATGCCACTGTTATATTCATTGATTCACTCGAGCACTGGAGTCAGCACTCGAGCAGAGGAGCCATTCTCACTCGAGCACATGCGAGTGAAGTTCTGCGAGTGCTTGGCCTAGAGCAAGTTTTGTCATTCTCTCTTGATGCACTCGAGCAGAGACATCAATGCTCGAGCATGAGTGTTCAGTACTCGAGCAAGGGACTGCGAGTGCTTGGCCGAGAGTCATAAAGTTCAAAGAAGCACAAGTGTGCTCGAGCATAGCTTCATATGCTCGAGTGACACATCAGCACTTACGAGTGAAAAATCTATCCCTCTACAATTCTGATGTGAGTGCTTGTATAAACGGTATATTACTTGAGAATATTCTTCTCACTCGAGCTGGAGTATGTGTGCTCGAGTGAGGGCGCACATCACCTGCGAGTGATAAAATTATCCCTCTCAAATCCTGATGCGAGTGATGGTATTAAGGGTAAGATTCTTGAGAATATTCGTCTCACTCGAGCAGGAGTATGTGTGCTTGAGTGAGGGACCACATCACTTGCGAGTACAAAATCTCACTCTTGTTAAAATGATGTGCAGTGATGACCAGAAGAGAAACTCCCAGTGCAAAATACAAGATCACTCGAGCAGAAGGTGTTGTGCTCGAGTGAGGGACCACATCACTCGCGAGTGAGAAATTTGTCTCTCTGAAATTCTATGCAAGCACGTCCTCAAAACTGAAGCACAAGGTGAAAAATAGGGAGATCACTCGAGTGAGCCCATTCATGCTCGAGTGATGCTCTTCCAGATCACCAAATACACCAAGTCTCACAACGTTCAATCTGAATATGGTTTAATGTTATTTATTTGTCTAATCATTACTTATTATCATTACTTAATATCATTTTGATTGTATTATAAGTGTGAAACAGGTGGATGAACGTTTGAAATAAACTGACACAAAGAAAGTCAAATAACGGTAGAAAACATATTTACAAGCACGCTCGTACCTACCGCATTCAGAATATTCAAACAGGCGCGTGTCATTCCACAGTTGCAAAGCCATGCTCCTCAAACGGTGATTACTCAAACGGGAAAAAACTAAACATCTATAAATATAGAGATTCAGAGATTGTCAAGTCGAATGAAGCACCAGAATTCACAAGCTTATACACGAATCTCTATTCATAATTTTCTCTGTATACACATTGATTTTCAGTGTTCATTTATTTGCTCTGTAAGAGAGTCTTCACACAATTCAAATTCTGCTTATTTGATCTCAAGGTATTGGGACCTTGAGAGGGTAGATTTCCTTACGAGAGAAGTAGTTGAGAGAATTCCTTGTTAAACCTTCCAGTCATAAGCCTTATAAGATACAAGCAGAAGAGAACGTTGCTGCTCGTAAGACTTACAGTGGAGTAAGCAGAAGAGAACGTTGCTGCTCATAAGTCTTGTATACATAAGCAAGTGGGTAAGGTCATAGGTTGTTTTTCTGCACGTAAGACTTATCGTAAGGGGGAGAGAAATTTCTTAGTGAGAGAATATTTCTGCTCGTAGTCCTTTCTAGGACAATTGTTGTTTGTGGCGTTCTGAGAGCCCATTGAATCTTGGAGGCATAGTGAAATTCTCAAGAGGTCTTGATCTCTGAGGACTGGACGTAGGCCTGGTTGTTAGGCTGAACCAGTATAACTCTCTGTGTCCTAATCTTCTCAACTCTACTCTATCTATTCTATTTTTCATATATCCACATCAAGCGGAAAACGTATAGCATCACCCAATTCACCCCCCCTCTTGGGTGAAGTTTGCCTCTTTTAGCATATTCATCATCATCTACTAATTCTACTTCAGATGGCATAGGCGGATTTGTAGTGAAAGGCGGTGTGTCGTCAAGATTCAAACTCGAATCACCATCCTTCTGGTTTTTACTTTGGAGTACAATAGACAATTTTTCATTTGCTGGATCAATTTTTCGTGCGCTATCTTATCCTTGAACCAATCTATGAAAGTCTTGTTTTGCTCATTAGCTATCTGCATGTCATTTTTCCTTGGATAGATCTCCTTTAAACTCTTTCTGTGTTCGGCTAAGTACGGCTGAACTTCTTCCGTATTATTCAAGATATACAGGTGTGCTTGCAACACCTCTTCATGATGCATACTCTTCACTTTGAGCCCTCGTGTTCCCTTACTTGTACCCTTTTCATGACGAGATTGGGCCTTTGACCTTGATAGATATTCTTTACAAAAGTCTATAGCCTTTTCAACGACATATCTTTCCACAATTGAGGCTTCAGGTCGTTAATGATTTTTAGAATACCCTTTTAAGTTCTTCATGTATCGCTCGAAAGGGTACATCCACCTTAGATAAACTAGGCCGCATAGTCTTACCTCCCTTACCGGATGAACTATTAAATGCACCATTATATCGAAGAATGCGGGAGCAAAATGCATCTCTAGTTGGCAAAGACTAGTATAACCCTCATTTTCTAATTCATCTAACATTCCAATGTCAATAACTTTGCTACAAATAGCATTAAAGAATCTGCACAACCTTGTTATCGTGCTTCACACATCATCTTTCATAATGCCTCTAATAGCTACTGGTAATAGTTGTTGCATTAAGACATGGCAATCATGAGATTTCATTCCTACTAACTTCAAATCTTCTATTGACACAAGCCGACTCACATTAGAAGAATACCCTTGTGGCACCTTAATGCCGTGCAAACACCCACACAAACTTCTTTTCTCAGCTTTTGACAATGTATGCACTGCTTGCTCCATATACGCCCTCTTACCATCATCTCTCAGTTTTGGATGTAGCCGTTCTCTTATTCCTATTTCAACCAAGTCTAGTCCCGCACTAATTCCATCTTTAGTCTTACCTGGTATGTGCAAAAGCGTACCAAGAAGACTATCACATACATTTTTCTCGACATGCATCACATCAATACTGTGTCTTACATCAAGACTACGCCAATATGGAAGATCAAAGAAAATTGACCTCTTCTTCCATATGTTCTTCTCACCCGTAGTCCTCTGATTCTTACCAAAATTGGCATCGATTCTTTCCACCCGACTATAAACCTCGTCTTCAGTTAATGCCTTCGGAGCCATTTCATTCTCCGGAAAACCGTTAAAAGTCTTCTTCAACCTACGGTACGGGTGGAACCGAAGAAGAAATCGTCTATGACCAAGATAGACTATTTTCCTACCATGCTTCAGTTGATGGAAGTGTGTGCTTGCTTTGCATATCGGACATGCTTTATGACCCTTCACACTATAACTTGACAAGTTCCCGTATGCAGGGAAGTCGTTAATCATAGTGAAAATCATTGCACGTAGCTTAAAGGACTCTTGGCTATATTCATCAAACACATCTACGCCATCCTCCCACAACTTCTTTAAGTCCTCTATCAAAGGTGACAAGTAGACATCGATATCGTTCCCCGACTGCTTTGGCCCCGAAATCATTATAGAAAGCATCATGTACTTACGTTTCATACACAACCAGGGAGGTAAGTTGTAAATCACCAGCAGAACCGACCATGCACTGTGTACTAATAAAAGTACCATAAGGATTGATTCTGTCTGTGCAAAGCCCAAGCCAAAGGTTTCTTGCTTCACTGCCAAATCCGGGATACATTTCATCTATTTTCTTCCATTATGGAGAGTCAACCGGGTGCCGAAGGTATTTTCCATCACATATTCTGTCATCACAATGCCATCTCAACTTTTTCACTTCTTTCGCATTAGCAAACATTCGTTTAAACCGCGAAATGATTAGAAGATACCATAAAACCTTTAAAGGTTTCTTCTTACTTGTCTAATCACCACATCCAGCACCTTTCTTCACTTTGTATCTCGAAGTTTTACATTTTGGACACTCACTCAATCCTTCATACTCATTTCTATACAATACACAATCATTAGGGCAAGCATGTATCTTTTTATACTCCATACCCATCGCAGACAATATTTTCTTAGCCTCATACATACGATTTGGAAGTACATTTTCCTCTGGAAACATATCACACAACAGTTCAAGTAACAATGCGAAACTATTGTCGGTCTACCCACAAGTTGCCTTTAAGTTGACCAAGTACAAAATACCTGACAAGTGTGTATACTTAGTACACCTAGGGTACAAAGGTGTCTTCGCATCACTTCTCACGCTATCATATACAGGCGATTGCGCAAAACATTCTACCTCCACATCATGAATTATTTTCTCCATTCTATCGTCATCTCCAACCTCCAAGACTTCCTTCTCGTGGGACGCACAAGTGGGTACTTCCTCACCATGCCATATCCACCTTGTGTACCGAAGATTTATTCCATCACAAACTAAGTGATCTCTTATATCATCAATATCCCGTCGACTCTCATTTAAACACTTCACACATGGACAAAAATACTTTCCATTTTTACTATGTGTATTCATTTTAGCAAATTCAATAAACTCTTCCACCCCTTTCTCATATTCTTCACTAGTTCTCAATGCATTCATCCAATTGTGATCCATTTTACTACTCCAGGCCTATTCTATTTTCAACAGTACTCACTTTTAGACCCATTATCATTATAATATGAATATAGGTCAAGACAAGGCATGGCTTACTCATTTTTTAAAAATTTCAGCAGCATTTCCCCTTAAATGTAAGACATCCAAAACTTTGAACAATAACCCAAATAACAATAACAGAAATTTGACATACCATAGAGGATTTCAACAACGGTTATATATAAAAAAAGTCATTAACAGACAATCACAGCTATTCTAAATATATAAGAAGCTATCATGGGGATTTGTCATTTACTTGGAAAATACGGGAAGAACGTTGATTGCTAGGATTACTAGGATTGCTTGAAAAGGGGATGTAGTAGATTAGGTTTATTAGTAAGTTAAGTAGAGCATCAGGAGTTGGAAAAGCCATTTAACAATTGAAGATACTATGGAGTGGAAAAGAATAACAATACACTGTTATATGATTGCCCTTTGCTGTTAACGAATATTAATTACTTTGGACTTACGTTTAAATTCCAACCTAATCTACGTTCATTCCATACTCTCACTATTACTTACACTTATGACTTAGGAGTGAATTAACTATTTTTTTTTAATTGTGGTGAAATCATTGTAGATGCATGGAATCCCCTCGGTTCCCTATTACAAATTAACTATTACAAATAAATAGTTAAAAACATTAAATTTGTTTATCAAATTTAATTGATTTCTAATGTTATCATTGTTAACTACATTAACTCTAAAACTTTGCTTCATTAATTTGGAAATGATAAATAAATGAAAATGTTTTATCTAACTTCTATATTTGGAAATGAGGTAATATTTAATTTTCCAAACATATACTTTGGATGGTTGAAATCTACTGCTTTTGCCTACAGTGACGCAGAAGTCCTTCTAACCTTGACATCAAATTCAAAATTTCTCCCAGGATTGAGTTATTAACCGTGCATGTAATATAACAAAATGAAGCTTTTGAAAGAGAGGAATAAAACACCCTAATAATCTCATTTCCACTCAGTATAATGCAATAAGCTCAAATAAATTGCTTTAATTAACAGGGAGCAAGTTTTGATCCATGGAAGCTCAGATCGCATGCAGATTTTGGAGAGATTAAGGTAGCATTATATGGTAATGTTAAGAAGGTAGAGGTTGATAGAGTAATATAGGTCCGAAGACATCTAATCTCAGAGAATCATCTTGGTAGTCAAAAATTAAACCTCAACAATATATAGTCACAGAGAAACTAGGAAAAAAAAGAAATAACAGCTACCCAAAGATTAAAAAACAAAGGGATTTGTCTTTTACCTGGAAAATGTAGGAAGCACGTTGAAGAGCTATAGGTCGATGGCACACCGTAGCTGAGAGGTGGATGGTCGGATGGACAACTGAGGGACGAAGAAGAGTGACACTGTCGTGACTTGTGAAGAACAAGTGAGGGACGAAGAAGAGTGGGCAACAGGGAGAAGGACACGCGAATGAAGAGCAAAAGCCAACTAAAAAAAGAAGATTAGAGACCGACGGGAGAACGAGGCGTGAAATGAAAAAAAAAGGTAAAGTAAACTGTGATTGACAGTGGTGGTAGTGGGGAGAGATTCAATGACCGTTCTCATAGAACAATAGTTGAATCATATTACAACGACCGTTCTTAAGGAATGGTCGTTGAATCATTGCATTACAACGACCGTTATGAAGAACGGTCATTGTATCTTATACATTCAACGACCGTTTTCATTTAAACGGTAATTGAAAAGCTATCCAGATTTGCGCCTTTGCCCCTCTCTTCTTTCTACTACTGTTTTCTTGGAAACGAACGTTGTTTGGTGTCGTGGAGTCTTCTTCCTGTAGTAGTGACTTATGCAATGATATCTCCTTTTCTATAATTATTATATCTTTTTAAATAAATTTTTTCATTATCTTCGTCATTTTTTTAGATTTGTTCTTTCTTTACTATTTTTCTCTTCATTTGGGTCTTCAACTTCCAATTTTTCCCTAAAAAAAGAAAAAAAAAATTATAAAAAAATAAAACCAGTCCAACCGATTGAACCACCGATTTTACCGGTTTTAACTGGTTCAATCGGTTTCCTGATTCAACCATCAAACCAGATAAAACCACTGGCCGGTTCCCGGTTCAACCAGTCGAACCGGCCGGTCCGGTCTGGTTTTTTGTACAATGCTTCTAATCCTCATCTTTTTTTGGTCTCCTGTTTGAGATTGATGCTACATTGGGTCATGCAAGAAGAATTTGTTCATTAATCCTATCATTCGATCAAACTTCAGTAGCACTTTAGAAAATGATGTTGACTCATAGCTCCACTATTTTCTTAGTCAGTCTTTGTATAAAACTGATGTTTTAATTCTTTCCCACCCCCTTAGCTAAGCTACTTCATCTTTAGTTCTATAAGCTTGATCATTTTAATATTATTGAACTTCTTATAAAAAAAGTTTATCACTTTTTTACAAAATGTTATTCAAATATACACCCATCCTGTCGTATTTATAAGCAACATTCTTTCTCATGAGTTTTGCCCTATAATATAAGCAACAATTTTGCTTTATCTAAAAATTTAATGCACTTTTTCCATCTTTATCGCCAATTAATTATATGTGTCTCTCATCTCTTTTTTTCTACTCATTCTCTCACTCTCCCTCATCGTCTTCATAAATAAGGGTATGTTTGAAAAAAAAAATTATATCTCTTACAAATTCATTGATTTTACCCAATTTTAACCAACCACCTGTTTTGCATAATTTGAATAGTCGTTGCTTATAAAAAGGATTTGGGGGAGTAGATTATAATACCTCCCGTCTTTAATATAATATTTAGTTTATAGTTCAAATAATTTGAACTACAAACTAGAGCTTGTAATTTAATTTACAAACTAGATTGTATAATAAGGATTGGTAGTAATATTACACTAATTGTCTTTTACCACAACTTCAATTTGCAAAGGTATGTTATGTACATGAATAATGTAAATACATGTGCTAGGATGAGTAGAATACCATTCCTACAAAAAGTTAAACAAAATAATATTTAGGCATTGGAGATCCATTTTTCATTTAATTTAGGCAATCTAAAATATACTTAATTGGATGCAAATAAGGACTTTAGATTACCAACTATATATTCTAGTATTCCCGGGCGCGCGCGCGCACACACTAATATAAAGGCAACAAGAGTCACTAATTAATCCCTTACCAGTTTTATAAACTTTGGTTTTACTTGATTAGTTAGAAGTCGTTGATTGTCTCCATCATTCCACCATCTCTGATCCGAATTTGATGCCTTAGGAGTTTGTTTCGTATCTATTCTCCTACGGTTAGGACTGTATATCTAAATATGATTCTTAATGAACAACTTCTCACTTCCCAAAAATGTGTTGAGTTTGGTATTTAATTAATTAATATTAATAGTAATACTAGCAATAGTTGGGGGATCCTCTCCTCTTCCCCTTCTCATCTTCTTCCCTCCTCTTCCTTTTTCTAACCATAAGATCAACATTTCAATGGTCCAAATTTGATTTTATACAAAATAGTTTTTTATTGTAGTATTAAATTATTCATATCAAAATTTAACAATTTGCATTTAATTAATTATTTTACTCTTTATAGCTTAACATTCTGCTTTTTGAAAAAAAAACATTCTTATAATAATATGAATCATTCAAGTGTTGATCTAATAGTTATAGAAAATAGAAGAGGAGGGAAGAAGATGGGAAGGGCAAAGGAGAAGTCCCATATAATGAAAGTTTAAAAGCAAACGAGGAGGTGCAACACCTTGGAAATACATAACCTTTCAAAGATCAAAAGCCCTTATTGATAGCTTTATCATCCTTAACACTCCTACCTATATATATATATATATACACATAAATCCATTGAGCTTTGGAGGCAAGAAACCAGTACTTGACATAAATATTTAACATCTTTCTTGGTGGTTTTGCCCTTAAGGTCATGGCTTCTTCTCCCTAAGAACTGAAGATTTCATTGACTCTGCTAGTGGACAAAGAGGAAAATAAGGTGCTCTATGCCGAAGCAGAAAATGACTTTGTAGATACTTTAATAAGCTTCTTATCATTGCCCTTGGGAACGATATCTACTGATAATGTAGAGGCTTGCACATTTAACTGCATAAACTCATTGCATCGAAGCGTAGAAAATCTGGACCCCAAGTATTTTCTTTATCATAAGAGTAAAACAGAGTTGTTGAATCCAACCAACCCAACGGAAGCTTCTAGTGATAACTTGGATGACACAGAGACCTCAAAACCCTCTCATGCCTTTCTTCAGAAACCAGCACATTTCATTGTGTCAGATAATCTCGCACACATGCCTTGGGATTTGAAAACAACCTTGTGGATACTTCGTAGTTTCAGAATTGACGGGTTCCCCAAAGATTGACCGTCACTGTCTCTTAGAAAGAGGTGAATATATACATTTTGTATATATATATATATATATATATATATGATGTTATAGTCATATAGTACTCAAATTTTAAAATCATTATTATGCTTTGTGTTAGAAAGGTTAAAAGTGTTATTAGCTAGTTGAGATACGTTCTAATGTAATGTGTTGAGAGTGCGTGGGATATGGAATCCTTATTAAAGAGAGGGATGATAACTTGAGTCTCCTTCAATATTCCAATAGTTTTGGATTGTTGGTTATCCTTCAAGGAAGGATTTGATTAGCCCTAAGAGGATTATTCTATCTTTGTTGATGATTAATGACACTTCATTAGTATTTATTCATATGTTTAACACTTTGTTTGTGAAGGTACTGGATCTACTGAAGCTCTCGATATAGTCAAACACACCGTTGACTGATTTGTTCTTGGACAAAAATCTGAACATTGAGAACTGTAAGCTACCATCACAATTCTCATTTTAGCGATCGAGTCAGTAATCGAGAGGGATAGGCAGACGATGAAGTTGAAGGTAATGATAAAAAAATTCAGAAAACAAGACATTAGTTGCTCAAGCAGAAGAGGACTTCACATATCAAATTTTAACTTTCTTGACTGCGCCACTAGGGGCAGTTCAACATTTGGTACAAGCCAACACAGCTGGTTTGTGTTGCATCGAGAACTTGTACAAGAGTCTGGCTGATATGGAGGGAACTAGTGATTTCATGTATCTTTTTGAGAGACCAATGCTCAAGCTGTTCAATGTTTTCACTCCTGCTATTGCACTCATGGCCCAACGCTGGGCGTTACAATTTTATAGAATGTGTGACAAATTTCAGCCTCCAGGAAGTAGAATTGAGAACAATAAGAAAGAGAAAATGTTCATGGTGGGAGATGATTGGTGCGTAAAGCCATTTTCTCCTGAGGCTGCTGTGTCATTTCTTCGTGAATTACAAGTTGATGTTGAGGATGAAGACTTAGAAGTAAGGGAGAAGGAATTTGGATGAAAAGATAGTGTAAAGAGAGGTGATAATCAATGCTCAGCCCTCATTGCTTTATATAGTCATCAGAGAATACATGTGGTCCTTACCCTAATAGTATATGCTAGGGAATATTACACTATGTACAATCTCAGCATTACACGTGTTCTAGCTAAGGACCACAACACAGAATTATGGAGGAAATAATTCATAATGAATAATAAATCATAAAGCAATATTATCTAACATCCCCCCCTCAAACGAGAGGGTGTGATTGACAGCCCGAGTTTATTTTTGAAATACGAGAACTTAGGATATGACAAGGCTTTTGTGAGGCAGTCTGCAACTTGATGAGAGGATGGAACATATCGAATGTCAAGAAACCCATTTAGCATAAGATCACGAATAAAGTGTATATCTATCTCAATGTGTTTACTCTGTGCATGGTGCACTGGATTGGCAGCAAGTGCCTTGGCACTAATATTATCACACCAAATAATTGAAGGTTCTTTTAACATAAGTCCAATTTCAAACATTAAAGAATATAACCATTTGATTTCTGCAGCCCCGTTTGAGAGAGCTCTATACTCTAATTCAGCACTTGACCTTGAGACTACCTTTTATTTCCTAGAAGCCCAAGAGATTAAAGTATTTCCCAGATAAACACAACATCCTTCTACTGATTTTCTATCATCCAAGTCAACAGCCCAGTCAGCATCAGTAAAAGCAGTTAATTGTAATGTGCGAAATGGACTTACAAGCAATCCATAGTGATATGTTCCTTTGAGATACTGAAGTATTCTCTTCACCCCTTGATAATGAACATCCGTTGGTTTGGACAGAAATTGACTCATCTTGTTTACAAAATAAGTAATGTCTGGACGAGTGGTGGTTAAATATTGCAAAGAACAAATGGCTCTTCGAAAACAATAAGGATCTTTCATCAGTTCTCCATCTTGGGCAGAAAAATAACAATATGCTACTATAGGAGTAGAAACTGGAGCACAATCTAACATATTAAACTTCCTCAAAAGATCTAAAACATATTTGCCTTGATTTAGATAAAAGCCAGAGTTATCACGATAATTCTCTAACCCAAGGAAGTAATAAGCCGGACCCAAGTCCTTTAATGAGAATAAAGAATTCAATTTCTGAATAAACTTGTGCAAGTATCTAGAACAATTCCCAGTGACTAAGATATCATCAACATAGACTAGGATAAATACCTTAAGTTTGCCAGTCTTGAGATAAAACAGAGAAACATCACTTCTTGCATTTTGAAAACCCTATTGAAGCAAAGTCATTCAAAGTTGATCAAACCAAGCTCTGGGAGCTTGTTTCATCCCATAAATTGCCTTTATCAATTTACAGAAAAAATTAGAATGACGAGAATCACGAAAACCTTCTGGTTGCTCCATAAACACATTTTCTTGTAAGTAGCCATTAAGAAAAGCGTTATTCACATCAAGCTGTCTTACTTCCTAATTAAATGTAGCTGCAACAGAAAGAATAACTCGAATTGTAGTAGGCTTAATTACCAGGCTAAACGTTTCACCATAATCGATTCCTGGAGATTGTTGGAAGCCTTTAGCTACGAGCTGTGCTTTATGTTTGAGAAGAGACCCACAGCTCTAAACTTATTCTTGAACACCCATCTACAATCGACAATTATTTGTGCTTGATTTCTTGGAACAAGAACCCAGGTACTATTTCTTATAAGAGCATCAAACTCATCTTTTATTGCTTGCTTCCAGTAAGACGACGCCAGAGCTTCACTCACATTTCTCAGCTCAGCAATAGTGAAAAGTGAAGTCGGGTCTTCTGAGTTAAGAAGTCCCACAAATGGATATTTAGGTTTAACTACTCCTGCTCTGGACCTAGTGACCATTGGGTGTTTATTTACTTGTGTCGGTGAAATGGGCTCGGTAGACTCAGCAGAAACAAGCCTGGTGGCAGAAATTGGGCTTTCATTATTGAACTCAAGCAACTCTTGTTCTGTAATGCAACTTGCTACTGATCTTCAGAGTGAGATGCTGCAGAATTTCCATGAGAAGAATTCATTCTTTCATTGGATTCAAATGTTTGACCTGTAACAGAGGAAGGTACATCAATAACTAAAGGAATAGGCAAAACATTCTATGTATTAGACACACCACTGCTACGTCGATTTAGAAAGCCTGAAGCAAATGGATAGACTGCAGCATCGAAGACAACATGTCTTGATATATAAATTCTACCAGTGGGACTTAAGCATTTATATCCCTTATGTTGGGAAGCTGGTCCTAAGAATACACACTTTTGACTGTGAAAGTCAAATTTGTGTGCATTGTATGGCTTCAGACAAGGATAGCATGCACACCCAAACGGCTGAAATTCCATGTAATTAGGTTCTGTTTTGAACAATAAAAATAGAGGTGTAGAATCGTTGACCACCGGTGTGGGTAATCTGTTGATGAGAAAAACTATCATTTGAAATGCATCAACCCAATAAACCAAGGGCATTTGTGCTTGAGCCAACCCAACTTCTATAATATGTCGATGCTTACGTTCAGCTCTACTGTTTTGAGGTGAAGTGTAAGGACATGTGTATCTCATAATAATCCCACTTTCTTGAGCTAATGCAGCAAATGGTTTAAAATCTGTACCATTATCACACTGAATCATTTTGATTTTAGCACTAAATTGATTTTCCACTTGTGTCTTGAACACATTAAACGCATGCATTGCTTCACTCTTATGACGCAAGGGAAAGATCTACGTATATCGACTAAAGTCATCAACGAAATTAATATAAAATTTGTGATCTCCAGGAGATTGTACTAGTGAAGGTCCCCAAATATCCATGTGGATTAACTCTAATTGTAACTTAGCATGAGACATAGAAGCTGAGTAAGGTAAGAATTTAGATTTGCCCAATTGGCAAGCCTCACAAACAAAATTTTCATTAATTTCAAGTTTAGCATTACAACTTTTCAAGACTTGCTTCAACACTTGACTACTAGGATGTCCTAGTTTACAGTGCCATTGAAGAAAAGCATCTGTATTATTTAATGGTAATAATGTAGCAGCAATTAAGACATTTGCAGCAACAGAGATATTAGCAGCTTGCTTTGAACCTTGTTCATTTCCTATGGGGTACATCCCTTGACTTGCTTTCCCTTGCATCATTATTTGCCCTGTCAGTTTGTCCTTCACAATACATTTCTCGTTAGTGAAATGAATGTCTACACAATTATCTTCAACAAGCTTATTAACACTAAGCAGATTTTTAGTTGTTGAGGGCACAACAAGAACATTTTTAAGTTGTAAACAAGACTTAGGTAATGTCTTAGAGCCAATACCATGGATTTTAGCTTTTTCTCCATTACAAGTGGATAAAAAAGACTTACCAACTGAAGTCACCTGATCCAAATGATCTGCCCGAGGAGTAACATGATAGTTAGCACCACTATCCATGTACCAAGAAGGATCAACCACTATTTCAGGACCAGCGTACATAGCTTGAGGACTGTAATTATCATAATCGTGACTAGATCCAGAGGAAGGGGGCTTAAAACTTCGATCAAACCGATGAAAGCAATTTTGAACAACATGACCATATTTTTCGCAAAGATCACAGTATGACCAACCATCACTGTTTCCACTATAATATCCTCGACGTCCTCTGCCTCTTCGACCACGATGTCCACCTCTCGATCCTCTCCATGTACCACGCTGTGACTCAGAGTTACGAGAATCAGAGAAATCTTGTTGAGCCAAATTTGCAGATGGCTAAATACTAAGGGACGAAAAATTGTTGAGCTGCTCTAATCTGCTCTCAAAGGACAGGAGTGAAGCCTGTGCTTCAATCCAAGAAAGATTCACTTGATCGATAAGCTTAACAACGATGGCATTATAGTCTGCATCAAGCCCGTTTAAGGTGTGCATTATTAATTCTTCAGTATTGATCGGAGCTCCTGCAACTGCAAGTTGATCAAACAGAGTCTTCATTTTTCCAAGATATTCCTCCATTTTCATACTGTTTTTCCTGGTATTATGCAGATCCGACTTATAAACCATTACACGTGCCTTGTTTGATGCAGATGTTCAATCTCTGGCTCCATTCCAGAGTTCCTTTACCGTTTTACAATGAAGGAGTTGTGCAGCGACCTCCTGAGACATAGTATTCCGCAGCCATCCGATCAACATTTTATCTACTGAGTTCCACTCCAAGTACTCAGGATTAATGTTTCCTGCTCCTCTAGGAAGAAAGCGAGGTGGTGCGACTCTTGTGCCATCGACATGAGACTCAAGGCAATTGCCTTCAATCAGTGGAAGAACAACTGACTCCCACACAAGAAAATTTCCACTGTCAAGTTTAATATTAGTGGTTTGACTAGATGAATTAAATAGTCTATAGGTTTTGGCGGCGGGTGACGACATCACAGATGTTGTAGAGGAAGACGACAAAGACATTCTTTTCTTTGCTCTGATACCAAGAAGGAATTTGGATGAAAAGATAGTGTAAAGGGAGGCGATAATCAATGCTCAGCCCTCATTGCTTTATATAGTCATCAGAGAATACATGTGGTCCTTACCCTAATAGTATATGCTAGGGAATATTACACTATGTACAATCTCAACATTACATGTGTTCTAGCTAAGGACCACATCACAGAATTACAGAGGAAATAATTCATAATGAATAATAAATCATAAAGCAATATTATCTAACAAAGTGACTTAATTATTAGAAGGAGTGAGGTATATATATACATGTGTGCGGTATATACCGCTCTCAGTTCGGTTTCTTTCTATTCTTATGGCTTTACGACTTCTGATTTTTTTTTGCCCTTGAGGTGAAATACTAACATCAAATAACATATAATTTTTGCTTTGTTTTTATTTCAGGTGTTGGAAGTTCTGAAAGCATCAGTGATGGCATCATCAGCCTTAACATCTGCTCTGTGGCCATTACTAGTTCATGATCTAGAGAAGTCGTAAAAGCCAGCATATTACTAGTTGTTATATATCATCTCATGATTTATAATTGATGCTCATGATAATAGATCATAGGAGAGTACTGTTGGAACGTGGTGAACATAGTAGATAACAGGAATATGATTTATATTTTCCCGTTCGTAGATTATTAGTTTCTTGCTTTTTGTTTCCCTCATTGCACTTGTACCTTGTTTCATTGATCTTGCCAAGGTTATTAAACTTAGACCGGCTTCTGAACCCATTGAAGCAGTGCGTCAAGGATCAAGGATTAGATTGAAGTTAAATTGGAGTTAACCCAAAACCAGACTGGTGAGGAAGTGAAGATTTTAGGGTTATTAATATGAAATTTTGAAAAAAAATTGAATTAAATTTTAAAAAATAAAAACAATATTGACCTAGGTTTATGGCTGGACCAAATCGATTAGGTGGCCGGTTCCAGGTTTACTAACCCCGATCTCAGCTATATAAAAGCAGTGTAGTCAACGGTTTCATGGTTGACAAGTAAGCAAAATGTTAAGTTCAAAACACCAATCCGTTCCTGGGTTCGATCCCAGGAAACGGAAGGTGTAAAGAATTTCTATTGGGAGCTCTCTCCCCTGGGGCGCCCCAAAGAGGTGAATTCCTATCGGGCCTATCAGATTGGGGGCGGAAGGACTAGTCGGTTGTTGGGGGCCCATGTCGGTAAATCCGGCATTGGCCTTCCGGTTAACGTCGGATATCTGGAAGGTGGGTGCATCGAAGGTCAAAAATGGTCCATTGCATAAACCATAAAAAAAACACCAAAATAACATAATGATATCAAATCAATTTTTTTAAAAAAAATAGGTATGTATCAGAAATAAAGAGAGATAATGAGGGCAGTTACAAAATATTTTGAAATTGAAAGAGGGGTAATAAAGAGGAAGATATATAGTTACAACATATTTTCAAATCTACTCTCATAACTTTGAAAAATTAAAATATTTTCAAAATAAATATATTAAAAATAAAGAGAGATAAGGGGAAGGTAGTTAATCTTTAAATTCATAACGTAAAAAATAAATCAAGGATATTAAATCAAGTATTCACAAACCAAGTGTATCATATAAAAAAATGGAGTGGAAAGTGGAAACTATAAACGCCCAATACGGATCATTGGCGAAGGCAAAAAATACGGAGTTTTGGTTACATAACAGATTCAAAATTTTAATCAAAGTGATTTATTTACGTGGAAACACATTAATAGTAATGAAAGTTTAAAAGCAAACGACCAGGTCCAACGCTTTGTTAATACAACTTTTCACTTTTCAAAGATCAAAAGGCCCTTATCTGATTACGAATTTAATAGCTGCATCATTCCCACCACACTCTCTTTTCTATTACTCATCTTTCCTGGTCTTTGCTCTTATGGCCATGGCTTCTTCTCCTGAAAAGCAGAAGATTTCATTGACGTTGATTGTGGACAAAGAGAAAAATAAGGTCCTCTATGCAGAAGCAGATAATGACTTCGTAGACATTTTAAGAAGCTTCTTAACATTGCCTTTAGGAACCATATCTACACTTGTTAGTAAGGACTCTAGTACTGTACAGGCTTGCACATTCAACTGTATAAGTACGCTGCGTCAAAGTGTAGAAAATCTGGACCTCAAGAATTTTGCTTCTGTTGAGAGTAAAACAAAGTTGTTGAATCCAACGAACCCATCAATGGAAGCTTATTCTAGAAATCTTGTATATGACTTCCATAACTCTCAGACCTCAAATTTCTTTCATCAGGGCTTTCTTAAGAAATCTGAACGTTTCATTGTGTCTGATGATCTCACACTCATGACTTGGGATCTGAATACAACATTTTGGATACATCGTAATCTCAGAACTGACTGTGTTCCCCAGAGATTGACCGTGACTATCACCCACAATGAGGTAGATAATATTCTGTACCACTCTTTACATATATGTAAATCAATTGTACCTGATCGTTGTTGCATACCAAAGAATGTATTAAACTGATAAAAGTTTTTACATTTGCCTTTATCAAATTTTTTCTCTCTACTTTATAAATGATTTTCACACATCTCTTTTCTCTTTCCCTCCTTGTAATGGAGTAAAATTGAGAAAATGTCACTAATTACCCTACAATTGACTTATATTTTGAACTAAACTTTTTTACCCGATTTACATTTAGATATAGAGTAGTATGTTATAGTGACACCTATTTGCTATAGAATAAGGGTAATTAAATCAAAATTAAAATTAAAATTATAATTATTATAGGCTCCCTAAAGCTGTAGTCTATACACGTGTGATCTCATTGTAATATGATATTTTACCTCAAGTACCATTGTTATGATATTTTAAATAATCTGTAAGCAAGAGCCTGGGTCTCTCTTTAATTTTGTTAAAATCATTATGCTTTGTTTGTGAAAGTACTTACCCTAGCCTATTTTACTCAGCTCTGATGTTTCTTTCTCTTTAATATTATTTAAATCATTATTATGCTTATTTGTGAAGGTATTGTGTGTACTGAAGCTCTCCCTCTGAAACCCTAGCCCATTTTACTCAACTCTGACATTTAATATCTCTCTCTCTCTCCCTAATTTTGTTAAAATCATTATTTTGCTTTGTTTGTGAAGGTGCCCGATCTACTGAAGCTCTCGCTATGGTCAAATACACCATTGACAGATTTATTCTTATGCAAAAAGCTCAACATAATTCAGAATTGTAAAATACTAGCACAACCACCCCAACAACAACCAAGCCTTATCCCACTAGATAGGATCGGCTGCATGGAGTCAGCACAACCACCTAAACAACAGCCAAGCCCATTGGATGGGTTCGGCCAAATGGGGTATGTTCAACCACCCCAACAACAGCCAAGCCTTATTTCATCAGGTGGAGTCGGCTACATGGGTTCAGTGCAACAACCACATTTAAAGATAAGTGACAATAATCTTTTTAAGGGTGATTCGAATGGGATGAAGTTGAAGGTAATGATAAAAAAATCAGAAAGCAAGATATTGGTTGCTCAAGCAGAAGGGGATTTCACTAATCAAATTTTAAGTTTCTTGACTATAACATTAGGTGCACTTGAACGCCTTGTACATGGCAACTTGGGTTTCTGTTGCATCGATAACTTGTACAAGAGTCTGAAACATCTTAATGATCTAAAGAACAAGCTGCTCAATCCTGTTGATCTTAAAAACAAAACCCCAGACCATATGGTATCAGCTTATAGGAAAACTAGTGAGTCTTCATCAGGAAGTGGAATTGGGTGTAATAATAATAATGGTTATGTATGTGAGAAAATGATATTCATGGTGGGAGATGATTTGTGCGTAGATCCCTTTTCTCCTGAGGCTGCTTTGTCAGTTCTTCGTGAATCACAAGTTGTTGAGGATGACGACATCGAAGTAAGGGACTTAAGAATTGGAGTGAATGTGGTATGTTTGTGTGTGTGTGTGAGTGTAGTGTATATGGCTCTCAATTCGGCTTCTTTCTATTTTTCTGCTTTTGCATCTTCTGATGATTTTTTTTTCTTGTTGAAGTTAAATGGAACATGTAATATATTTTACTGTGTTTTCTGGTGAAATTTCAGGTGTTTGAAGTTCTGAAAGCATCAATGATGACATCATCAGCCTTAACAACTAGTTTGAGGCCATTGCTTGCTAAAAAAGAGTGTGTTGCTGTGTTGGGAGTTGGTAAACAGATTGTGTGATGACTGTGTCTGTTTTGTTTTCTCTTTCCTTTTGTATTGTTTATTAGAGCCTTTTATTTAGAAAGAAGAAATGAGTATTTTGTATCATCTGTGTGTTCCCTAACCCTAGTGGTTCTTCTTTTCCTTTGCAAATCGATGTGTTAAAACTCTCTCTGGCCGATGTCAGAGCTTCCTTGTAGTAGTGTAATTTTAGCAATGTTGACGTGCTTTGATTTAAGGTTTAATATTATTGTTAGTCTTATTGTTTTAATCATTTTTTTTATTTCTTGTAGTTTCAAATGGTTGGTTTTGGTACCCTATAGTTTTTGAATTTTCACTGCGTTTGCCTTCTGGTGACCCATTGTTGTGCGCACGAGCCCACTACTCCTTTAGGCCTCTTTACAAACCCAAGATAATGTGGTGAAATACATGAACTTTTACTCTCTTATGCCCAAATAATGTAGGACTTGTTTCTTTGACACAACCAAACATATAAACATATATTCACAACAAGTTTAACAATTAGTCTTGATACTTTTAATGAGTTTTAATTTTGATCTCTATACCTAAGCACAAACTAAATTTATCAATTTAAAAACTACAAGCACCAAAATCAATAATTTGAAATTACATATACCAAAACTAAAATTTGGTCAAATTGTAAGGACGGACAACATTTTAACCATTGAGTTACAGTCCTCGGTTGTCCAAACTCAACTTGTATAATCCTTAAGTTTTAACAACAAATGACGAGGCACAACGCCTTGGTACTGCTCCTTCTAGGCCATATTATAAAAGCCTTCTAACTAGTTCACAAGGAATAAGAAAAGTAGTTAAAAGTGGCTTTTATTATTGACATGATAAAAAAATCATCCCTAATGCCCATATTATCCTCCAATTAAAACTAACCTATCTTAATTACATTTAATTTCGTTCATATATAATTTTTCTCTATATAATTTGTGAAAAAAAGAATTTAATGCTATTGACTTTTTACATAGGGTCTTATATTTTGGATCACAAAGACCTTCTAGAACGAGTCTTATAATATATTATGAACAAGAAGGAGTACTAGTGTTAGCATTATTTGAAACACTAAAGGGTCGATCATTATTAATTATGAGATCATCCACCTATAAAATGATGCAGCATTTTTTTGGCCAGTATAAATGATGTAGCATCCAATATACATTTGTGGAGAATGATGTAGAAGAAAAAGTGAATTGTTGTTTGTCCCCAAAAAAAAAAAAAAAAGCGATTTGTTACTTTTGGTTCTTCATAATAATTAATAATAAAAGCTTTCATCATCTGAAATACTGAACCAGATTTCCTTGACTTCGTTGATGTTGTAGTTATAAGCATCTTAATTAAAATTGCCCTTGGGAGCTGTCCGTAAATATTAAAATAATTTTGCTTTGTTTCGTGCGGGCACTCACTATGGTAGAAGATTATTATGATTTTATGTTGATTATTGATTTTGACATGTATAAAAGGGTGTATTACCAAATTTTCATTTGTGCTTCATTCATGACTTACTTTTGAAGCAGTAATGAGATTCTCATTCACTCACCGTTCATCACATGAGTGCTAATGAGATATCAACTGGCCAAATTTATTCTGATCTATCCAAATTCAAAAGTTTTTAGTATATAATTCTTTAAATAATAAATTTCTTTTTATAAGAAGTCCATTATAAAATTATATATATATATTTTTAAATGTTATAATGGTTAAAATAAAAATTTATTTAAAATAAATTTGGACCGCCTAAAATTAATCTTGGCCATTTATATTGGTGATGAACACAATATACTCATTAAAATGATGAGCACAAAAAGTTCTTCCCATGAATAATGATTAAAAATGTCATGCCCTAAAAATTAAGAGGTGACCGATATGAAATATGAGTGGACTCACATTCTTTAAATAATACTCATAATCCCATTAACAAAATCATATTTAGCACACTAATCCTAAGTATGCTTAAGCCGTTTTAAATTCATATATAATAACATATACCTCATATAATCAAAATATTAAATCTCTTGTAGAAATTTTGGACAAAGTCTCATCTATAAATCAAACTTCCCAATAATTCTATAATGACCTGAATTATCATAACAACATTTGGAGCTCTGATCCACTATAGCATTAGCATATACATATATTCCAAATTACAAGGGATGACAGGTATCCTGCTTATAGATTATGTCGGAGCATCTAAACTTCATGAATTAAACTACAAAAGTAAATACATTAATATACACGTATATTTACATCAATTAGCAGTTGTTCCAAAATGCATCTACAAATTTGAGCAGCAATGAGGGTCTTCTCTATTTAAGTGGAGGTGCAAGGTCAGCTGTACCATCTGAGGGCAAAATAACTTTTTGGTGAATATCAATAAGCAATAAATACCGTCATTTAACCATTTTTTTAGCATGGATAGGGTCATACCATCCCAATTGTCACTTCTTTTTCTACAAAATTGGTCGAGTCCGTTTGAAAACTCTTTTCAACATCTCCATTCTTGAATCACATTGATCAAATATTTCACTTAGTCATAAAATCAAAATATTATCACTACCACCGCATTTAAAATAACAGGGTATTTGATCATACAATAAATCTAACTCATCCTTTTTTAAAAAACCAGTCAATATAAGCAAAGTACTACTTTAGATAGGTCAATAATCAATGATAGAATTAAAATTATATCATAATAATATAAATCCATTTCAAACAATATTATTATATAAGAAAATTTATTTATAGCTAAATTGGGACGTTATTCACTCACTCGCAATGCTTATATTTATACTTCTTTCGTCAACTTATCAGCTTCCAATTTATTCACTTCTCCTCCTCCTCCTAATATCCAAACAAATCCATCAATCACCCTTACATAAAGTTTTATAGTTTCTCATTCAATACAATTTCTTCACATCAATCCAATCTTAATTTTCACCGCAATGAACATTATCTCAAACTGCAACATTTTAAAATAGAAGAAAGCTTAACTTTAACCTTTTATGAATAATAAAATACAAACTCAAGCAATCATGGAACTTCACCACTCTTAATTATTAAACCCACTATTTCACCCTTAAGTGAACATTCTCTTCTTTCCCTTTCCTTTAAGTTTCTACATAAAGTTTGAGCAACTCTAATTTATCTAAGAATTTTCTTCTTTACAAACTCCAATAATAATTGCCAACAAAGATACATGCTTAAGCATCCATAAATCTCTTAAATTAAAGTTGTTGAACCACTCCAAAATTGCATATAAATTTCTTTCCACCATAGAAATATTATAGAAATACATATAGGAATAAACATTCTACTAACTCCTTTAACATTTCATCGAACACCTTAAGTGCGTTCTTCATATCAACTTGCAAAACTACACTACTACTATATAATATTACCCCTAATAACTTCAAACATTCACTTTAATCTCAAAGCCTTAAAATTCTAATTTCGCAACGAAGCATTCCATAACCCCTCCTATTGTATCTGTGTCTTTTATGAGTATAGGGGCTTCCACGATGAGGGAGAGAAGAACGAGGTTCAAATTATGAAAAGTTGTTGTTTAGAAAAGTACTAAAAACAAAAAGAATATGTTAGTATAAATATAGTTGAATACTTCACTCTAAAATATTTAACTACGAAGTATTCAACTTAGGAGAATTAGTACGGTAATGACCCAAGAATTTTAGAATTCTTAAAATCAACAATAATTAATCAATCAAGTAAGTTAATAATAATGACAAACAAAATGAATTTAATTTTTTAAAAAATTAATATATAAATAAATCAGAATCTAAAATTTCAGGAGCATAAATGTTATATTTTTAATAAGGTTGGGATTATCCCTAGAATATATATAGATATAACAATATTATTAATATTTGGGTTAATTTTTAATTGTAGTATATTTTAATAGCAAAGTAGTCTAGTGGTTAGAGGAGCTTGATTGACTGTTTGTAGGGTCAGGTATTCGTAGGGGTGAGCATTGGTTTTTCGGTAAAAACTGAAATAACCGAAAACCGAACGAAGCCAATTTTATAAATCGAACCGAGACCAATTAACCAAATTAACCGAAATATTTCGGTTTGGTTCGGTTAATAACCGAATTAACCGATTTTTTAAATTTATTATCTATAAAATAAAATATATATAATTAAATTTTTAAAAAATATGTTTTTTATCCTTAAGATTAGATTTAAGGGTAAAATATATAAAATAAATTAATTAGATTTAAAATATCAATAGATTTTATCTAATATTATTGGAAATTTACACCTATTTAATTATAAAATATGTATTTATTAAATAATATATATTAAATATAAATATATTATATATATTTTAGTTTTTCAGTTTTAACCGAAGTATTTTTATAAAAACCAAACCGAAACTGAACACCAAAGTTTTAGAGTAATAAAAACCGAAATTTTACCTAAAACAACAAAAAACGAACCAAAAAAACAGAATTGAGTTCAGTTCGGTTCAGTTTTCGGTTTCAGTTCTAATTTGCTCACCCCTAAGTATTCGAGTCTTTGTTGAGCATAAAAGGATATTATATTTTGCACTAAACTTGTGATTAAATTGGAAATAGGTTAGGCTAGACTTTACTTAAATAGGCCTGAGCTTATAATAAAGATTCAAAGCTTGAGTCTAGACCTAAACTTGTATGTAGTATTTTTTTTAGGCTTGAACTTAGGCCTTCAAAAGATCTGATAAAGCCTAAAGCCTATTTAAAGCCCTACATAAAATGTGGGCATTTAAAGTAGGCCTTTAAATAGCCATTAAAGTTTATACCACTAAATTCGTATTTTGTCATGCCCTTATTTTAATTTCACCTTTACCAGAGTATTCTCGGAAAACGATATGCAGTTTAGTGGGCAACACAGGAATAGTATAAATATACTGATAATATATGCATGATTATAGAAATTCCCCAAAGGGGTTCGCACAGAAAATCTACAAACCTTGTAGCCGCACAGGACTCTAGGGTATCTAAACCTATCACAGTGAAACAAAGAGATCTTCCTGTCTTCATTCCACCAATGCAATCTCCTCATACAGTTCTCTTCTTTTTGTTTTCACTTGTCTAATTTGTTGGTGGAGGAGGGTGATATTTTAGAGAATCTCAGTAGGAAATAGTACCAATATGCATGCATACTACTACAGAATTGAGATATAACCACCCCCAAGGACGTCCCACATTGAAAATTGGGTGGTTAAAAAGGGACGCGGTGGCATTTTCGTAATTATACATATGTAGGGGAACCTTTAGGCGTCCCAAATTTAAATTTGGGACGTCTAAAGTGCTTCCAGGTGCGAATATAAATTTCGTAAATTTTTTTTAGCGCCTATTGGTGACTTTAGGCGTCCCAAATGGCATTTGGGACGCCTAAAGTCTTAGTTTAGGCGTCCCAAAAGAATTTTGGGACGCCTAAAATCTGGGTTTAGGCGTCCCAAAATTATTTGGGACGCCTAAACTAAGACTTTAGGCGTCGCCTAAAGGCGCATGTCAGACACTTGGCTGACATGCGTCTTCTCATCAACCACCTCACATGTATGTCTTCATTTCACTTTACTCTTCTTACTCCTCCCCCACCCACCGTCGGCATCCCTCCTCCCTTCTTCTTCCTCCTTTGTTTTTCTTCAACTCCTCCCTCCTCCCTTCTTTTTCCTCTTTGTTTCTTCAACTCCTTTGTTTCTTTGTTTCTTCAACGCACGCAACCGACCCTACTACAACTTCACCTCCTCCACAGTGTGTAGATTTTTTCTCTCCTCCACCTCCTTTCTGCCATTGTTGTGCACACCACCGTGGATCTCCAACGTCTTCTCTACCTCTCCAGCAAACTAGTGGGTGCCCTTGATCAGGTTCGTTTATTTTCTTCTTGTTTTTTTTGTAACAGAATGGTATGTATATTTTGTTTTTGAAATATAAATTTACTTGAAATGGTTGAGATTGTGCTTATATATTGCTTATATTGAGATGGTTGAGATTAGCCTGGTGTGTTTGGTGTGCTTATATTGCTTAAATTGCATGTATTCGGAAACTCCAGTGCAATGGTTTATTTTCTTGTTTAAATATAAATTTACTTGTGTATACCATTAATTAGTAAATATAATAAAATATGATTTTTTTAAATTAAAGAAATTCTTGTATTCCAAATAAATATAATGTTTATATACATATACTTATTAAAAAAATAAGTTACATAGCACTGAAACCCTTTTAAGATGAGAGAGGAGGCTAGAAGGGGGCAATAAAGTTATTAAGCCCATATTTTAAAATCCTAAATTGGGTTGATAACTTAATTAGGCAATCCCATCATATGTCGTTGACAATTGTACTAAACGTGTGAATGTTATTGGGAATGCCTTAGGTGGTAACAAAATGGATCATAGTTGGATGAATGTTTTGAGAATTAGTGAAGAATATGAGAAAGGGGTGGAAGAATTTATTGAATTCGCTAAAAAGAATGCTCCTGCAAAAAATGGGAAGTATTTTTGTCCTTGTGTCAATTGTTTGAATGAGAGTCGACGGGATGTTGATGTCATAAAGGATCTCCTACTTTGTGATGGAATAAATCTGCGATACATAAGGTGGATATGGCATGGTGAGGAAGTAACGGATTGTCCATCGCACAAGATGGAAGATGTGGATATCATAGGTGAAGATAGAATGGAGAAAATGATTAACGATGTTGAGGCAGAATCCTTTGTGCAGTCGCGGGAGTATGACAGCCTGCGGAGTGATGCAGAGACACCATTGTACAGTGGTAGTACGTACACGATGCTGACGGGAACATTACATTTGGTTAACTTAAAGGCAACTTGTGGGTGGACCGATAGTAGTTTCACATTGCTGCTTGAACTATTGTGTGATATGTTTCCAGAGGATAATGTACTTCCAAATCGTATGTATGAGGCCAAGAAAATCCTTTCTACGATGGGTATGGAGTATAAAAAGACACATGCTTGCCCTAATGACTGCGTACTATACAGAAATGAGTATGGAGGTCTTAGTGAGTGTCCTAAGTGTAAAACTGCACGATACAAAGTGAAAAAAGATGGTGGTTTTGGTGATGTGACAAGTACAAGGCAACCTTTAAAGGTTATGTGGTATCTTCCAATAATACCACGTTTTAAACGTTTGTTTGCGACTGCAACAAAAGCGAAGAAGTTGAGATGGCACTCTAATGAGAGAATATCTAATGGGAAATATCTTCGGCACCCAGCTGACTCTCCACAATGGCAAAAAATAGATGAAATGTTCCCTCAATTTGGCAGCGAGCCGAGAAACCTACGGCTTGGGCTTTGTACAGACGACATCAATCCGTATAGAACTCTTACTAGCACACATAGTGCATGGCCGGTTCTCCTTGTAATATACAACTTGTCTCCCTGGCTATATATGAAACGTAAGTATATGATGCTATCTATGATGATTTCTGGACCAAAACAGCCAGGGAACGATATTGATGTCTATTTGGCTCCTTTGATTGAGGACTTGAAGAAGTTGTGGGTGGAAGGCGTAGATGTGTTTGATGCTTATAAGAAGGAGTCTTTCAAGCTACGTGCAATGATTTTCACAATGATAAATGACTTCCCTGCGTACGGAAACTTGTCAGGGTACAGCGTGAAGGGTCACAAAGCATGTCCAATATGTGAAGCAGACACACACTTCCAACAACTAAAGCATGGAAGAAAAACTGTCTACCTTGGCCACAGGAGGTTTCTTCATCGGTTCCACCCGTATCGTAGGCTAAGAAAGCGGTTTAACGGCTTACCGGAGCATGGAATGGCTCCAAAGTCATTAACTGGAGAGGAAGTCTACAGTCGAGTGGAACGTATCAATGTCACTTTTGGTAAGAATCAGAGGGTTGCGGGTGAGAAGAACATATGGAAGAAGAGATCCATTTTCTTTGATTTTCCATATTGGCGTACGCTTGACGTGAGACACAGTATTGATGTGATGCATATGGAGAAGAATCCAGTTGGTCCTGAGGAAGACCACTTCATTAGCTACGTAGGGTTTTTGGCTCGAAGCAAAGTCCGCATTACCTATGATAATTGGAGATTGGTTCACCCAAAAATGAAAAACATGATTTGGCAGCAACTTTTGGTATATAAGTTTTGATGCATTATAGCTTTGTTCTTATTGTTTGAAATATAATAATCTTATGTTTTACCTTGCAGCAAACATACGATGTCCCAGACACCACGGAGATGTATAGGCACTGGATGGATGAGGTTCATGTACGATGGAAAGGTTTCAAGAACAAGCTAACAGCACGGTATATTTGAGGGGCCTTTAGGGGTAAGAATCCATGTGCACAGTATACATATTTGTCTCCAGAGGACTGGAGGTTGTTTGCTGCATCACGAGTAGATCTTGATTTTTTGGTAAGATTTCTGTCATCATGATATAGAACTTGTAATTTTCATATACTTTATATCGTTGATTTATTTTTTGTTGTTTTTCATTCATAGAAATTAAGTGCAGAAAATGCACAGAGGCAAGCAGAAAATAAATATCAACATTACATGTCCCGTGGTGGATATTGGAAGCTTGAGCGGCAAATGATGCAAGAAGAGTTAGAGAAAATGAAGGAAGCAGCAGAATCTAATCCTAGCGTCGTTATCTAGCCACCGGCACCTCCTCCACGTCACAAAAAATGGAAAGCAGGGGGATTAAGGCTGAGAAGTACATAAATCCGACTGTTGCTGAGGTTGCTGCGAGGATTGTAAGTAGTTATACCATAAGTATCTAATTTTTTACATATAGCGAGTAGTTTCGATACATTTACGATAAACTGTATGTTACAGGATGAACTGGATGAGCAAAGTAGCCAAGGTTCATTCAATCCAAGTAGACGGATAGACATCTTGTCAACGGCTATTGGGAAGGCAGATGACCTTGGTCGTGTTTGAGGAGAGACACGGGGAGTTAGTGCCGCGAGGTATTTTGGATGAGACCCATGTTATTCATCACAAGCTGGACCTACTAAGGACGTTGTGGCCAAGATTCGAGAGGAGCTCGAACAAGAGATCGAGGCCAACCTTCGCGACAAGCTCCGATAAGAGCTGTTGCCAGAGCTTCAACTTGAAATGGCAAAGTTGTTCGAAGCGCAAAGGGCAAGGGATGAGCATAGAACTCAGGAATCCCCGGCCTTTAATAGCACCAGAGGAAGTTACAACCCTCTGGAGGAACCACTTGGCGACCCTTCTCCCACTCCAGTGTCGGGAGACCCTTGCACCCTCTATTTGGATAATCCACTGTTGCGTGTTGTTGCTGATGTTCTCATTCACACACGTGCTACCACCCACCATCATCAGCAAATTCCGGAGGATTTTCGAAGGGTGAATGTGACGAGTGTTAGAAAGGGGGAAGAAGGTACAACCATCCCTATTCCTGATCCAGAGGTTGGCACGTTAGGTCAAGCGATAGGATCTTTCATCCTTTGGCCTCACAATCTTATTGGTTCAGACGCAACACCACCAATGGTAGGAATTACCTTACTATTACTGAAAATCTGTTGGCATCCTAATAACAATTTGTTTTTTGATGTTCTAAAAGGATGACGAAGCTGCGAGGAAATGGCCCTACTTAGCACGGCTGCAACAGATCTATAAGGGCATTAAACAGATTGACTTGAAGATGCCTCCAGGGATTGTGGGCGACGTGGAGTATCCCTACACGATTGACAATACAGATCTCAAGCAGTTTATCAGGTTGGAGGAGATAGATGCAGGCTGGGTGAAATTTGCAGTCCGGTAAGTTTTTTTGTTTTCAATTTTCCCATAGAATTCATTTAGTTGTTTTTTGATTTCATACATTCAATAATTCATTCCTTATTTTAATTCTATTATAGCACCTTGCACGGTCTCTGCACAAACATGGAAAGATGTGATTGGTATGGATTCTTATGTCCTGCGAATACGACAGGGGATAATTGTACTGTGGCGCATAGGACTCACTATATCGGCTACGCAATGGGACAGACCAAACTTCGTTGTTATCGAGCACCCATTGTTCAACGGTTCGTATTTACATTTTGTCAATTTAAGAAGTTTAATAAATAATTGTCTTCTCATCTAACTTCATTTTAATGTGTACATGTTGTTAAAGTTACCACTGGAGTTTGTGTGTTATATGTCCCCATCACCACGTAGTCTATTGGTTTGATCCCTTGGGTAAAAAGCCAGACAAAGATATAAAATCCGTCTTCGACATGTAAGTTATTCTGTTTGTATTTCATTGATTCTTTACAAAAATGAATAGTTCTAGTTTCTGTTCATTTTGATTTTCATGATAGTGCTTGTAAAACATATAGAGTCCTAGGTGGGTCACGCGAGGGTACAGTTGTTAAGAAGCCAAAGTGGTTTTATCCGATAGTAAGTACATTCGATCCTAGCTAATTGTTTCATTGACGGTTCTTTTAGACATACCTTTATTGATTTTAACAACCAATTGCATCCCTTTGATTAAAAGTGCCCTTGGCAACCTGGCAACACTGAATGCGGATATTATGTTATACTTTATATGTATAACATAACTCAAAGTGGAATTACTAGCGATTTTGAAAAGGTAATCGCTTCTTCATTCTCAAATTATAATATTTTTTGTGTTCTAATCGAAATGCTAATTAATTCATTTGCTTTAGATTTATTTCATCAAAGCTTACTTTCTAATTTTCAGATTTTTGATAAGGAAGATGCCTACTTACGTGAAGACCTTGATTTGATCAGAGATCTTTTGGCTGGACATCTTCTTCAACATATAGAGCAGTAAAATTTTTATTTTATATCAGCTGTTGTAGTTGTGTGATGACAGCGTTTTGACACTTTCTGGTTGTTATTGTTGATAAATATAGTAGTAGGTTGTATGAGTTGTTATTGTATGTATATATAGTAAAGATTGTAGTGCTGGATGTCCTTACCAGTTTGTAACGGACAGTGTGGTTTATGAATCCATCTTCTATTCTGTTTCTGCAGTTTGAATTCGCTGGGTAATATAGAATGTAAATTATGGTATATAAAAAACTAACTTTTAGACGTCCCAAATTAAGAATTGGGAGGTCTAAAGTCCCACCCAGGGGGGACTTTAGGCATCCCAAATGTCATTTGGGACGTCTAAAGTGCCCCCAGGGTAGGACTTTAGGCGTCCCAAATGTCATTTGGGACGTCTAAAGTCTCACCTTAGACGTCCCTATTATTTAGGACGTCTTTTCTTACAACTTACTACGCCCCCAGTATATACGTCCCCTGTTTTGGGATGTTAAAGGTGCCAAATTTGGGACGTTATAGCCCCTTTTTGTAGTAGTGGCATGATAAGTTCTTAATGCATAACATGATTGCATTACATAAACTCATGCTAACACAATGACATATTTGCGTGCTCAATGTTTCATACAACGAAACTATGGCCATGGTATAAGCAGAAACAGAGTTTCAATCATTTATATATGTTTCACATAATCCAGCAAAGCAATAACATACATCAATACACCAGCACAAATGTCAAATACATGCAGGAGAGGTAAGTTCCCTACCTAAATCCTTTTCCGCCTCTAAAAGTGTGTCTCATAAAGCATGACAACAGCTCGAGCTCCATATTCGATCCTACAATTCCAAATGTACCATTTAGACACTTCTATGATGTTTCTAAGGGTTATATGAGGCTATATTGAAAAATTACTAAAATGCCCCCGGGGACCCAACCCGGCCCCGCCATACTCGGTCCGGCTGTACTTTTCCTGAAATTTTGACATGAGCTATTTTGACATATTTTCGCTCAAGAAATGTTCCGGACTCGGGATTATCAAATTCAATGTCAGATTACAAAATTACCCTTGACAGCCCCACTTTAAGGGTTGAGGGGTGTTTTCGTAATTATGCTTTTTCGGCCTTTTCCGAAAGTGACCAACTGTAACCCCCCTAATTTTCCACCCTGAACATAATTGAATTATCAAATCATTAAAAATCCAACTCTAAGACCCTTAACTAGAGTTGGCTGAAACTTATGGATTCTCCAGGAAAAATTAGGGTTTTTGAGTTTTGACTTCGCATACGTGTTCCTTTATACTCCTAATCACTTTATCAACTATTTAATTAGGTTAAAACTACCTTTTAGACCCAATTTCAACAACATAACCCCAAGGCAACTCAATTTCCAAACTTTAAAACCAATGACAATCCGATGAAATTTCACCGATTAAATTGCCCACAACAGCCAGAATGAGCAATATACAAAAATTTGGAAGTTACCTCAAGCTTCCACTGACTCTCCCTTGATATCGCTGAAAACCCTAACTCCTCCACACCAAAATATGAGCTTTACAACATTAAAGAACATGAAAGAGAAGCTTAGGAGTAGAGTTATACGCGTTGGGAGCTAGATCGTCGGAGAAATCGGCTTATCTTGTGAGTTCTCTTCTCCTTCTCTCTCTAAACTCTCTCAAGATTTCTCTCTCTAATTTCAGATCTGTTCACATGGTTTGCTGGCTCGAGGAAGAGGATGAGCTTATATTATTATATTTTATCAATTTTCCAAATTTTCGGATTTTTACAAAATTCTGGCAGATTTTCTGCCTAAACTTTGAAAAATCATAACCAATTCTAAAAAAATCGAATTGGAATGATTCTAAAGCCTATAGAACCCTTATTGAGTCTAGTTTTAAGAAAAAATATAGAATTTTGCTAGATGGAATCAAAACATTCTCATAATTTCAATCTTTGCATACTGTTTTAGAAATTTCACAGTTTTTCTGTACTGACTTCAAAAATTCATAACTTTTTGTATATAGCTCTAATTGATTCATATAACCTATCAAATTAAAGCTTAGGATGTCTAATTTCAATTTGTAAAATTTTATAATTTTTCCTCATAATTTGATCATACAAAATCGCATGACAATCTCACTGCCTCATAGATGATTTCACCAAAAACATAATTACTTTATCCAAAATTCATCATTTTACTTTCTTAAATAAGGGCTTAGGTCTACAGGTTTGTAAGCTAGAGTTCATATAAATAAGTCTAACCTATTTATATAAATAGGCATGAACCTAAACCAGCTAGGCTAGACTTTTCCAAGTTAGAGGGGCTTGGCCTATGTGCGTTCCTACTTGTTATATTACCGTTAGGTCTTTTGTAAAAGAAACAAGAATAGAAATACACCTATCAGAATTTTTTTAATCATTCTTTTCTCATTCCTTGACCTCAAAACCGAAGGAAAGGGGAAGAAAAATCTAGAACCTCCCATCCTTGAGACTTCGTCTTTGCTTCTCCGATGAATAGTTCGCCGGATTCTCACCTTTCCTTTCTTGTCTTGCTTCCTCTTCTCGCTGGCATGAGTTCATGAAAACTCTTATTTTCTTGCCCTTTCTGATTATTGATGTCGTATGCGCGTGGCAGAGTTTCCTCTCCTCTTTTGATGTTGGTACTTCTTTACTTCTTTCCTTCTTTTGTTATTTGTCTGCTACTTCCGTGAGAGTTCTACACTAAAACTTTTTCTCTTCTCTTCTCTTCCTTGCTGCTGCCATGTACGTGGTTTTGTATGTGCGAATGTCAGTCCCTCCCTCCTCCACTTATGCAGCAGTATTGGGTATGTTCAAAGATAATCTTCTTCCTCTGTTTTTAGAATGCTTCCATATTTTTTTTAATGCATTAGGATACTGGTTTTTTCCCCCGCTGTTCGGTTGTGTGTGATTTGGGAAATCTATTTGGTATTTTGTTTGAGCTGTATCAAGTTTTGGTGATTAAATAAAGTTGTATTATATCTATAATGTATAAAGTTTAAGGCTGTAATTTTAAGTGGAACACTGTTTTAGAACTTGGGAAAAAAAATTTTAAACGTACATTAGGTGTTCGACAAAATGTTTGAAAGGAGAATTTAAAGCTAAATTTTGGCATTGAGTGGAATATTGGGACTTTTTTGAAACCACCTTGATGCTTAAGTGTTACATGGTCGTCGAATAGTACAGTATGATCTATGTCTATTAGTTAAAAGTTATAAGGAAATTCGATTTGGGTGGCTTTGTGATTCAATAAGGATGTTGGACTTGCTTGTTAGCTATGTGAGATAATGATGATTGTTTTACGACTTGATTTCACCCAAGGTGCTTGTGAAATTGTACAGTAGAGGAATTTAGTTAAATTACGATTGTTTAAGTGTATGAGTTGATTTTGAGTAATGCATATGAAGTGTTTGCTTGAATGCTTGAGAAGGAATTCTTATGGAATTGTATGTGTGTGTTGTTATATTGAGTGTTGGTATTATTATGTGAAGCATCATAAAATTTGAGATGATGTTTGGATATTAAGGAAAAAGTTTTCTATGAAGAATCTTGTTAGATGAGAGATTGTGAATATTTTATATGAAGTCATAATTGGAAAAACATTGACTCTATTTTGGATATTACGGATTAAGGAGTAAATACAGCTCATAGGCTGTTTAATAGGAGTAGGTTGTATATTGGAAGCATGGCAGGTGAGTGAATAACATCCCACTATAATCTTTATAAATGTTATTTTACTACTTGTTATATTTTTGTATTAATTATCTCATTATAAGCATGGTTTTATCAAGAAAAGTTTATTAAGCTTGTTTAGTTTCTTATTTATATAGAAATGAGTAAGGATTGATGATTGTATCTATTGTTATTATTTATTTTTCTATTGGTTCATAGTATAATTCATGACTATGCATGTAAACAATAAGGAAAGTTTCAAGATATCTTTCATAAATTTTCATGTTAAGATAGCTTTGCATTTTAAAATGTTCATAGCAAGTTTTTATTTTATAGAAGGGTTTTTGTCAACAGATTGAATTTGAAAGAAGGTTTTGCAATATTGTTTGTGAACTTTCATGTTGGGGTATTATATTATGTCATATTTGAAACGAGTTATCATGGTATTTGAAAGAAGAAATTTTCACTTCTTTGATAAATTGGCCCCACGTATGCTTGTGAAATGTTTTTAGAGGACTAAATGCATAACGTTTGTTACTAATAGTAGTACTTTTATTCCTTGGCACACCATAGTTAACCTCGAGCTCGCTTGACATTTGTGGGCACAGTACTCACGCTTGATATTCGTGAGATTCGTTCTCATGCTTGTTATTTGCGGGTCTTATACCTGTGCTTGATTGGTTAGTTACCCTCATGAACTGTGTGTCCATGCTTGTTTTCATGGCCTTGTTTTGTGCTTGTTTTCGTGGCCTTGAGCTGCACTGGGTTAGTCACCCTCATGGACTATGTGTCCACGTTTGTTATCTGTTCTGTTGAAGTCCTACTAGAAGATAGAGTTTGAGATTTTCAAATTGATTTTGTGAAACAAATTGTTTTATTGCGTACTTGGTATTATTCGTTTAATGATCTTCTATACAATTTCAATTATGCTTATTCGTAGTCTTTTATATAAATTTGTGTATAGTTATGATTTCATGGAATTAATTGTTATATCTTACCATCCGTTCGATTTATTTCATTCAGTTTTTTATGTATTTACATTAATAGGACATTATTCACCGGATAATATTTTGGCCTCAGATAGTGCAATTGATCATGTCCCTCTTGCTAATCGCTAAAAGTCTATATGGCTCAATTGAAGCTGGAGCATCATTTGAATGTTCCCTGATTCAATGTAAAACCTTAAACTCTTTTGTATATGTTGGTAAATCTTGTTTAGGCGCTTCATGCCGTTTATAGGTAGGATCCCCACCTTCTTTGTTTGTCTAAGTTGTATGTATTCATGTATGTTGCTGCGGAGCGAAGCTCCATATATTATACTAAACCGGTGTGCTATGGTAGGAATTTTGGAAAACCTGAAGAGACTCTACCAAAACCTCTACAAATTACTTATTAGATTGAAGGAAATATGTTATATATGAGCTAGAAGTAATGTACTTATATTCAATATTTTTGTAATTATTAGTTGAGACATTTATTTATGTGTTTTAAGGCTTAAGGAATATGAGTCCTCTTACATTCTGTGCCGATCATCTTTGAATTTTCAGGGCGTGACAGGTACTTGGTGTCGGACCGAATAAGGTTTTGAAAATTTGCTTTTTAGATTTGTTCTTTATATTATGGTTGTTTATTATAAAATATCATTTTTGTCATTCATACTTTACAGTCAATAGATATAATCATTATGTTTGTGTTTTCGTTGATGTAAGGTTGAAAGATGAATCATTTGTAAGCATTACATGATGGTTGTTTTAAATGAACAGTCACTTTTGTCACTAAATAAATGACGGTTATTAACTACAACTATTATTTTTTTGTTTTTTCACCTTGCAATATATGATGGTGCGAGTAATTAACCGTTACTTTTAGAGCCTGTTTGGGTAAGCGGCTCCAAACTCAAAATGCACGGTCAGTGTCTAAAAGCATAGTAGGGGTGAACAACTAGTGTTTGGGTTCACGATTTGCCCCACTAGGCTTCTGCACCAAAAGTGGCTTGTGGAAGAAGCTTACAAATGGTGCTTTTTCTCTACAGTGCGGCATCAAGGTGGTTGAGGAATTGAGCTACACCTGCTTGTCAGATTTCTCATAAAGCACCCATCTTCCTCAACATCTGAATCTAATAGACACCAAGAAATCTCTGCCTCCAATGCTCTTCAAAGACAACTCCAACAACTCTTCAATCTTCATGACTCTGGTCTGGATCAAGCTTTCATTGACGCACTTCCTATTTTCCAGTTTAAAGAAATAGTTGGTCTGAAACAACCATTTGATTGTGCTGTGTGCCTTTGTGAGTTCTCTCAGAAGGACAAGCTCAGATTGCTACCAATGTGTAGCCATGCCTTCGATATTAATTGTATAGACACATGGCTTCTATCCAACTCTACATGTCCACTTTGTAGAAGAACCCTTTTGACTCCTAGTTTCTCAATTGAAAACCCCATATATAATATTGATGATTTAAAGGAAGAGGATGGTTGTAACGGTGAAAATGGGTTCCCAACTTTTAGACAAAAAACTGTTAAAATTGAAGAAATTGTAGAGAAAGGAGTGTTCCCTATAAAACTAAGGTTGATTGTGGAGGCAGGGGAGACTGGAGGAGGAGTAGGAGAGACGAGTAGCAGTAATTTAGATAGAAGAAGATGTTATTTAATGGGATCTTACCAGTATGTGTTAGCCAATTCAGACCTCCGAATTGCCTTGAACCATGACCATCAAGGCCACGTGGTAAGGCTTATAAAAGGACCAGAACAATCTGAGAAGCTTTCCATGGAGGAAGCCAACACTATTATTGGGACCACTTTAGAGGAAGAAGAACCGCCATTACTGGATCGAGATTCTTCGTTTAATGGTGGTGAGCTTGATCTAGAGCTCTCGATTGGTCTCGTGCCATTTCACTCCAAGTTGGCTCGTACAACGCAGGGGAACTTGGCCAAGTCGAAGATCGGGTTGGTGAGGTCTCTGGCGACAATGGCTCAAACAGTAGCGTGTCGGAGTTGACAATTTGATTTTTAGAGGTGGGGAAGTGTATAGACAACAATTAGCTGCCAGCATGTCAGAGTCGATTGTTTTGTTTCATTTTGTTCTTTCATATGTTTTATTGAATGAAATTTTAGACTTTTAGGGCAGTAAATAATCTATGTAGTTTTTTATATAATCCCAAAACAACTCTGATCATTGTCAAATTAACAGCGCAGGAATTTTTCTGATTTTGATAGATATATCTATCTAATTGCTGGGTACATTTGAGTGTAAAATTAATTTGATTTTACATATTTGATAGCAAGATTGGTCTACAAGTTGGATGATGCTCTCTGGGCCTACCGAATGGTCTACAAAACTCCTATTGGAATGTCTCCTTACCGGTTGGTTTTTGGGAAAGTGTGCCATTTGGCAGTGGAATTAGAGCATAGAGCTTATTGGGCTATCAAAAAGCTCGATTGTGATCCTCAAGTTGTGGGGGAGAAGAGTTTACTCCAACTTAATGAGTTAGATGAATTCCGTCTTGATGCCTATCAGAGTGTAAGAGTTTACAAGGAGAAGACCAATAGGGATCATGATAGAAAAACCATTCCTAAGTGCTTTGAACCTGATCAAAAGGTTCTCCTTTACAATTCCAAGTTGAGGTTATTTCCAGGAAAGGCAAAATCTCGATGTTCAGGTCCATTCACGGTGGTTCAAGCATCCAAATTTGGTGATGTAGAGTTGGAAAATGAGAAGGGTGAAAGATTCAAGTCTCATGGTCAACAATTGAATCATTATTGGGGAGGAGATATGGATAGGCTTATGACTACTATCTGCTTATCTAATGAAGAGTAACTAACATGAAGAGTCGGGCTAAAGACTATAAACTAAGTGCTTCTTGGGAGGCAACCCAAGTTCTAAACTCAAACTTTTCATTTTTGGGTTTTTAGGTTTGTTTTTGGTAGATTTATGTTTAATCTTTTTGTTTTGTAGGAAAGAAAGGTACCTCACCTTGGAACTTAACTTTTGAAGCTAGGAGAAATGTCCATGAAGAAGGAAGAATTCATAAGTTACAAGGGAAATGTATTTCAGGGGAGTACATTCCACTCTAAGCTTATAGATATATGATTTTGGAATGGATTTATAATGAATAGTACTTTAGCTATTGTGATTATTTGGTTGATTTTCTCTATGAAATTCACTTGTGACCATTATTTTAGTGCACAAATTGTTAAGCTATGATCTTGGATGGTTCAAAGTGCTTGATTCAGTATGATTTGGTTGATAATTTTTGGTATGGAGCTTATTTGGTGGTTCTTGAGGTATTTGTGAATATCTTTTTGTGTGTACAGAGCTGTTGTTCTATTTTGTTTTTGACAGTTAAAATTGCATCAGCAATTTCACCAACTTGCGTAACAAGTTAACTATTTTCTTTGTAAATTTGCTCTCTGTGTAACTGGCTTCAGCAAGTTTTCTAAACTTGTCGTATCCAGTGTTATAAAGTCCTTCTCTACCAAACTGGCATCAACAAGTATAAAAACTGGCCGAGGCTAGTGATGTTTTTCATTTAAAAATTGAAAATCAGCAAGTATAATATTATTTTTCATTTTTTCCTTTTATTAAATTTTTTTTACTTTTTTTTTATTTTATTTCCAAAAAATCAGAAAAACCATAAATAAATAACAATTGGTCCTCCTATTCCACTCTTCATTGTTTCGTTCTATTCTTATTTTACCCCTATGTAGGGGTGAGCAAATTAGAACCGAAACCAAAAACCGAACAGAACCAAACTCAATTCGGTTTTTTCGGTTCGGTTAATTCGGTTTTCGGTAAAATTTTGGTTTTTATTATTGGTTAATTTGGTTTTCGATTCAGTTATCAGAAAAAAAGTTCGGTTAAAACCGAAAAACCTAAATATATATAATATATTTATATTTAATATATATTATTTGATAAATGCATGTTTTTATAATTAAATAGGTGTAAATTTTCAATAATATTAGATAAAATCTATAGATATTCTAAATCTAGTTAATTTATTTTATATATTTTACCCCTAAATGTAATCTTAAGGATAAAAAATAATATTTTTTAAAAATTTAATTATATATATTTTATTTTATAGATAATAAATAAAGAAATCAGTTAATTCGGTTATTAACCGAACCGAATTTAAATATTTCCATTACTTCGGTTAATCGGTTTTCGGTTCGGTTATTAGAATTAGGTTAATTTAGTTTTTTGGTTATTTCGGTTTTTATGAAAAACCGAACTGAAAAACCGAATGCTTACCCCTAACCCTATGAACCTGACCCACGTTGGCCCCGATTCATTCCTAAATTCAAATTTCGAATTCCCCAAATGTAATTTCATTCCATTCCTCAAACCGTAATCCTTTCTTCCCACCTATTCAATCTTTATTCCTTATTTCCTCAACTTCAGATTTTTAGAACTAGTCCTTAACTCCACCGACCCTGAATCAAACTTCACTATCATCACTCTCACTCTCTCTATGGCCGACAGAGCCCTAGACCCACCACCTTCACTTCTCTTCACCATCAATCCACCTCCATAGTTCACTCGCCGGAGCTGAGCATCATCACTCCAGCGACTTTAATAGCTGGATCCCTCACTGAGCTTTTCTTCCATCGTTTTGCAATTTTTCAGCTACGGAAGCAACCTAAGAGAGTAGGATCCTAAGATCTTATACCAAACTGATGTAAAATAGGTTGAGAACACTCATACACACACACACACACACACAATGATTTAATGGTGGTGGAGATGATTTTAGAGCTGAAAATATAGAAACAAAAGTCGTGAACAGTAGAAACCGAGGAGAATTGGAGGAGAGAATGAATCAGAAAGAGGAGAGAGAGAGACTGACAGGGTGGACAGAAATAAAAGGGGAACCACAGAAAATGGGGGAGTGAGATTTCTCAATATCACATCATATTATCATTCATCAAAGTCTACCTATTACAAATAAGAGCTTAGCTATCTATAGGGAGATTTTCTTCCCATGAAGAAAGCTTTTACCTTCCTTTGAAGTATCCTAAAGATAAGTTTTGTATGTGTTTGGAGCAGTGATTGATAATTGGGTTTATTTTAATTAGACTTATTTTGATATTATTTTTGGTAAAAGCTAAATTATGTAATGTAATTTATGTTTGGATTGGCGATTGTCAATTGGTCTTTTGCAAAAATAAAACTTGTTTGGATTAGCTTAAGTATAAGAGTTTTTGTGATAATGGTAAGAGAGAGTGGGTGGAAAAATATTTAAAAAATCAAGTAAATATTTAAAAATTACTTTAAAATATTAGGGGCTACTGGAAAAATATTTTAGAGTGGGTGAAAATCAATATTCTAAGTTTTGGGTGCTCTTTACTACTAAAAAAAATACATTAAAGGTAAAATTGTAGTCAATCTCCTAAGACTGGATACAACTGAAAAATTATTTTAAAGAGTTAAAAGCACAAAAAAAATATTTTAAAGTAATTTTTGGAGCTGAAAAAGTACATTAAAGGTAAAATTATAATAAGTCTGATAACACACTAGGTACAACTTAAAAAATATTTTAAGGGTTTAAAAACACCAAAAAAATATTTTAAAGTAATTTTTGGAGCTGAAAAAGTACATTAAAGGTAAAATTGTAATTAGTCTGATAACACACTGGGTACAACTGAAAAAATAGTTTAAGAGGTTAAAAACACCAAAAAAATATTTTAAGGGGTTAAAAACACTCAAAAAATATTTTTTGAGTGGGTACAACTAGAAAGTGGGTGAAATTGTAATCAGTTTGATAGTACACTACGTGGTGGGTATAACTAGAAAAATATTTTAAGGGGTTAAAAACACTCAAAAAATATTTTTTTATACTACATACTATTTAAAAAACATTTTATGGGAAAAGCTAATATCATATAACTAATTTTCAGATAACCCAATCTAGCATAAAATGTGATTAGTTTTTAACAAAAGCTCCATTTTCTAGCTTCTCCCAATTGAGCTTTCACCAATTGAGCTTTGGCAAAAGCTCAATTGCCAATTGACATATTCAAACACTCAAATTTAAGTTCTCAATTGATAATTGAGCTTATAATATTCAATTGAGCTTAATAGGGTCCCCAAACACACACTTTAGCAACAAAAGTTGGTTAATAAAAAAGATAATACTTAGGCAAGAAGGAAATATGAAATATATTTAAAACTCAAAAGCGAGACTTCCTTCTTCTAGAATAAATTTGTCCATATTTCCTTTCAATTTCCATATTCCATTAAATAATGTCAGCATATTGGGCATGAAGAATTACGTGGTTTCTTTACCAAGTTAGAACTTGATTGATCAAAATATTTGACTCCCAAAGTATTATACAATAAATAGTGAGAGGGAGATGCCAAGTTTCTACAAACCTGTTTTGCCAAAAGAGCATTATTCACCTGTGAACAATTACGCAAGCTTAGTCCTCTTTCGTTTAATGATTGAAATAGAACATCCTTTAGCGAATGTATCCTTTATTTTTATATATATTGGAACAACAAAAGAAGTTGATACACCTGGAGTCCATTCTATCACAAATGAATTGAGGCAATTTAATACTAGTCATGGCATGAAGGTCGGCACCCGAAAGGACAAATTTGATGAAATTGGAGATGAGCAGCTTGAGGAAAAAGTCTAGCTTTCCATGATGATGTTCTTCTTTCAATCGAATCCAAAACTTGTGAATAACATCATCATGGACATTCATATTATATGCCATCAGTTTACTTGGTGGCGTGGGTCTTCTAGTAGCCGCATTGATCGTTGTCTTGCCAATGGTAGGTGGTTAGAGAATTTTACTTCGACGTCGGTGCTACATTTACCACTGTTGAAGTCGGACCATTGACCTTTGCTTCTACATCTGAATCCGAGAGTTCCCAGGGCTCGTAGGGATCAGGAGTTCAGGTTCTTCGTATCGTGGGTTACAGATGAGGGGTTCTCAGAAGTTGTACGGCGTTCGTGGAACTTGATAACGGATTGGAGCAGTGTGTACATAATTTTAAGCTAGACGTTCAGCGGTGGAATAAGGAGAAATTGGTAATAATAATGTCAGGAAGGGGGTTTTATTAAGTGAGTTAGAACAATTACAGGATAAGGATTAGGCCAATCAGTTCTGGAATATGAAACGTCTAGAAGTATAGCTGGAATTGGAGAAGTGCTTAGTACAAGAGGAGCTCATGTGGCTTCAACGGTCTCGATGTAATTGGTATATCCATGGGGATAAGAACACAAAATATTTCTATGCGGTGACAAATGGTAGGAGAAGGAGAAAAAGTATTGTGGCATTTCAACGAGAGGATAGAGAGTGGTGTTATGACGCTAACAAATTACAAGCAGTGGGGACTGAGTTCTTCCAAAAGTTGTATATGGGAGACCGGGAGTTGACGTCTAATATTAATTTTGGAAATACATTTCCACAGGTTGGGACGAAGGTCTTAGACTCGCTTGGTAGAATGGCTATAGGTGTTGAAATTAAGCAGGCTTTATTCAGCATGGGGTCTTTGAAGGCCCCGAGCCCAAATGGTTTAAATCCCTTATTTTTCCAGAGCCAATGGGATATTATGGGACCAACTATTATTCAACTGGTTCAGGATATTTTCAACAATCCAGAAAATGTCAAACAAATTAATGGGACCAATATTACTCTGATTCCAAAAGTTGAAGTGCCTCAGACTTTTCAGGATTTCCTCCCGATTAGTTAATATTAGTTTAGGTATAAGGTCATTACGAAGGTATTAGCTAATTGGTTGAAGCATCTTATGCCAAGAGTTATTGCACCAAACCAATATAGTTTTGTCCCTGGTTTAGAGCTGGGAATGTGGGCCAACCCACGGGTTACGGGCTAGCCCGTACCAACCGGCGGGTCATTCGGTATGGGCCTGTGCAGCCCGCACTTCTACGGGTTGGCATAACCCGCAGTGTGCGGGTTGCAGGCCAGCCCGTGGGCTCGCATTTTTTGTTTGAAAAAAAAATTCTTATTTTTTAAAGAATGTTGAAAATATGAAACATATATATGAGTCATTAAATTTACTTTCCTAGCATCAATTATTTCTCATATAAAAATTTAAAAACAGAATCCACAACTCAAGAGATAAAGTTATTAAATTTGCCAAGGTTTATAAACAAAACATAAACTCATCATCAAGCAATCAAGATATAATAATTTTATTTAAAGAAGAAGGGAAGAGGTTAAGATTTTTTCTCTTTGGGTTGGGAGGTACCAAGATAGGAGTGGAAAACTTATAAGTTTTATAAAATTATTATATGTAAAAAAAAATTTGAGGGCCAACCGGCAGGCTAGCTTGCAACAACCAGTTGGCTATGCAGTGCCGGCCTGTGCGGCCTACATTTTTGCGGGTTGGGATTTTCCCAACCCTAGCCCGACAAAACCCGTAGGCTCGCTGGTTAGGCCCGTATTACCGGCTCTACCTTGGGCATTTGAGCTTTGATAGCATAATTTTGGCTCAGGAAGTAATTCATTCAATGCAAAGTATGAAGAGAAAGAAGGGGTTTATGGCCTTAAAAATTGATCTGGAGAAGGCTTATGATTGCGTCCGCTGGGATTTCGTTGTGGAATGTCTGTATGAGCTAGGAATGCCATCACTCCTTATTGAGATTGTTCGATTTTGCCTATCTACAGTTGAGATGCAGGTTCTATGGAATGGTTTGAGGGATTCTACTTTAATCTGAATCAAGGCATTCGTCAGGGTGACCCTTTGTCTCCTTACTTGTTTGTCTTAGTTATGGAGAAATTCGCCTACCTTATTCAAAGTAAAGTGACAAATGGTCATTGGAAGCCTTTTAGACTAAAGAAGAATGGTACGGCTGTTTCTCACTTGTTCTTTGCGGATGATTTGTTGTTGTTTGCTGAGGTTGACCTTGAGTAGACGGGGTTGGTGAAGGCGTGTTTGGATGATTTCTGTTTAGCTTCTGGACAAAAGGTTAATGCTGTAAGCCCAGGATTTTCTTTTTAAAGGATGTGAATCATCATCGTCGACAGGAGATTAGTCAGTTCTTGGGATTTACACCAACTGCCGATTTAGGGAAGTATCTGGGGGTGCCATTACATCATAAGAGAGTTAATTCCCATACATATGATTATGTTCTGAACAAGATGGACGCTCGGTTGGCAAATTGGAAGGTGAATAATTTATCTATGGCTGCAAGGCACACTTTGATTTTGTCTGTTGCCTCAACTATTCCTACCTACACAATGCAGTCTACACTTTTGCCTGTGGCAACATGTAATGAAATTGATAAGTGCCGTGGATTTTTGTGGGGGAGTTGTGGAGCTTCTAGAAAGGTCCATTTAGTTGCATGGGATGGGGGTCTTGGTCTTAGAAGTGCAAGGACATAGAATCTGGCCTTCATGATGAAACTTGGGTGGGGGTTAGTACGGCGTAGAGACGCATTGTGGGTGAAGTTTATAAGGGAGAAATATAAATGTGGGGAGGATATCATTCTTAAGATTGAGAAAAGAAGAGGCGAGTCTTAGGTTTGGAAAGGCATTAAGTATGCATGGGATGATACGTTGAAAGGCCTTGGATGGAAGGTGAGGGATGGAACTAATGTGTGTTTTTGGGAGGATGCTTGGCTAACCAATCATGAAAAGCTTAGTATGTATGCTATTAGGCGTATTGAAGAGAACATCCGGGATCTGTCAGTAGTGGAGGTAATGACGGCATCAGGAGATTGGAATTGGGAGATGTGTAGGGCTCGCTTACCTGCACATGTGCTTCGTTCTCTAGAACAGGAGCGCCCTCGGTTTAATAGTGGCATACATGACACACCAGTCTAGCGATTGACGGCGCATGGTGATTTTACTGTGCGTTTGGCATACTCTCTGTTGTGTTACCATACTGGACCGAGAGTCAATGGGGATTGGAGGAAGATTTGGAAGGTTGCAGCACCACAATGGTGTAAAACATTCCTCTGGGTGTGTTGTAAAGGCAGGCTTTTTACTAACCAGTCCAGAGTTATGAGGGGTATGCAATGAGATGCCACTTGTAGTCTTTGTTCGAAAGATGCTGAAGATACATTGCATGCATTACGAGATTGTAAGTTTGCTTTTACGGTTTAGAATGCTTTTTTGCCATTACAGTTACATGGGAAGTTTTTCTCTATGAGTCAACATCATGAATGGGTTATCTGGAATCTAAATCAACATTGTCATGTTGAGGGAGTTCACTGGTCGGCGTGGTTTGGTATAACTGCTTGGCATATATGGCTAAATAGAAATTCTCAGTTGTTTGATGGGGGTTTGAAGAGTTACTTGCATATTCTTCATCAGGTGAATGCGGTGGTGGCTTATTCGAATAAGATGCTATTAAGCAGTTCACAGATAGGGAGAGGGTTCCACGGTGGCAGCCTCCTCTGGTGGGGTTTTATAAGTATAACGTTGATGGTTCGTGTAGAGGTTCCTTTGGTTCCTATGGGGGAGTCGCACGGGATCATGAAGGAAAGGTTCAGGATGGGTTTATGTTGAATATTGGCAATGGAGATAGTCTACATGCCGAGGTATAGGCAGCTTTGTGGGCTCTAAAATGAGCTTGGGATCTGAGATGGCATCAGCTTGTCGTAGAAACTGACTATTGGGATAGAGTGGAGTTGCTTTCCTCCGGTTGGAATGATCTTCACCCCCAGGGGAATCTGCTTGCTAAGATTAAAACCTGGATGGAGCAAGACTGACAAGCTAAGTTAGTATTAATTAGTGTTGTAGAGAGAGTAACAGAGTTGCTGATCGGCTTGCGAGGGAAGCTCATAGTATTGGATTGGCGCTGGTTGGTTTCTGCAGTGCGCTGTCCTTTTTGGTTGCATGTCTTTGTGCTGATTTAGTTGTTTCTTAGCCTAGCATCGTGTATCGAAAAAAAAAAGAACATTGGCACACAG